>JARQOC010000003.1:577810353-578229682 GCA_033576535.1 Allobates femoralis
CAAAGGTAAATAAAATAATGGGATGCATTAAAAGAGGCATAGGTGCTCATGAGGAGAACATAATTTTACCTCTATACAAGTCACTAGTGCGACCACACTTAGAATACTGTGTACAATTCTGGTATCTAGTGTATAAGAAAGACATAGCTGAACTAGAGCGGGTGCAGAGAAGAGCGACGAAAGTCATTAGAGGACTGAGGGGTCTGCAATACCTAGACAGGTTATTAAACTTGGGGTTATTTAGCTCGGAAAAACGAAGGCTTGGGGGTGATCTTATAATAATGTATAAATACATCTAACACGATATCACATATACAGTTGTGGCCAAAAGTATTGACACCCCTGCAATTCTGTCAGATAATACTTAGTTTCTTCCTGAAAATGATTGCAATCACAAATTCTTTGGTATTATTATCTTCATTTAATTTGTCTTCAATGAAAAAACATAATTGTCCTAAAGCCAAATTGGATCTAATTCCACACCAAACATAAAAAAGGGGATGGACAAAAGTATTGGCACTGTTAGAAAAATCATGTGATGCTTCTCTAATTTGTGTAATTAACAGCACCTGTAACTTACCTGTGGCACCTAACAGGTGTTGGCAATAACTTAATCACACTTGCAACCAGTTGACATGGATTAAAGTTGACTCAACCTCTGTCCTGTGTCCTTGTGTGTACCACATTGAGCATGGAGAAAAGAAAGAAGACCAAAGAACTGTCTGAGGACTTGAGAAACCAAATTGTGAGGAAGCATGAGCAATCTCAAGGCTACAAGTTCATCTCCAAAGACCTGTATGTTGCTGTGTCTACCATGCGCAGTGTCATCAAGAAGTTTAAAGCCCATGGCACTGTGGCTAACCTCCCTAGATGTGGACGGAAAAGAAAAATTGATGAGAGATTTCAACGCAAGATTGTGTGGATGGTGGATAAAGAACCTCGACTAACATCCAAACAAGTTCAAGCTGCCCTGCAGTGCGAGGGTACAACAGTGTCAACTCGTACTATCCGTCGTCGTCTGAATGAAAAGGGACTGTATGGTAGGATACCCAGGAAGACCCCACTTCTTACCCTGAGACATAAAAAAGCTAGGCTGGAGTTTGCCAAAACTTACCTGAGAAAGCCTAAAACGTTTTGAAAGAATGTTCTCTGGTCAGATGGGACAAAGGTAGAGCTTTTTGGGCAAAGGCATCAACATAGAGTTTACAGGAGAAAAAAAAGAGGCATTCAAAAAAAAGAACACGGTCCCTACAGTCAAACATGGCGGAGGTTCCCTGATGTTTTGGGGTTGCTTTGCTGCCTCTGGCACTGGACTGCTTGACCATGTGCATGGCATTATGAAGTCTGAAGACTACCAACAAATTTTATAGCATAATGTAGGGCCCAGTGTGAGAAAGCTGGGTCTCCCTCAGAGGTCATGGGTCTTCCAGCAGGACAATGACCCAAAACACACTTCAAAAAGCACTAGAAAATGGTTTGAGAGAAAGCACTGGAGACTTCTAAGGTAGCCAGCAATGAGTCCAGACCTGAATCCCATAGAACACCTGTGGGGAGATCTAAAAATGGCAGTTTGGAGAAGGCACCCCTCAAATATCAGGGACCTGGAGCAGTTTGCCAAAGAAGAATGGTCTAAATTTCCAGCAGAGCATTGTAAGAAACTCATTGATGGTTACCGGAAGCGGTTGATCGCAGTTATTTTGGCTAAAGGTTGTGCAACCAAGTATTAGGCTGAGGGTGCCAATACTTTTGTCTGGCCCATTTTTGGAGTTTTGTGTGAAATGATCAATGTTTTGCTTTTTGCTTCATTCTCTTTTGTGTTTTTTCATTGAAGACAAATTAAATGAAGATAATAATACCAAAGAATTTGTGATTGCAATCATTTTCATAAAGAAACTGAGTACTATCTGACAGAATTGCAGGGGTGTCAATACTTTTGGCCACAACTCTATATGAGGGACAGCACAGAGACCTTTCTAATGATCTCTTTACTCTTAGGCCTGAGACGGGGACAATGGTGAACTAGATGGACTTAAAGTCTTCCTTCAACCTTAAAAACTATGTTACTATGTTACTATGTTATGCTCCTTTGGGAGAGCATGATACACTAGGCATAAATCATATGGCAACATATAGGCATACAGAACAGCAGGAATGATTAGGACTCTGTGTGGTTCCCATTCAGGTTGCATGAAGATACGATGTGTGTTAATGGGGTTTTCTAATTCTTCTGCATCGTCAAATTCTTATTTCACACCATCCTAAATATTCGGCCAGAGAACATCTAGATTTTTTAAAAAAGATTTTATCAATTTTCTTGCCTGTTTAAAAAACATGGGATGTACATCCACAATAGAATAAGTTTGAACCTTTCTTGCAATAATCTTTTTTAATTTGTAGTTTTTAGGTAGCCACTGCAAATTATCTGTTAGAGAGAAATAAAACTTGCTTTATAGTGTCAACTAATAGAGGTAGCTAATAGTGATGGGCGAATCCTAAATTACTCGGAATCGCTTGACTCTAGCGAGTCCGAGCCCGGGACTCGCTACTCGTTGCGAGTCTAGCGAGTCCAATGTTAATGAATGGGGAAGCGAGTAATAGCGAGTAGTGTGCGATTTACAAATCACAGATGTGTCTCAGAAGCTTTAGCCTGAAGCAATCCTAGCTTTGCCATTGATTTGCATTGGACTCCTTTACTGTGCAAGTAATCGCTGGGAAACTCGCACAGATAAGAGTCCGGCTGTCTGCTATGTGTGCAGGCTGCCGCAGCTCCATTGTCCTAGAGCCCGCCTGCTGCCTGATGTAGCAGAGCTGAGATTGTTCTCAGTCTGCTCATTCCCTGTGCATAGACATCTATATCTATGCACAGGGATGAGCAGAGAGGACATCGCGTTTTGGACTACGTCGGACGGAAGAGGATTTTTTTAATTAAAGATGGAGTCCCTAATGGCTTTTTTTTTTATTTCTAATAAAAATTTTTCTCTGTGTTGTGTTTTTTTTAAAACAATTTAATAGAAATTCATGGCGGTCATGTCTAATATTGGCGTGACCGCCATAAATTTCGGCCTTAGGGCCAGCTGATAATACAAAGCTGGCCCTAACCACTTTATTACCCAGCGTGCCACCGCCACCAGGGCCGCTGGAAGAGCGGGGTTCAGCGCCAGAGGATGGCGTTTCAATGAACGCGCCATCTTCTGGGGCGGCTGTGGGCTGCAATTTGCAGCGGGGGGTGCCCAGAAAGCTTGGGCATCCCTGCGCTACGGATTCCAGCCCCCAGCTGCTTAGCTGTACCTGGCTAGACATAGAAATTGCGCGGAGCCCCACGCATTTTTTTTTAATTATTTCATGAAATTCATGAAATAATAAAAAAAAAGGACTCCCCTATATTCTTGTGTCTGGCCAGGTACAAATAGGCACCTGGGGGTTGGGGGCAGCCCGTCGCAGCCTGCTGGATCCGGCTGGTTCCAGAAAGACCATGTAATTTTTTTTCTGAAAAATCAATAAAACAATCCTAAAAAAGGGACTGCATCTTTATTAACCCCTCACCCATGGTTCAGGGGTTAATAAAGATGCACTCCCTTTTATTTACATTGTTTTATGGATTTGTCAGAAAAAAATTTCACGTGGGCTTCGCCGTATTTCTGGAACCAGCCGGATCCAGCAGGCAGCGACGGGCTGCCCCCAACCCCCAGGTGCCTATTTGTACCTGGCCGGACACAAGAATATAGGGGAGCCCTTTTTTTTAATTATTTCATGAATTTCATGAAATAATAAAAAAAAAATGTGTGGGGCTCCGCGCAATTTCTATGTCTAGCCAGGTACAGCTAAGCAGCTGGGGGCTGGAATCCGCAGCGCAGGGATGCCCAAGCTTTCTGGGCACCCCCGCTGCAAATTGCAGCCCGCAGCCGCCCCAGAAGATGAAGCGCCATCCTCTGGCGCTGAACCCCGCTCTTCCAGCGGCCCTGGTGGCGGTGGCACGCTGGGTAAGAAAAGGGGTTAATACCAGCTTTGTTATACAAGCTGGTATTAAGCCCGAGATTCTTAATGGCAGGCCACGTTTGACCCAGCCACTAAGAATCTCCAATAAAGGGTTAAAAAAACACAACACAGAGAAATTTTTTTATTAGAAATAAAAAAAAAAGCCATTAGGGACTCCATCTTTAATTAAAAAAATCCTCTTCCGTCCGACGTAGTCCAAAACGCGATGTCCTCTCTGCTACATCCCCTGTGCATAGATATAGATGTCTATGCACAGGGAATGAGCAGACTGAGAACAATCGCAGCTCTGCTACATCATCTCTGTGAGCAGGCGGGCTCTAGGACCTTGGAGCTGCGGCAGCCTGCACAGAGAAGACAGCTGGACTCGGCTCGCAAAGTAACAGCAGTTACTTTGCAAGTTTCCCAGCGATTACTTGCACAGTAATCAGACCAATGCAAGTCAATTGCAATCCTAGTTTTGTCAGAGTCTGTGACAAAACTAGGATTGATATTGATTTGCATTGGACTCGTTTACTGTGCGAGTAATCACTGGGAAACTCGCAGAGTACCGAGTCCTGCGAGTCCCTTACTACTCGCCGAGTAACGAGTCCTAGCAAGTAGATTCGCCCATCCCTAGTAGCTAACCTATAAGTTAATGCCTGTTAAAATGGTCCTTGCAACATGACTAACTCTGGTTTCACACCAGCGTTTTTTGCAGTCCGGCACAGATCCATTAAAAAAACTGATGTTTAATGGACTGAACCAGATTGTACCGTTCCGGGTTTTGCTGGAACGGTACCATTCAGTTCAGTCCATTAAAGATCTATTTTTTGCCTGATCTTTTTGTAAAGGCACAGCCCACTGGGTATATATAGAGTGTTCAAGTGAGATCCCATGACTTTATTTGCTCAATCAGGAAAATGTCTCTCTCAGTGGAGGATTTCATTTTCGAAGCTGCACATTTGAGAGCAGTAGCAGTTAAAAAGTAACAGCAATGAAGATTGACACAGAGACGACATTGATATTGGCTGCACCCAAATACTTCATGGAAGAAGAGATGTGGTGTATTCTATACCTTATACCTAGAGCTATGGACACCCCAATACGTTTATGGACTCTCTTTGGGTGACTGTGCCAAGTTCTGATGACTTGGTGGAGCATCCGAGGATTGATTGCCAGACAGGACATACCTTTCCGCAGAGCTGTTTCTCCTTGGGAGCTTCTGATTCTGACACTATGGAAGGCCAATTATATTGTATCACATCTTGGTATTTTAAATGTTGGTGCTGTTAGTAACATCTTCTAATGTTTTGTTATCTGTTGCAAATTCTAGGCTACAGGAGAAACACTATCGTCGTTAGACTTTTGACTGTATCAGAAATAGTAAAAGACTACATTTGGAGAGCAAAAAGGGACGTGTATAGATGACCGAGATCCAGAACATATAGATCCAATGTGGTGAAGTTTATATGAAAAAAATCCATTTTTATTAGACATGTATCAAAAAGTACTTCACAAAGACCAAAAGACAACACATATTATTAAAACCAATTAAAAAGTTGAAGCAATCACCATGGACACAAAAATGCACAGCCCATAGAGATACCAATCAAAGTAGCACGTTCGGTAGACACTGGAAATCAGTTGTCAATCAGTGAGCCTATCCAAAAGCTTTTCAATGGGCTCACTGATTGACAACTGATTTCCAGTGTCTACCTAACGTGCTACTTTGATTGGTATCCCTATGGGCTGTGAATTTTTGTGTCCATGGTGATTGCTTCACCTTTTCAATTGGTTTTAATAATATGTTGTATCTTTTGGTCTTTGAGAAGTACTTTTTGATACATGTCTAATAAAAATTGATTTTTTTCATATAAACTTCACCACATTGGGTCTATATGTTCTGGATCTCGGTCATCTGTACACGTCCCATTCATACTTTGTACGTGTGACCGATTGATCGCACAACTGTGCCTGCCTATCCTCTGCCTGTTCCAGAAATAGTAAAAGACACCTGCCAGGCTATGTGGGAAGTTTTGCACAAAGAATTCATCCCTCATCCCACAATGCAACACTGGATTGAAATTGCAGCTGCATTTCAGGAAATCTGTCAATTTCCAAACTGCTTGGGTGCTGCCTATGGAGAACATATTCAGATTATTAAAGCTGAAGGAATGAAGGAAGTGGCTGTGAGTATAACAAATATAAAAAATATTTTTCCATCCTATTAATGGCAATTGCAGATGCCCAATATCATCTTATAGCAGTCGACATTGGTGTAAATGGACGATCAAACTGCTCCCATGTTTTAACATTTTCTGCAATGGAATGTAGTTAATATGGCAAAAAGTTCAGTTTTCCACCTAGAAGACCACTTCCTCACAGAGTAGGACCAACAATTCCTTTTGTTTTCGATGGGGATGAAGCTTTCCTGGTGTGTGGAAACCTTATGAAGCTATGCTTTCGTTGTGGCTTTGATTCATAGTAAGTGGATCTTCAATTACAGACTGACAAGGGCAAGAAGAATGGTGGAATGTGCTTTGGAGTTATAACATCTAAATAGAGAATTTTGGGCAAAGCTATTAATCTAAAAACTGACACTATGGATGATGTTGTAAAAGCTTGTGTCAATCACAACTACTTATTGCCCAAAGAACCAATGCCCTTGGACCTGGATGATGTTAAAAACCCATTGGAGGATTATCAAAATATTCAGATTAGAAACATTTCAGCTATTGCCCAAATGAGGGACTAGTTTGTAGACTATTTTGCTTCAGACAAGTGCCATGTGTCATGGCAGGTGCAAACGTTGTAATCCTTTTGTGTATGTCCTTCAATACAGCTCAAGCCATGTCATTTAACTAGTGGGTGTTATGGAGTAAAGGCTGACAACCCTGAGGGGATCCTAGGGGACCTCTTCCTCGGACAACAGCATCTGTGTCCTCCCAGAGCTGTCGAGACTAGTAGACATTTCTGTTAAACAAAGAGGGACACATGAAATGTTTCTTTACTATACATGAATGCTGCGAGAGATGAATGCTGGACTGTGGAAGCAAAAATGATGTACATTAGGGATAGAGATTACAGATTACAGAAAGTGATTACAGACAGAGGGAGGGAGTGAAGGCACAGTGTGTTTGGGAATATACTAACACTCGACCAACTCACCAAACTTCAACTGTGAAAGCAAAAACAATGTACATTAATGATACAGATAGACAGACACGACAGAATCTCTGCCTATTCTACTTCAGCATGTAGTGGAGGCTATATTACCGTGCACGGAGGAAAATGACAGACAGCAACTATGGTTTTTATGTCAGCATATTCCTAAAGGGGTGTGGCACGCCGATAGGATTTATTATATAGGCAAATGCTATTACATGAGTTAATACAACTTCAATATCATTGGTTACACCCAGTTGTTTACTACAAAGCCATTGGTTACACCCAATTGTTTACTAACCATTGATTGGCTCTTAATGACGTCTCCAATACTTCCAAGAATTGGCAGGGTGGATGAAGTACACGGAAAGTCACCAAAAACTCCAGGCTTATCTTATCTTGACCAGATTGGGTTATTGAGGGTCATGATCAAAACATGATGAAAATATATTTACATGTTCTTACAGAAAAATAATTTATGTAAGCCTTGACCGACGCCATCTTATAGTCCATCTCAGATGCCCTAAATGGAGCTTCAGTACATTCAAACAATTAACAATTGTCCAGTTCATTGTTGTCAGATAATTTCCCTAACAAGGAGCAAAAATGATGTACATTAGGGATAGAGATTACAGATTAAAGAAAGAGCTTACAGACAGAGGGAGGAAGTGAAGGCACAGTGTGTTTGGGAATATACTTACTCTCGACCAACTCACCAAACTTCAACCGTGAAAGCAAGAACAATGTACATTAATGATAGAGATAGACAAAGTAAGGCAGTGAAGCCAAGTTTTTGTCGATACACATGGGGTCTCCTTCTCACCCACCAGACAGCCTTTTTCACTGAGCCACATTATTTTACTTTATGTATTATGCAGCATTTACCCTTCATTGGATAGGGGCTCTGCACAGGAGTTCGCTATTTTTGTTCATAGGGGACAGGCTATTTAGGTTGCTAACATGTTACTGTTTCTTGTTTTTTTGTAATAGCAGTATATCCTTCCTTTTTCTAACCACACCTTCTGATGGTTGGTATTTTGCTTTTTTCAATATAAGATCTGCAATTTAGACCTCAGATTGTACAGCAGTGAGGCTGACATTGTGTAGTGGTTTGAATTGGGGTTAAAACAACTCATCATGAAGTTATTTGCACGGAGCCTTGCTATTACATTGTGTTGCACCTGATTGCGCAAACAATAACCTTGCTATTTTGGGTCAATTGATGCAGTATGTTATTTTCTACAATATGTGCTAGATAAGACTGCCTAGTACTGGGGGTGATATTGATGTCATTATACACACCATCTGTAATCATTGTATAGCTTATGCTATCTTTTTAATTGATTTATATTGTGTGTTGTCCTGTGTTCCCTGTTTTTGTATAAAGATTGTTACAATTTTTCAAAAATTATTGTTTAAGTGATCCCAATGTTTGTATACACCATCTTTTTCTACAATATAGTTGTTAGTGGTCAGTAGAAGTTGTCACAGGCAAATGTGATGCTGCAAGTGCATAGAATATATACATTTCTAGATTGGCTGCTTGGGAGGGTATTTGCTGGATTCTGGAAACACTCAGTATGCATGCCAGATATGGATCTACCGAATCCTGCATTATCCGACGAAGCTGGATCTGGCACATATGTACTCCCATTATAACAATGCTACACCAAAACAGATCCAGTAGGAAGCGTTTTTTTGCCGAGTTCAAAACATGCATGCAATGTTATTTGGACTCAGCAAAAAACAGGATCCAGTAGCCAACTGAAACAACAGGATGCTACCGGACACCATTAAAATTAATGGTCAAAAACAGGATCCTTTATGGATTTTGTTTTTGTTGCAAAACAGGATTTGTGCCTGATTTCAGAAAACATGTGTGTGAAACTAGCCTTAGGCTGTGTGAGAGACCTTTAAATGCAGTCTGTATGGTATAACTGACTATATGGTAAAACTGACACGATGTGATGTCTCGGGTCGGTTAGAGTTTGTAAATACTGAACATGTATACTTTTGCTGGTATCTAAGTGGTGAAAAAAAATTCAGAAGTTTGAAAAAAAAAAGAATCGCACTTTTTGCGCCATGCTCTGCTACCTGTAGTGTCCTCATTTTTCAGGATCTGGGGCTGTGTGATGGCTTATTTTTTGCGTCCCCTGGACCCTTTTTACCATTTTGCAGTTTATGGCTCTCATTTATTGTTTATATTGATAGATCGGGCATTTCTGAATGCGGAGATACCAAATGTGTATTTTTTTTTAATACTCTTATTTTAAATGGGGGAAAAGGGGGGGTGATTTGAACGTTTGAGGTTTTTTTCATACTTTTTAAAACTATATTTTTTAATTCATTCTTGTTTTTACACAGCCCCATAGGGTGCCACAGTGCTACAGCATCCGATTGCTTCTGCCATGTTCCGATGAGCTGCAGCACATCGGGACATGGCATTTGCTTTTACTTTCAGTGGTTGGCAGCGCTTGCCAACCACTGAGAGGAAGTGAACCATGATAGCTTCTGGGTTCACACCAGGACCCGGGGCTATCACGTGAGCACTGGAGACCCCGCCATCACACAGCCCCAGACCCTGAATGACAGTGGGATCCAAGGGGTTAACCGCACAGATCGGATCCCGGATCTGATTGATGTTGGAAGCCCGACATCTCAGCAGATGAGATCAGCTGGGATGTCGGGTGAATTATGTGAGCTCTGTTCCGGAGCGCACATCAAAAGCGGGCTCCCGACCCATGACGTTGTATTATGTCAATGGTTGGGAAGGGTTTAATATCCTGGTGGAGGGAAGCAGGTTGAATAGTACATGGCTCAATCCATTGTCCTATTGATGCGGTGAAGTAATTCTGTGCCCTTAGCAGATGAACACCCCAAAACATAATGTTTCCACCACCATGCTTGAATGTGGGAACAGTGTTCTTCGGGTAATAGGCAGCATTTCTCTTCCTCCAAACATGGTGAGTTGAGTTATTGCCAAAGAGCTCAATTTTAGCTTCATCTGACCATAGAACCTTCTCCCAATCACTCTGGGAATCACCAAGCTGTTGGCAGTCTTCAGACGGGCCTGCACATGTGCCTTCTTGAGCTGTGGGACTTTGCAGGCACTGCAGGATTTTACTCCACTATGGCCTAATGTCTTACCAATAATTTTCTTGATGGCAGTGGTACCAGCTGCCTTGAGATGATTAACAATTCTCCCCCCCCCCATGTAGTTTTAGACTGATTCCTCATTATCCTGGATACCCCACTAGGTGAGATTTTGCATGGAGCCGCAGATTGATATTGAATGACACTCATTTTGTATTTCTTCCATTTTCTTACTATTGCTCCAACAGTTGTCTCCTCCTCACCCAGCATCTTACTTATGGTTTTGTAGCCCATTCCAGCCTTGTGCAGGTCTAGGATCTTTTCACTGACATCCTTAGAAAGCTCCTTTGGTCTTGCCCATCTTAGGGTGCTTTCACACCACGATTTTGAGGGAGCCGATGCTGTCCGATATAAATCGGACAGCATCGGCTCCCTTCTGATGCCTGGAATCGGGTGCCAAATAGGCACCCGATTCCGGCATAAAATCGGCGCCGGGCTGCAAAAAAAGAAAAAAAAAAAAAAAGTTTATTCTCACCTCTCCCCGAGCCCCCGCCGTCAACCGCCATCTTCCTCTAGGCTCCCGGTGGCTCCCGCAGGCTGCCGGTGTCAGCAGAGGTGTACCTCTGCTGTACACAGGACCTGCGGTGATGTCACAGTCACGTGACCGCGGGTTCACCATGGTGAACCCGCGGTCACATGACTGTGACATCACCGCAGGTCCTGAACAGCAGAGGTACACCTCTGCTGACACCGGCAGCCTGCGGGAGCCACCGGGAGCCTAGAGGAAGATGGCGGTTGACGGCGGGGGCTCGGGGAGAGGTGAGAATAAACTTTTTTTTTTTTTCTTTTTAACCCTTGTGCTCCCAGGAGCAGTTTTACTGTACTGAGCATGCTCAGTACAGTAAAATGGGGTCCGAGGAGACATCAGATGTTTCCTCGGACCCTTCTCCATAGGGCCCCATGTTAGGGATCTGGTCAGATCGGATGTGCACTAAATGCCATCCGATTTGGTCCGATCCGAGTCTGTCAGATTTTGTAATCGGATGAAAAAATCGTTGCAGGCAACGATTTTTTTCTCCTGAAAAAAATCGGCCAAAATCGGGCAGAATCAGATCGGACCAAATCGGATGGCATTTAGTGCACATCCGATTCGGTCCGATCCCCATAAGGATGCATGGGATCCGAAAATCGGTCCGATGCTGTCCGATTTTTTTCGGACAGCATCGGAAATGCAAAAATCGTAGTGTGAAAGCAGCCTTAGAGGTTAGAGTCTGACTGATTAATAGAGTGTGTGGACAGGAGTCTTTTATGCAGGTGACAATTTAAGACAGCGGTCTTTAATGCACATAATGATTTAAATAGAGGCATCTAACTGGCCTGTAGGAGCTAGAACTCCTAATGATTTGTAGGGGATAAAATACTTTCTCTTCAAAATGCAAATATATTTATATAATTTACACAATGGATTTTCTGGATTTTATTTTTGATATTCTATCTCTCACTGTTAAAATTAACCTACCCTTAAAATAATAGACTGTTCATGTCTTTGTCAATGGGCAAACTTATAAAATCATCAAGGGATCAAATAATTATTTCCCCCACTATATCTGCAAGTTAGGGTACCTTTACATGTCGCAATATTGCATGCAATTTCACTTGCAACTTACTGGCTGCAGTGAAATCATGGACACATTGTTCCATTTTGTTGCCGTGTACAAATGGAACAATGTGTCCATGATTTCACTGCAACCAGTAAGTTGCAAGTGAAATTGCATGCAATGTTGCGACGTGTAAAGGTACCCTTGATAAGCGTTTAAGGATGTGATAGGTTCCTTTTAACAAAGAAAACCTCCTTAATCCCCCTCCTCTGCCTCTGGTGATGTAGATGCTATATTATTTTCTTTAAGATCAGTTTATATTCTTTTCCAACATTATCAGGGCAATATTGCACGCTTTGGATAGTATACATCAGGTACTTTAGTTTGTGGTTAATGGGAATCTACAATGTAGGTACTACAATAATTTATCATGTTGATCTACATTCTGTAGGATTTGTGAGACTGGATATGGAAGAACACATACTCTGGTGGAACCAGTATCACACTGAATAGAAGAGACTAAAAAGGTGATATTTTAGCAGTAACTAAAGTCATAGACATTAGCCTACATTTCTTCCAGATACTTGAAGTACTTGAAGTAGATTTGTATAATTTGGGGGAATTATGAAAACAAACTAAAATAATTCTAATGATTACATAAAGATATTACTGTCAATAATCTATGCTACAGGGGATTTATTCAATCTGTTTTTCTGATGGTGGCCTTGGTGTGTGTGTTTGGGTTGGGGAAAGTGCTCTTGCAATAGCTCAGTAATTCCTATGACAGTATATTATTTTCAGACTTCTAACAGATAAAATGTTCAAAGGATTTATAAAGAAAATGTTCCTGTTATCACTGATCTTAAATTTATCTTGTGCGAAATGAATATCACTTGCGGCTTGTTCTTATCACATTGTTACTAAAATAGTTACGTACCAGGAATATTACCATCAAACGACTTTTCTTGGGATTCAGTTTGCATTAGACAAATATATATTATTACATTATATTTATCATTCAAAGATTTAGACTATGTTTCCAAAAGTATTCTGTGAGTTTTGTGATGTCGCAGATGTAACACCCTTTAACACACTTTGCACGTTAATGACCAAGTCTAATTTTATAACAATACTAATAATTGAGATCGACTGGCAACACCTATGTGTGAAAGGTGCTACCTATAAGAAACATTAGAAATAAGGTAATCCGCTGCACACTAAAGGTACCTTTACACGCCACCACTGTGGCTAGCAACAGGTATCCACTGCACGTGCACGCGCACAGTTTTAACGGTAGATACCGATCGCTGATGCCGCATATACATGCCGCGATTGCGTTGTCCACTGATGGTATCTTTGATCCCCGGAAGTGCCAACAGGTGCCGGGGCTAACTTCCTGTGGCATACCTTCCCTGCTTTACATGCCGCTACAACAAAGGAATATGGGCGTACATCTTTCGCGCCGCAAGTGCATAGGTGTGACAGAGTTGTGTATTCCGTGACTCCAAAGCGTTGATTGGACAACGCAATAGCATCATGATTGGCCAGCCTGCGCAGGAAGGCTGCCTAATACATGACGCTATTACAATTGTGGAGTGTGAATGGATAGCTCTTTAAATATGGCGCCCTGTGAAGGGACAGCCAATGGTAACACAGTAGCCCCCACCAATCATCGCTGATGGTGCGTGGTATCCATGACGCTGTGGCACGCCCCTGTGAAATCACTAGGGGACGCAACATCCATGCCTGTGCCCCGTTTAGACGCCACTACCATGGCAATTGTGTCTTTCTGTTGCCTTTGGTTTTGAGCACGGCTCAGCAACAGGTATCTGAGTCAACTGAAGGACACAGGAAAGAACTGCCCTATTTACACACCGCCATTTCGTAGCAATTTCATGGCAACAGGCACAATTATCCCCAGTGCCCGGCAGTTGCTACCTTTCAGTGGTGGCGTGTAAAGGGGCCCTAAGGGTGTTTTCACATCTATGAGGTCCCTGCGCTAGGTAGCACTGCCTGTCCTGCACCAGCACAAATGCAAGCGCAGGGGCATTTAGGGGCTTGGGAAGCCTAGCACAGGGACGCATAGATGCCCTGCATTTGCGCTCAGCTGCGCTCAGTGCCCCCATTATATCCTATGGCCGAGCACAGCCAAGCGTGCGCTCTGGAAAGTGTGAATTGCAAGTGAATGTGGCAGATGCCAGGGCGCATACGCCTGTCACTCAGCACCCGGAAAGCCTAATCGGACGTTTTCCGGGTGCGTCTGACCAGGCGCATGTGCCCTGGCGTCTGCCACTTTCACTTGCAATTCCCAGTTATCGGAGCGCGCGCTCAACTGTGCTCGGCCATAGGATATAATGGGGGCACCGAGTGCAGCCGAGTGCAAATGCAGGGCATCTATGGGTCCCTGCGCTAGGCTGCCCAAACCCCTAAATGCCCCTGCGCTTGCATTTGCGCTGGCGCAGGCAGGCAGAACAGCCTAGTTCAGGGACCTCATAGATGTGAAACAGGCCTAAAACCAAGCAGAATGTGAACTAGCATACTGGCTAGCAGATGAAATGGCAAGGCAATGTGTAAAGCTAATACAAGTGTGAATGGGGGGAAAAGGCATAGCAAAACCTTATTCAAGATATAGAGAAAACATTGAGAATTTAGGCTAGGGTCATACCAGCATTACTCCCTGCGTTCAGGGGGTACCGTCTAAAACTTTGAATTTGTCAGCATTAACGCAGTATTACCGAACAGGTAAGACTGCATTAATGCTGTCAATGCAATTCTATGGCAGACTCAACCAGAGCGCAGTCAGGCAAACGCTGGCTTCTCACTTCCCTAGCTGATACACTGGGTATTGCATGAGAGCCCGAAACCAACATCAATGTGTTCTCATCTTATCGGGTCCTAACCTTGTGCCTCTGCTTGTGGAGCAGAACTGCGTGTATGGATGTTTTGATGTCACTAAGTGGAATTAAAATTTGCATGTAAGGTTATGTCTAGGAACCAGGCTACAATAAAGGGCCCGTTACATGCAACATTATCGTTAACGATATCGTTGGTACGTCACGGCTTTTGGGGCGGTGTTAGCGACGTTGTAACAACGTCATTGCGTGTGACACGTAGATTCGACCAACGATAATTCGGCTGATCGTTGATCGCAAGGTTTATGAACTGGACCATAAATCAGTCGTTGGTCGTCCGTTCAACTTGCAGCATCGGCGTGTGTGGCACCTTGATAATGATGTCGTTTATGACTTCGCCTATTCAGAACTGAGGAACATAGGCATCCAAATGACTGCTAATATCGTTCGCTCGTCGTGGAGTCGTTGCTGCGTCATTCACAATATCTGTACGTGTGACACCTCACCAGCGATCATTGAATGTCGTTCAAGCGATCCAGATCAAGTCGGATTGTTGGTCGGATCGCTGAGACTTTGAAGTGTGTAATGGGCCCTTAAGATGGAGGACTTAACATGGCTATAGGGCAGGGGAGGGTGCAAAGTCAGAAGCTTATAGCAATACTAATAGCTGAGATCGACTGGTGACACCTATGTGTATTTTTAACTGTGTGCAATACTAATAGTTGGGGTCGATTGGCGACACCTGCGTGTGAATGGTGCTAGCTAGAAAAAACAATATAAATAAGGCAATCCGCTGCACACCAATGGCCACTTTACACGTCCCAGCATCATTTCGATATTGGATACAACGGCACGGGAGCGCGCATTTTTTTGGATGAAATCCAAGATCGCATAGGAGCTGTCACACAGGGCGACAACACAATTGCGATGTCTACGCCCCCGTTGTACGAGCGACACAAGAATGACCATTTAACATAGGAGAGAATAGGGGAATTTGTTCTCCAAGTCGGTGTTGGACTGTCACACAGCACGATCCTGCCAGATCGTCCATCCAATATCGTGCAGTTGGAGATCCTGCTCAATTCTTCCCCGATATCGGTTTGGCATCGTTCTTGCGTCGCATTGCACATTTACACCATACAACGCACGAACGATATCGAGGCCAACGCACGGACCACGTGACTTTTTATCGGAGTTGGACGCCGATATCGGGACGTGTAAAGTGGCCATAACACTAAGCAGAATGTGACTAGAAGGTAATAACTCTGGAACATTTCAATGGATTCCAGTGATCCTGAGATAGGTATGTTCTCATGTTATTGGTAAATTTGTGTCAATATTATATGCGTTCATCTTCAAAAATATAAAAAATTTGGCAAAAAATTAGAAACTGTCACTATTTCAAACTTTTAATTTTTTACACCTTGAAGCCAGATAGCTACAGCTCACAAAATAGTTAATTCATAACATTTCCCACATGTCTACTTTACATTAGCACCATTTTGTAAACATAATTTATTTATGAAGGTAGAAGGGTTCAAAGTTTATTAGCAATTTTTCATTTTTCCAACAAAATTTACAAAATAATTTTTTTAGGGACCACATCCACCCAAAAGTGACACCATTCTAAAAACTGCACCCCTCAAGCTACTCCAAACCACATCCTAAAAGTTTATTAACCCTCCGAGTGCTTCACAGAAACTGAAGCAGTGTGAACAAAAAAAAATTAAAATTTTTACTTTTTCCCACAAAAATGTTGTTGTTTTAGCCCCAAATTTGAAATTTTCTACAAGGGTTCCAGGAGACAATGCACAGTATAATTTATTGTACAATTTCTCCTGAGTGTTCTGATACCCCATATGTGGTGGAAAACTACGATTTGGGCGCATGGCACAAATAGGGAGTAAATGAGCACTATTTTACTTTTGGAGAGCAAAATTGGCTGGAATCGTTAGTGGATACAATGTCACAAGACCCTGTTGTGCTTAAACATTGCAAATGCCCCACAAGTGATGCAATTCTGGAAACTACACCCTTTAAGGAATTTATCTAGAAGTGTGATGAGCATCTTTAACCCAATGGTGCCTATCAGAATTTTAATATACTGTATTGGAGGTGAAAATGAAATATTTTTACTGCGGGAGACCAAAATCATTAATTTTCACAAGTGTAACAGGTCAAAATGTACAACATTTTTTACGTAATTTTTCCAGAGTTTGGTAATACACCATATGTGGTACTACTTTTGAGGCAGGGTGCAAAGCTCAGAAGGGAAAGAGCATCATATCAGAGATCAGATTTAGCCGGAATAGTTTACTGGTGCCATATCACATTGGCAAAGACCCTGAGGTGCCAGAACAGCAGAACCCCCACCATAAAAGTCTTCCTGTCTTCCTCTACTGCCAGGGGTCCACTCAGGAAACACAAGAGAAGAAATTATAATGTGGCACCCCAGAGTCACAGCGCCACAGTGTCACCATTGTTAGATGTCACCAGAGAGCAGTAAGGGGTATTCCACTCAAGCAATACTTAAACAACACCAAAATCTCTAGGCCAGAAGGGGGAGACCAAGCCTGGCTTCAGGGTGAGTTCTCCTATATATTTTGGTCTGAGGAACAACAAGGGCAGTGCACTTCCTAGGAGGACTGAGAAGAGCACAGTTCAGTTCAGCTCCTGGGAGGGCTATGAAGAGGACAGGTTCTGTGCAAACTGATGACCAGACCTTGGTGTAAACGAGCTGTGCCAGGCTCATCCCAAGGTCCACTGCTGAACACCAGGCCTAAGGATAGGGTCTGAGGAAGGAGGAGAGAGACAGAAACCTACTAGGAGGGGCGGCATCACCCGTGCTTCCCCTCCGCAGAAGAACACCACAAGAACGGACACCGGAGTCCGAGACTGTGCAGGTTCAGACACACCCGCCGTCAACAGCGGAAAGTGGGGGACTCCAGATTCTCCAGCTTCCCAGTGCCAGGAACACAGCAACATATAGAATCCAGAAACACTGACTTCCCGGGTGGGGTGGAAAAGTGAAGGACTCGAGTTGCCTGTCATACTGGTAGGCGCAGACAGAGACAGGGCCGGCAGCCAAGCTGAAGCAACTGCAGGGCCACTACGCAAACACAGTGAGGAAGCCAATACGACCCGGCCGGGTGAGAAGTACCCTGAACTGCTCTCCAGACTCCAGGGACAGCTTGTAACAACTACTTCAATTCCAGTAAACAGACTGAGAAACGGCTATCAAGAGTCTGTGCGTGTTAATTACATCAATTGCCCTGTGCTTTATAACGGAGCTCTATACTTGCAGAAAAGTCCCACCTGAGGAGCCACAGCCTGTCAGCCCTGCACACTGACTGGAGAAGCTGCAGTAAAGTAAGTGACTTTTACCCAGCACGATCCCTCACAAAGCCCCATCCAACAATTCATCCAAACCATCCCTCCTGCCCTGGGGACCCGCTGCCCTACCCAAGGAGGGCTTACTATCCACGCTGCTCCAAGGCATCGACCCCAGCAGGAATACGGCAGCAGTGGTTCTATTAACTACATACCCTGGGTGGCGTCACGACAAATCCCCTGTAAATATACCCCTTTTTGGACTGATCCCAGGCCATGGGACTAGGTCACGACTACCGTGATCTCCGAGAGACCGCCACTGGCCCGGTTCCCTAGTGCCCCATAGCCTGGGGGTGCATCAATAACACTTGGATTGAACCAGGCTGGGTCAGAAACTCCTGGTAACTTGGCTGGTCTGTAGTTGAGTTGCAGCTCCAAAATTCACTGTTCTCTCATACTGGGCTGCATAACTGTTAGCATTTAACCTTGTGCTCTTGTGGGTGGATCATGACTGTCTCTTCAGCAATGGATGACAGACTACACTCCCTCCAATGCAGTTAGCACCTTCCTTCTTCTCCATCTTGCTCAGCCAATCCGTTCTTTTCTCTCTTGCTTCTCCTCCTCTTCTTCCAGGTTGCAAAGAAGAGCCAAGGTTTCTGGGAGTTGTAGTCCAAGGCAATTTAGCAAAAGAGAGATTATTAGAGTGTGGATCAATGTCTGCTCCTAGCTGTGCCAGCCTCTATACACCATGTTCTCCCTGCAGGGGTTACCCACAAATTTAGCAGCTCTTAGGTAAATTAGCTTATTTGCATTTTTTACATGCCTTTTTTGTGTGATTTTTTTTAAAATGCATTTTTGAAGAGTTTTTGATGATGCTAAGATTTTTTGTCTTTTTTGGTATGCTTTATATTATGCTGTTTTCTTTTTGGCTTTGACAAATTTTCATGAATCAAATTTTGATTACTTGCATTTATACTCTTCCCCCGCATCTACTCTCCCTGCAACCTTCAGCTAGCTGTCATTTACCGCCCCACAGGGTCACCCACCACTTTTCTTGACCACTTCACCACATGGCTACATTACTTCCTTTCTACTGTCATCCCCAATATCATCAGGGGTGACTCAACATCTCCATTGACACTTCCCACCCAGCTGCCTCTAAACTTTTATCACTGACTACTTCATTTAGGCTCTCTCAATGATCCTCCGCAGCCGCTCATAAAGATGGCCACACATTGGCCCTTATCTTCATATGCCTGTGTTCCCTCACTAACTTCTCCAACTCATCCCTCCCTCTGTCTGACCACAACCTACTGACATTCTTTTCCCTCTACTCTCCTACTGCACAATGCCCACTCTCCAAACTCACTTATCCTCACACTCATTCTCAGAGTCCCTTCTCCCTTTCACAGACATAGCTTCCTTACATGATGCAGATGCTGCTGCCACTCTAGATATCACCACAATAACTACAGCTCTCAATTTGGCTGCCACCCTCACATACAACAAAACTCACACAAACAGGCAACCCTGGCACATCACCCTCACTAAGAAATTGAGATGGGCTTCCAGGGTTGCTGAGCGGAGATGCAAGAGATCCCACTCCACTGAGCACTTCGCTGTATACAAGCAGTTCCTCACGAACATCAAATCTGCACTCACTGCCGCAAAACAAGCCTACTTCTCATCTCTCATATCCTCCCTGTCTCACAATCCTAAACATTTATTAAAAACCTTCAATTCTCTCCTCTGTCCCCCAGCACCTCCTATCTCTCCTCTTATCTCTGCTGAAAACTTTGCCTCTTTTTTCCAGCAGAAGATTGATAACATCAGAGAAAGCTTTGAACCACTGTCTCCACAGCCCCTCCTCATAACTGCACAGCCCTCCTCTTCCAAAGCCAGCTTTTCCCCCATGACAGAAGATCAGCTCTCCTCCCTTCTGTCAAGAACACACCTCACCACCTTTGACCTTGACCCACTCCCATCCCATGTCATTCCCAACCTCACCACAGTCTTCATCCCAACCCTAACCCATCTCTTCAACTTATCACTAACTACTGGTGTCTTCCTCTCATCCTTCAAACATGCCTTGATCACACTCATCCTCAAAAAGCCCTCCCTCGACCCATCCTTTGTTTCTAGCTATTGCCCCATATCACTTCTCCCCTTTGCCTCTAAACTACTGTGACAGCATGTCCATCTTGAACTGACCTCACACCTCTCTTCCTGCTCCCTCTTTGACCGCTTGCAATCTGGCTTCCAACTGCATCACTCTACTGAAACTGCCCTAACTAAAGTTACCAATTACCTACTAACGGCCAAGTGCAAGTGTCACTACACTGCCCTCCTTCTCCTAGACCTGTCCTCTGCATTTGACACTGCAGACCGTTCCCTCCTGTTACAGATCCTTGAATCTCTTGGTGTCACAGACTTGGCCCTCTCCTGGATATCTTCATATCTAACAGACCGGACATTCAGTGTCTCCCTCTCCCACACCACCTCCTCATCTTACCCCCTATCTGTCGTTGTCCCCCAAGGCTTGGTTCTTGGACCCCTACTTTTCTCCATCTACACCCTTGCTTCGTACAGCTCATAGAGTCCCACGGCTTTCAGTACCATCTTTATGCTGATGACTCACAGATCTATCTCTCTGGACCTGATATCACCTCCTTACTTACCAAAATTCCACAATATCTGTCTGCTATTTCATCCTTCTTTTCTGCTTGATTTCTAAAACTAAAGAAAAGCATATCTGCTGCAACACTAATCACTTAATATGCACATTTTAATAAATGCAATGAGTGGCCGGGCTGCACAGCTAATGCAGTTATAATGAAAAAAGGAAATATAGCAATCACTGCTCTAGAATACAATGCAAATAGGAAGACTTAGCTTCAGTAGTGGCCACTGTGGAGTGCCCGATAACCAACACCAAGGTGGTTCTGTCTTATCGGGTCCTAACACTATGACTAACCGAGTTGTGTAATGTGAAGTGGTTTATATGCCTCTATTTGTAATTAAAAACAAGAAAAGTGTGTGCTGGACTCCAATTAGATGGAGATCTCAGCTGGCTGGGTGATGCCAGTCATTCACACTATTATCATTAGTATTTTTTCTGACTGAACTCCCTCTTCCCTTCACCTGCCCTGTAGCCAGCTGAGACCTCCATCTTGTTGGAGTCCAGCACACACTTTTCATGGTTTTAATTACAAATAGAGGCATATAAACCCATTCACATTACACACTCCATTATATCCTAAACTCTGCTGCCCGAATAATCCACCTGTCTCCTCGCTATTCCGCAGTCTCTCCTCTCTGCCAAGCCCTTCATTGGCTCCCCTTTTCTCAGAGGCCACAGTTCAAAACCCAAAACCCTAACTATGAAATACAAAGCCGTCCACAATCTATCTCCTCCATACATCTACGACATGGTTTCCCGATACCTACCCTCACGCAACCTTCGATCCTCTCAAGACCTCCTCCTCTACACCCACTTATCTCTTCTTCCCACAGCTGTATACAATATTTCTCCCATGCATCCGCTATACTCTGGAACTCTCTACCTCAACACATCAGACTCTTGCCCACTATGGAAACCTTAAAAAGGAACCTGAAGACCCACCTCTTCCGACAAGCCCACAACCTGCAGTGATCCTCAATCTACTAAACCACTGCATGACCAGCTCTACCCTTTCCTAGTGCTTCCTCACCCAACCCTTGCAGACTGTGAACCTTCTCGGGCAGGGTCCTCTCTCCCTCTGTACCTGTGTGTGCCTTATATTGTTCATGCATTTGTACTTGTCTATGTATGCCCTTTCCACATGTAAAGCGCCATGGAATAAATTGTGCTATAATAAATAATAATAATAATACTAATAACACACAAATTGCATTAAATATGCAAATGCATTTTTTTTCCTGCAGATTTTCTGCATTTAAAGAGAACCAACCACCTAAAAATCTCTATCTAACCTATAAATATCTGTCCCTGGAGCCTAAAATTACTATTCTAACCATCCCTGACTGACTAAATCTACCTAACTAGATGCACAATAAATCACTTTTTATACTTACCAAATCCTTGTCTGATGGGCGTTCCTCCAGGGTCTTTGACCGATAGGCAGGGTCTTCAGGCCATGCTCGCAATGCTTCAGGCCCTGCGTCACTTCCACCCGCTGCGTCACTGGGTCTATGATGCACCCAGGCCATCTTCAGCATGCCATCTGCGCATGCTCTGAAGCCGGCTTGGGTCTACCAGTGACGCGGCGGGTGGAAGTGACACGGGCCTGCAGCACGTGACCCGCCCATTGTAAGGACGCGATGGGCGGGTAATTTAAATCCTCCTAGAAGAAGATGCCGCCCTGGAAAGAAGATGGACAGCAGCGAGGCAGGTGCTTGCATGGCCTGAAGACGCTGCCTATCGGTCAAAGACCCTGAAGGAACGCCCATCAGACAAGAATTTGGTAAGTATAAAAAGTGATTTATTGTGCATCTAGTTAGGCAGATTTAGTCAGTCAGGGATGGTTAGAATAGTAATTTTAGGCTCCAGGGACAGATATTTATAGGTTAGATAGCGATTTTTAGGTGGTTGGTTCCCTTTAATGCAAGTTGAATTTAATAAAATGTTTACAAAAATGTGAGGGGTCTACTTACTTTTGTGATATAATGTACATTTAGATAAACAGCAACCTAATTTTTCAGCTGAAAACAAATTTAGACAGATACATTTTACTGAAACTGTTTGTAATTAAAATGCAACGCTGTATCCTATCACTATAATTCAATGACTGTATAATTTAAAATTTTCCTTGGTTTAAACATTTCTGGACTTAAATGGGGATATGCAACAAGTGACCTCATTTATGACTGACGCCCTTAGTAATGTCAACCCAGACTGGGCAGCTGTTTTCCCCAGGACAATGTTAGACGTGAGCACAACTATACACTGAGTGCTCTGCCCATCCACAAAGAACAATATGTCTGTGGGCACTGTTGTAGCTTTTTGTTGTGTTGTATGTTTATGTATATTTATGCTCTCTCATACCAAGGATAACAGCAAATCTAGGTAACATTTTATATTTTTACTTTTTTTATTTTAATTCCAAACTTGATTTTAGCTAAATAAAATATTTAAGTTTAGTGGTCTTTGCATGTAGCTCTATTTAAGTGCAGCTTATTAAGTATGCATTAGAAATATACCATAAATGCAACCCTATGGTATTTATACCATATATTCCCATACAGTTATTACTCCACTAATCCTTACTCTCTATCGCTATCTCCAAACCTCATCTCACCTACACAAATATTTATTGCATACTTATTGCTATAATTGGGAGATAAAACTGGAATGGTATCCACAGTCCGCGCTGCTGCTCTTTATCCAAGGAATCCACAAGAGGTTATTACCATCAAAAGTTCTTTATTTCATCACACCAACGTGTTTCTGTGCTGTCCCAGCACCTTCCTCAGGGCCCTGAACTGCGCTTTTGCAGGAAGGACAGGAAAACGTTGCTGACAACCTTTGCCTGTGCATCCTGCAAAAGCGCTCTGCCAGGAGCTTCCTGTGTGGCTGTATCCATAATAAACATCGGGTTACTATGGAGCAGCATTCACAGGAAGCATCCGACGTTAACGGTGTACGTTACAGCAGGTTGGGCTCTGCTGTAACTGCATCCGTTTAATGTGGGTGCATTGTTCTGTGTGGCCCTAGCCTTAGAAAGGTTTGAGGATATCCAGAGAGGGCAAGGTCTATGATGCTAAGTTAGGCTAGGGTAACACTTGCGTCACCCCTTACAGCTGACGCAAGGGCTAAAAACTTAGAAATTTTCCCTGAAGTGCATAGCATTAACACCTTGCACTGCCAGAGAACGCTGCCCCATAGAAACCCTCTGTTTACCTTAGTAGCGGCCACACAGGGAGTGCGCTTTATGACAGCACACAGGAAACGCTGTCTGCAGCATTTTTCTGTGCGCTGTGATAAAGCGCAGGCACTGTGTGGCCACTGCTAAGGTAAACAGAGGGTTTCTATGGGGCAGCATTCTCTGGCAGCGCATAGCGTTAATGCTATGCGCTGTAGGGAAAATCTCTAAGTTTTTAGTGCTTGCGTCAGCCATGAGTGCTGACACAAGTGTGACCCTTGCCTTAGAGAGAATCTGTAGTAGGAGTTAGTGGTCAACAGTGTCAAAAGCAAAAGAACAGGTCCAGAAGAAAGAGAAAAGAGAACTGAGGCTAGGGTCACATCTGCATTTTTTTTTTTTAAATCCTGATCCGGTTTTGAGCTTTCAAAAAGCTCAAAACCGGAGCAGGAAACGCTCCTCACGGGAGCCCATTATGGTAACCGGATTGCTTTACAAGCAATCCGGTTACCAACTCTGGATCTGCAGCCTGCGTGAAAAATCATGCAGGCTGCAGTTTTTGCAGCTTTTCTCTGACCAGCAATGTGGTAACCACATTGCTCAGGATGTGTAATCCTGAGCAATGCGGTTACCGTATAGTTTGTTCATTGTTATCACTGTAAAAAAAGATTAAATACTAATAATAATTGTGGGCAACATGTCTCTAGGGGGTTCCCACCCCCCCTAGAGACATGATGCCCACTTAGGACAGCATGTCATGGGTTAATATACCCTGTACAGTAAGCCGGCTATTGTCGGCTCTGTGGATTTTTCTCAATCTCGCCTGTCAGCTGCGCACATACTATATGTAATGTACGTATAGTATGTGCCGCTGTCCGAAGTCCTGTAGGCATTTACAGTAGATCTATGGGCAGCGCACTGCCACAGATCTATTGTAAATGCCTACAGGACCTCGGACAGCGGCACATACTATACGTACATTACATATAGTATGTGCGCAGCTCACAGGGGAGCCGCGGCTTCATTGAGAAAAATCTACAAAGCCGACAATAGCCGGCTTACTGTACAGGGTATATTAACCCATGACATGCTGTTCTGAGTGGACAGCATGTCTCTGGGGGGGTGGGCACCCCCTAGAGACATGTTGACCACAATTATTATTAATATTTTATCTTTTTTTACAGATTTAACAGTTTGCTCATCCCTGCGGCAGGAGGGATGAGCAAACTGTACGGTAACCGCATTGATCTGGATTACACATCCGGAGCAATCCGGTTACCGGATTGCGGCTTCATCCACACATTTTTCATTAAAAATGTGTGTGAAGAAAAGTGCGTTCACCGCATCCGGATCTGGATGCGGTGAACGCAATTGTCTTTAAAAGTGTGACCCCAGCCTGTCTGTTAGCTTTGGTCATTAGTAATTTTGGTCAAGACCGTTTCAGTAGACTGGTGGGGACAGAAGACAGATTTTAGGTTGTTAAAAAGCTAATTGAATGAGCAGTGAGAGAAAAGTTCAATTTGTAAATGCTGCTCAAAGAGTTTGAAGGCAAACAGGAGAAGCAATATGGGATGATAGCTGCAATAAAGGTTGGTTCAAGGGATAGCTTCTTCATAAGTGTGATTGTTGCATGTTCGAAAGTAGAAGGGAAGGTACCAGAAGTTAATGTTGATAGTGAGGGTGGGTAGGAGATGGGATAGGGTTATTTGGACAAGTAGTGAGGTGTGATTTGGAGAGATGATAAATAAGTTTCCTTCAGTGATGGTGGGAAAAAATATATAGAGCTTAGGCTAGGTTCACATCAGCATTTGTGCTGCATTTGAACGCAATGCGTTTTTCTGCTGCATTAATGCATACAAACGCATGCATTAACGCACCCACAGACTTGTATGGTAAATGAATTTTTCCTATATAAGTCTATGGGTGCATAAACGCATGCGTTTTTACTGTGTTTTATGTGTTTTTCCACCTGAAAAAATGCATTGCTGCCAAACGCAGCAAAAATGTGATGTGAAAAGGCCCTTAGGACTGGGGTCACATTTGGAAGGCACAATCCGGTAACCGCATCCATTACTGGACATGAATGTACCTTGCGGTACCGGATCCGGTTGCCATAGGCGGTAATTATAAAAAAAAAGGATCCGTTTATTCAATCGCTCAGAAAAATGCGGCCTACATGATTTTTACCGCAGGCTGTAAATTTGGATGCCGTAACCAGATTGCATTAAGTGCAATCCATTTTTTACTATTGCAGCCTATGGCAGCAGATCCGGTTTTGACCATTTTTAATGGTCAAATCCGGATCCGGATTTGAAAAAACACCACAAATGTAACCAGGGTCACACTTGCATCAGCCCTTAGGCTGCGTTCACACACTGCGCATTTTTGAGCGCTTTTTTACGAGCGCTTTTCAAAAATGCCCAGGTGCGTATTGTCTGACAGCAAAGTGAATGTAAAATTCACTTTGCCGTTCAGACAGCGCGTATTTTTGCGCCGCGCCATTCTGGGAGAATGCGCCGACGTAATAAGAATTGACTTGTCAATTCTTTACGCAGCAGCGCTGGTGCTTTTTCCTATAAGGGCGGGCTCGGCTGCATCTGATGTCACAGAGGGGAGGAAGAATCCTGCTTCCTCCTCCCCTCTGTGACACCTCTGACCGCCCATTTGATTTTGCAGTGTATTGATATACACTGCAAAATCAAAGTTAAATAAAGTCAAACGTATTAAAAATAATAAAGAATTAAATACTTACCTCTCCGATGGGTGTTCCAGTGTCCGGGAGCCAGGAGCCGCCGCTGGGATCGTCCTGCTAGGACCTGTGGTGATGTCAGATATGTATCACATGACCACGAGTGGCCAATCAGCGCCAAGAACGCCCCCTCTGACATCACAGCAGGTCTTTTTCCTTCAGTACATGGTCTTCGCACAGCTCTGGATAGCGCGAACAAGCCGGCGGAGAGGTAAGTATGAAATCTTTATTATTTTTAATACTTCTGGCTTTGTTTAATTTTGATTTTGCTAAATCAAATGGGGGCTGGCAGACATGGTGCAGAGGGGAAGAGGAAGCAGGATTCTTCCTCCCCTCTATGACATCACTAATCCCCCGGCCCGTAAAAAAGTGTGCTGTCTGAACAGCACTGCTTCTTTTTTTGCATTTTTTTTGCGCGGGTAAAAAACGCTGGTAAAAGCGCCCGTGCAAAAAAGCGCTATGTGTGAACGTAGCCTAAAGGCTGACGCAAGCACTGTAAACTTAGAAATCATCCCTGCAGCGCATAACGTTAACGCTATGCTCTGCCAGAAAACGCTAACCATAGAAACCCTCTGTTTATCTTAGCAGCGGCCACACAGGGAGTGCGCTTTATCACAGTGCACAGGAAAACGCTGCAGACAGTGCTTTCAAGTTTAGCATTCCACCTTATGTTGTGTTGGCCTGTCTGAAGCTTTTCCAGACGCCTTAGTTTTAAATAGCCTACCAACTCAGATCCAGCGGATAGGACTTTTTGCCGTGATTCTTAATATTATGTACAGATTTGGGGGATGGTTTTTTTCCAGCCAGCTGACTTGGGGCTTATAAAGCATGACTTTTAAAAGTTTCACTACCCTTTACTAGCAATCATACTGAAGTTGGTAAGGATAGCTTTAGGATGATGCCATCAGACTATGTTGATTCTACCCCAAGGGCCATGGTGTACTCTGAACCGGGCTGGTTCGGTCTCTTGGGGATGCACAGGGGCTGAGACCCGGCTCTGTGGCCCTGCGGAGTCACTAAAAATACGGGGAAAATGAGTTAGGGATAAAGGATCATGACGCCACCAACAGTATTCAGCTATTTGGACCGACACTGCCAGATGGGACCTCTGGGGATGATGGATAGGCAGCTATGGTGGTATCACTCCCCACAGGTGGAGTGTAACCCCAGGGCAACCAGGAAAGTCTATGACATTGGAAGGCCATTGGGATGCAGGATAGAGGGCACAAAGCAACAGACAGACTCATGGTCGCGACTGCTCCTGGACTCCTTATGCTGCTTTGCTTGCAGACACTGTGATGTGGCTGGGAGACTTGAAATCTCCCACCCTCTGGTATTGGTGCCGGGTTGTTAGGCACTGCATAGCCTCAGACTCCGGTGTCCAGTTCTGGTGCTCTGCACTGACTCCCCAGGCTCTCCTCGACTTCCTCAGACCCTTGCTTAGGGGTCCCTCAAACTAGGTTTCTGCTACCCTGGGACGAGCTCTGAGATTACATGTGTAGGCATCGTTCTCAAAGAGCCCTGCTAAATTCAGGAAACAGACAAGGAGATATTAAAATAGTCTCCACATTTCAAAAAATTAGGGCCAGATACCACCAAAGTGGCATCAATTGACCCAGAATAAAAATTGGACAATGGTGAGATCAATGCAGCACACTGAAAACTGCATCACCTAGTCTGAGCAGTTTGTTACTGGTGTGGAAAAGTCCTTAGAGATCCATGACTTGTTCATCTTGATGAAGGATCGGTGGTCTACATTTTCAGGAGACAGCCAGATGCGTTTATTTATCATGACACCACAGCAGCGCTGAAGACACGTTCTGAGAGAACGTTGGCTGCTGGGAATGACAAAATGTCCAAGGCATTACTGGCGGACTAAGGCCACCCCTCCATTTTTGAAACCCCAAATACAAAAGGGTCTAAACCCTCCGATGGCATGGATATTGAGCTTTAGATACTCCGGCACCATCCGCTCCAATCGTTCAACATGTGTCAGACTTGTACTCAGTTCTGGTGAACAGACTGGGTTAAAAGAATTGGTCAAAGGACTCCCAGAAATTGCTTCTGACAGTTACATTGCTGCTGCTATTGTTTCTATGCTGATGACTTGATGTCCCCAGGTTGGAAATGTAGACCTGAGATGCTTACTGTGTCCCTCACTGATTTTTGGGGAACACCATTGTCTACAAGCTTTTTTTGATACTCCAGTATGCATGTGTCCCTGTCCAAGGCAGAAGCATCTGTCTAAATTTACTTTTGTACTGTAGATCCAACAGTGTGGTCATCACTAATTTGATTCCTAACAATACTGAGCATCATGTTGCAGATAGTGCAGCAAGAAAGTGCATCCATGAGGCCCAAGTCCTTGTTGTGTTGATGATGGCGTAAAAATGTAACTTCCTTCCTCTGTCCTTTCCTGCCAACCTCAGACAACAGAAAGGGGAATCATTTCTTCCTCATCTACTGACTGTTCTTTGCCCATCCTCATCCTCCTCCATTTGTTCCTCAGCTTTTGCACCTTTGTCTAGTACCATGGGCTCCTCTTTGTTGCTCTACTCCACCATGCCATGCCACCAGCTGTGTGATGAAAGTCCGGACCTTTGAGATATATATATCCTTTCTGCATTCTCTTCTTCCTCCTGTTCTTCCCGTGGTACTGTCTTCTTATTCCACAGAGTTTTCAAAGTTTGCTCCTGCATGACTGGAATAGTGATGTTGATGACAGCATCATCAGAGATAACCATCTTAAAGCCATTTCGAAACGTGCAGAAGGGTGTGTGGATCCTTGATCTTTGCCATTGCAACATTTGCACCTATTGCTTGCTTGTCACTGTACATGTCATTACATATCAGTTGTGATTTTTACTTCTACTTAATTTTGTAACTGTTTGCAATGTGTGAGTTGTCATCTTCTGTGTCAAAAGGCCCAGGATAGAGACCACCTCCTCTACAATTAGACTGTGACGCTGCTCTCAAATCCCGGAGTTTGGTGAGGATCAGTGCTTGTCATCTTGCAGCTTCTCCCTGTGCGGAACGTGCAACCTAACCTTTGTCTTCCTCCTCTTCTGATCTAGTCAGCTACCTAACTCTGGGTTGATTCCAAGTGGGATCTCAAACTTCATTATCATCCTCTCTATCTCACTCCTTGCCATAAGTTACCCTCCTCCTCTTCCTACCTTGAATGCACAGTACAGTGTCGGGTGTGCCTTTTGTATCTGAGTCTCATCAGCATTATCACCTCTACATCTGTTGACAAGGGTCTGGATTCCCCTGGGACCATACTTCCTCCATCCCTCTATCCAACTCCAAATAACTTTGAGCATTGGCACAGATGCTTTCCTCCTCTGCAGTATGTCAATCTTTGGAGCTGTCCTCTGATGCCCATTTAATTGAATGTGTGCAATCTCTGCAGAATTGCACATCTGTATTTCCCTACAATCAGTTGTGCGGTTGGAGAGTTGTGACACAAGGGTACATGGGTAATTTGTGCGCAACCTCTGAGGACTGTACTCTTTGTGATGTTGAGATAGAGGAACAGGAGGACATGCCACATGATGCAGCACTTGCCATGAACTGGAGCAAAAGCTCTTTCTGGGCCTCATCCACAATTTGTATCGCTCTGCTGCTGGCAAACGAAGAGACTGGAGTAGGCTGTCCAGTAACAGAACTTGTCACTTCTCTTGGGATATGACGAGCCAATGTTTGGTCAGTACTGCTTTCAGTAACATTAGTAGCAGCAACTACCCATGTACACCTTGAATACTAAGCCTACTCCCTTGTCTAAAAAAACTTTTTCCCCTTCCCACTTTCACCTCCACAACCTTGGGATTTTCCACTCATGTTTTATGCACACAGAATTGGAAAGCACCTTTGGAAAGATTTTGCAATGACTGGTTTCAGGCCTAACACTGCCTTTTTAGGGGACAAAAATATTTGCAATAACCAGTTTCAGGCCTAACACAGCCTTTCTAGGGGAAAGTGAAAGATTTTCAATTCCTTGCTGTATGCAAAAAACGCAGCTTTGGCAACGTGTACAGATTCAGGAATTGTTCTCAGCCTATGTGCGGATGGACAATGTAGCCCTCCTATTTTATCTAAAAAACAATCCATTAGCTAGCTATCTTTTGGTGTAACACTGAGAGAGCAGCACTGAGTAACACTTCGAAAATGACAACGATAGCAAACGGCCACTTCTTATACTTCTAATATTCCGAGAAAATGTGACTTTGACAGCCAATGAAACAAGCCAACCAATGAGGCAACCCTGTGTCACCAACTCATGGATGTTTTATGTAGCTTCCGGCCCAAAACATGCACACAGATATTTGCAGGTGAAAAAAAAATGGAGTCCAATTCTACTCTCTGTCTCTGACCTCTTCCCATCCCTTCCCCTCAACAAACTCATCCTGCGCATTATCCTACACTGTCAGAAGGTAGGAGAAAAGCATTACTTAAAGGGAACCAACCACCCCAAATGACCCCCCCGGACTGTTAATATGTGTCCCTACAGCCAGCACACACATTTGGGGCAATCGTTTTTGCTAAAAAAACTGTTTAGTAGAAGCTAAGATACAGCTTTATAAAGTTTAATAAATCCTGCCGACTGGGCGTTACCTAACTTCTCCTGCTGCCGAGTGCATCAGCCCGTCAGCGTCCTCTCCCCCCTCCCTTCTGTCAAGCCCTGCCCTTTCAGCCTCGTCACAGGCTGGTGCACGGAGTCTCATGGCCAGCACACGTCATCAGCTACAGCCAGGGTCACGAGCACACGCTCTGTGACTTCCTGGCTGTGCAGCTGTGACTCACTCTGCCGGGTGATCACGTTACATTCCAGGCTCAGCTGTGGATGAGAGCAGGAGGCTGCAGCGATTGTACCGAATGTAAGTATCCACTGCAGGCTAGTATTGTATCAGCAGCACTGTCACCTATGTGTATTTTATCAGCAGCAGCACAGTCACATGTCTGTATTCTACTGCTACCCACAATAGCTGCCTTGAAATACTATGCTACCCACTGAGCTGGCTTTATACTCTGCTACCCACAGAGAAGCCTGCATACATTTGGCTACACAAGCAGCCGGCAGTATACAGCCATACCCACGGAGCCACCTGTATACTCTGCTATCCACAGAGCAGCATGTATATACTATGCCACCTACTGAGCCACATGTATAATCTCCTATCCACAGAGCTGCATGTGTATACTCTGCTTCCCACTGAGCCACCTGTATACTGTGCTACACACTGATCTGCCTGTATATACTCTGATTCCCACTGAGCCACCTGTATACTGTGCTACACACAGATCTGCCTGTATATACTCTGATTCCCACTGAGCCACCTGTATACTGTGCTACACACTGATCTTCCTGTATATACTCTGCTTCCCACTGAGCCACCTGTATACCCTGCTAACAACGGAGCCACCTGTATACTGTGCTACACACTGATCTTCCTGTATATACTCTGCTAACCCACTTAGCCACCTGTATTTATTGTATATACCTGTATTGTATATATAAATGTATTTGTATATGTAAGGCTGATTTAGAGTATAGGCTCATATTGCTTATGCCTATGGCCAGTGATGCTATATGAGCTAATACTGGGACACTCCAAACATTCCTTTTGCAGGTCTATGGGAAGGGAGTCTTTACACATATATTTGTCATATGCAAGGATTCGTTTTTCTAAAGGTTTGAAAACTTGCTGATAATCGCTGCAGCCTCCTCCTCTCATCCACAGCTGAGCCTGGAATGTAACGTGATCACCCGGCAGAGTGAGTCACAGCTGCACAGCCAGGAAGTCACAGAGCGTGTGCTCGTGACCCTGGCTGTAGCTGATTACGTAGTGCACGGCCATGAGACTCCGTGCACCAACCTGTGACGAGGCTGAAAGGGCAGGGCTTGACAGAAGGGAAGGGGGGAGAGGAGGCTGACGAGCAGATGCACTCGGCAGCAGGAGAAGCTAGGTAACGCCCAGTCGGCAGGATTTATTAAACTTTATAAAGCTATATCTTAGCTTCTACTAAACAGTTTTTTTTAGCAAAAACGATTGCCCCAAATGTGTGTGCTGGGTGTAGGGACACATATTAACAGTCCGGGGGGGTCATTTGGGGTGGTTGGTTCCCTTTAAATACAGTTATTTGCTTTTTCTTCTGTTCAGTTGTGGAAGAAATTCGATTTTGCCAACCTTTTACCAAAATGTTCGGGATTGCGATCCCGAATCTGAAATGTTTGTGCCAAATGTGAAATTGGTAACAAGTTTGGATAAAGTTTGCTCATCTATGTCTGTGTGAGGTCTCTCTCCTCTTCTGTGCTCTCTCCTTTGAGCTGTCTCCCTCTTGTGTGCTGTCTTCTACTGTGTGCTGTCTCTCTCCCCTTTGTACTGTCTTTTCCCCTCGTGTGCTATCTTTTTTGCTGTCACTCTCTCCCTGTGCTCTCTCCCCTGTATGCTGTCTTCTCCAACCTGTGTGCTTTCTCTCCCTCTCAGTGCGCTATTCCCCGTGTGTTGTCTTCTCCCTTAATGTGCTCTCTTCGTTGAGCTGTATCACCTCTGTAAGTTCTCTCTCCCCTCTGTGCATTCTCTCCCATCTGTGCAATTTCTCTCCCCTGTGTGCTCTCTCTCCCACCTTTGCTCTCTCCCCCAGTGTGCTAGTTCTCCCCATGTGTGCTGGCTCTCTACCCCCTGTGTGCTATCTTCTCTCGTGTGTTGTCTCCTTTGAGCTGCTTCCCCCTGTGCTTTCTCTCCTCTTCCTCCTGTGCATGCTCACTCTTTCCTCTCTGTGTGCTGTCTCTCTCCCCAGGTGGTGGGCGTTCCACTGTGGAATGCATATAGGAGGTGCATGCACATTAACACAGTTGCCATGTTTGTTCACACTGTCATGCACAGTATCATGCAGGTGTCCAAACATGGTGGCCGCATGCACATCGACAGTATATAACATCACCATGGGGTGGGCTATGACATAGCGCAGCAGCGGCCAGCAGCCGGCATATTGGCACAACCATCACTTTTTTTGTATTTCAGGTGGCCAATCATGTGGAGTTTTATCAGGGACATGGCCTGCATAAGATCTTTCAAGACATGTTTGCAGGTCACAAAGAAGAAGGAATATGAGTAAAAATTTGATGTTTGTTTTCTTGAGTTATGACAATTTTGTTACATAGTAAACATCTACTTACTTAATCGCCCAGTCCCATCTGTCACTTCTGGAGTCTGGTTGTCCTGCTATCATGCACCTCAGTAAGTTTGCATGCATATATCTGCAGAGAATGTGCAGTTACTTATGTTGCCGCCATCTTTAAACACTTGGTTTCAAGGTAAGAGCACAGGAGGGGAGAAAATGGCACACGTGGGGGAGAGACAGCACACGGGATAGAGTGCACAAGGTGGGTGTCACGTGTTCACTGGTCTGCAGTCCATTTGAATTGTTCTCACTACACCATGACATTGTCAGCAGCCCATACCTTTTACCTTGAGTCACTATGTCTCAGACTGCCTCAGCTGATGCATTTTCTCATCTGATGCAGACCATCTCTGAAGAGATAACTTGTCTGCAAACTCAGGTAGTGCAACAACTGCAGCAAGTTGTGGGTTACCTGGCGTCGGCTCATGCTCAGGCCATGCCAGAACCCAAGGTCTCTCTTCCTAATAGGTTTTCTGGGGGAAGAGACAAATTTTTTCCTTTCCATGAAGCTTGTAAGCTCTAGTTCAGGCTCCGGACCCGTTCATCTGGAAGTGAGAAACAGCAGGTGGAGATTATCATCTCCCTTCCTAAAGTGAACCCTCAGACCTGGGCCTTTTCCCTCCCAGCTGACTCACCATCACTACAGTTGGTGGATGGGTTTTCTGTTGCTCTGGCTCAGGTGTATGGGGTAATAAAGGTCTGTTAATTACACTCCTGTGAGTGTCCTAACTTTTTTTTTCCATTGCCCTAGTGCTCCTTTAATCTTCACTTCATGTTCCCTCACTGAGGGATAGCAGCAGGAGCAGTTCTGGGCTTTGAAAACTCACTTGAAAGACCTGGCTCACAGTAGAGGACCTGAGGTGACGTCACTGAAATCCGCGGTCACGTGACACTAAACCGGAAGTGATGGTGGAGAACACACCGCCGGCCGGGAGGAGAAGCCCTCAACGGAGCAGGTCCCACGTCACAGGAGGCTTTTTCTGGGGTTGTGCAGATTTGCGCAACCCCAATAGGTGAGTGGCCTTGGCCCCCCATCATATTACAGACAAAATTGCCATTAAGAACTTCACATGCGCCCCTCTCTCTCCTTTTTCTACATAGCCATATAGGTTGACAGACACCTTAGGGAGAGACCGAAACCTACTATGTCTCCTGGTCCTATCCCTGCTGAGGAGACTATACCCGATGAACCCATGCAGTGGTGGGTAGTAGGTTCTTGTGCTAAACTCCTGTGGCTACTGTTCACCAAGTGGGCGGAGCATGTTTTTCTGTGTAACATCTGACATTAAGGTTTGTCCACTTCGCTCCAAGAAAACCAAGCAGTCTCAGAAGCAGCCTACCTCAGGTTATTCGCAAGGAGATGACTAGAGGGTTTATATTTCCTTTCTTGCTAAGTCTCTGTTCACACTGTCTGCTAAGCTGGTGGTGGATGGTAAAACTGAGATTGTACCAGTTCTGGTAGATAGTGGAGAAGGGGTCAATTTGATGGATTCTCGCTTTGTTCAGGCTCATGGTATCGCCAGCAGTGCTTTACTGAGACCCATTTCCATCACCTCGATTGACTCAGTTCCACTCAGCCAGAAAGTCATCTCCCAAGTAGTGCGTAATGTGAACGTAAGCATAGGAACTCTCCACCAGGAGGTACTCCTGTCAACTCTTGGAGAACCTGCCCACTCCCATTGTATTGGACCTTCCCTGGCTGAAGAAACACAACCCAGTGATTGGCTGGCGGGCCAGAAAGGTTGTAACTAGGGGGGCTGTCTGTGTGAGTAATTGCCTAACTACAACTATTTCTACCATACTGGTTGCATTGACTCCTACCCCACTACCAGAAGTGAATGGGAGTGAGCCTGGAAAAGGGGGTGAAGTCCAGACTATGCCTCAGATTAATGGTGGGTCTAGGCGTCCTTCCAGGAGGAGAAGCTGGGGAGGGACGGTGGTTCCTGCTGTGCACTCCAGGGGGGAGAGCCCTGGTCCCTGGGGGGGTCACTGCTACAGTTTGCCATCCTGGATATGTGCCCTCTGACTGTGACCACAGACTTGGAAATAAACATGCATATCCAAACCTGAGATTGAATGAGTATGTGTGGGTGTTGTCCAAACACGTCAGGTGGAGGCACGCTGCTAAGACTCCTAGTTCTGGGGTTATAGGACCACTTTGGACATGAGCCATTTGTATCCTGTTCTGTACCGACTTGAACTATCCCCAGTTTTGGCAACCCGTAACATCTTTAATGTCTCATCACTCAGCAGTGGACTTAGTTCGGATGTGTCTGTTGTCGAGTCCGGACGCCACTCAAAAGAGGGGATACTGTCACTCTTAGATTGTGCTGACTTTGCTGAATGCTGCTGTGTGTGTTTATGTTTGCATTTCTTCAGGAGCTGCATGAGGTACGAATGTGAAGGTCTTGCACTCAGTTGCTAGTTGATGTGAGGGTTGTTTGTGACTAACCTGAAATCTCCTCCCCCTAGTCTTTAAGTAGCACCTCCTTCCACCAGGTGTTGCTACTGATAGAGTTTCACTCTATACCTGAAGGTGTACTGTGCAGATCTATTTTGTTTGTGCTGCAGACCTTTTGAGTTGATGTATCCCGATTCTGTGGAGGGAGTTGAGGGGGAAATAGCGCAGGGCTGGTGGAAGAGTTTAGGGAGAGGTTGGAGACACAAACCTTCTCACCATCAGAGATACCTTCGGGTCAGGGCCATTCAGGGTTCCTAGTCTAGGGTCAGACTAGTCTTCCATGGTCACCCTGCCCGAAACTGCCTTTCCTTCAACAACATTCTCACTACACTGTTACAACAGGAGAGACAGTGCACAAGAGGGAAATACAGCACACAAAGGGGAGAGGGAGTGCACAGGGGGAGAGTGCACAAGGGGCATAGTGAACAGGGAGAAGAGTGCAAAAAGGGGAAAGAGAGTGCACAGGGGGAGACAGCTCGAAGGACTCAAAGGAGAGAGTAAAGGGGAGAGAAAACAGCACAGTTGGGAGAGAGACAGCACACAGGTGGGTAGAGACAAAACACGGAGGGGAAAGCGCACAGGTGAAAGACAGCTTAAAAGAATGAGCACATGAGGGGAGATGACAGCACACATGGGAGAAGACAGCACACAGGGAGGTAGAGCACAAAGGGAGAGAAAGACAGCGCACAGGGGAAGGCAGTTCAAATGAGAGAGCACAAATGAGAGAAGACAGCACAAGAGCGAGAGTTCACAAGGAGATTGAAACAGCGCACAGGGGTAGGGCGCACAAGGAGGTGAGTGAGAGCATGGGGGAGAGACAGCGCACAAACAGGATACAGCTCAATGGAGAAAGCACACAAAGGGAGAAGAAAGCACTGGGGGAAAGTTCACAAAGGCGTAGAAACAGCACACAGGAGGAGGGTGCATAAGGAGGAGAGTGCACAAGGAGAGATAGGACATGGAGGAGAGACAGCACACAGATGGTAGACAGCTCAAAGGAGAGAAAGCACACAAGGGGCGAAGACCGTACAGGGGGGAGAGAGCGCACAAGGGGAGAGCATACAGGAAGAGAGAGCACTCAAGGGGAAAGAGAGTGCACAGAGGGGAGATAGCTCAAAAAAGAGAACACACAAGGGGAAAAGACAGCACAGAGGGGAAAGCGCACAGGGGAAGATAGCGCATAACGGGGGAGAGAGTGCACAGAGGGGAAATGGCTCAAAAGAGACAGCATACGAGAGGGACAAGACTGCACAGGAGAGAGAAAGCTCACAGGATAGAGATCACACAGGGTAAAGCAGCGCACAGGGGGCGGTCACACAGGGGGAGAGTGCGCAAAGGGGAGAATGCAAAAGGGGGTGAGAGAGCGCACAGTGGGGAGAGAGAGTGCGCAGGGGGGAGACAGTTCTAAGGACTTAAAGGAGAACGTAAAGAAGAGACAGCACAGGGGGAGAGACAGTGCACAGAGGGAAAAGCGCACAGGGTAGATGGCTTAAAGGAGAGAACATATAAGGGGAGAAGACAGTACAAGGTTGAAAGGTTGAAAGCGCACCGGGGTGAGACAGGTCAAAGGAGTGAGCACGGGGGAGAGAGTTGGCACACGTTGGGAGAGAGATAGCGGAAAGGGGAAAGAAATCAAGGGAGGGAGATGACCGCCGCCCTCAGCGCCACAGAACCCATCTAGTTACTAATAAACACTTAAAGTGATCCTGACCCCAGAAGAGGCAGATTGCTTCATAGTAGGGGCGGTGAAGCCGGTATGACGCGTATTACGTCATACCGGCTTCACCGCCCCTACTATGAAGCGAGCAGCCTCTCGGATGTTTACCAAGCACATGGGGGCGTGCATAATTACCGTCAAGGCGGGGGAGAGCGGCACACAGCCCCGCCTGTTGCGGCTTCCTCATTACAAGGAAGCTGCAGGAATGATATAAGAAAATAATGATTTATAAAGAACGCCACCGGAGTTTAGGAAGAAACAGGGATGGATGGCAGCAGGATCACAAGCTGCATGGGTAGGTAAGAAGGGGATGTGGGGTTGTCTCCTGGGGTCAGGATCACTTTAAATGAAATCTTGAGAAATGTCTGACCTCCACTGAAGTTAAATTATCCATACTAAATAAAGCCATGTGAATAATTTGTGTTTTAGTAATTTTTTTTTAGAATTTTTAGAAACTACAACTGTGAAACTGCAATGAGACTGGTTCACTTCCAAAATTTTGCTCTTTTCATGCTCTGTTAACTTAATGTTTTATCACTAAAATTATATCCAAAATCTTTTGCTTGTTCATGGCAGTTTGCATTTTGTGATTCATGTGTTATGATAAGTACGAGTAACGTTAGGTCAGAGCCACCATTTACATGAGCAAACAAAAAATCTTCCCATTCTTTATCTCATTACTTGCAGCTGGTTTTACCTTTCTATTCTATTTTATTCCTGCAGGAAAGAGAACAACAATGAATTGTCCTTTGCAGATAATATTAACAAATTAAAATTATCATAACTAAAACAAAGCAAGCATATCATAGTTTACTATATGTAAAGGAAATATTGATTTTTCATTAATTCTTTCATATCTCTCAATCTAACCAGGCGTTTATTTAGTCTTTCAATTAGCATGAGATTTGCAGCAAAATACTGTGAAGCATTCCTGTGGGATACATTCACTGTATGCTTTGATTATGCATATTGAGATCATCATCCTCATTTTCTAATTGCACTATATTGGACAACATTATTTTAGAGGATTCTTATCTTCTTTCAGAAAATACTTAGATTATGTAAATTCCCTTAGCAAATCAAGGATGAGTTCTAATTATTTATCTGTTTATTTTCAGTTACATTACTCTTTAATATTAAGTTAAAGTTTTAAAGTGATCCTGACCTCACAAATTGCATCCCCATGCTGTTTAAACCTGTCCCTGCAGCACCTTAAGGGTACCTTTACACGCCGCTACTACAGGATGGATACAACTCGCTACAGGCTACAAATGTAGTTTTTGCGTCAATATAGCCCGTAGTAGCGGCGTGTGAAGACGGTAGGAGGCAGCCGGCAACAGATACATCTGTTTCCGAGCACTGCCCTGAAACAGGTGGCTACCCAGGTGATTGTAGCGAGCTGTATCGGCGTGTAAAGAAGGAACAGAAGGGTTGTTTCTACACCATGCTATGTACCTGGTATGTAGCTGGGGCGTGACACAGGCTCCGGGTTACCGCGCCCCATCAGCGATCATTGGAGGAAGCTCCTGCATTGCGATTGGTAGACACTGCATAGGGAGGCATATATAAGGAGCTGACCAGTCACACTGCACAATTGCTCGAGCGTCATGTATTAAACAGCCTCCTGCGATGCCTGCCCAATCATGATGTTATTGCTTTGTCCTATCAGCGTACGGACGTCTCGTAATCCACAATTGTGGCACGCCTATGTGTTGTCCCTGCTGCACCAGGTCCGCCCATATTAGCTTGTTGTAGCGGTGTGTAAATGAGGTAAGGTAAGCTACAGATGGCTACTTGTGGCACCCAGCAGTGTATCCAGAGATAGATGTAACGTAGCGTAGCGCACCTTGTTGCGGCGTGTAAAGGTGGTGCGTTTACCGTTTGCAACCGTTTGTGCGTGCTCGTGCACGTGAAGTAGCTGATTGTATCCACCCGCCAGTAGCGGCGTGTAAAGGTACCCTAAGTGCTTCCCAGACATCCCTTTCTCTCTAAATATCGATTTGGCAAAGTTTATAAAATTATCTTACATACCATGAAATCTGAGGCGTCACAGCTGCAAAAGGCGTGCCTGCTTGCCGCTCCCCACCGCCTCCTTCATGATTATTCACGCCCCGCTGGGCATGCTGCAGAGAGTGGAGCCGTGTCCTCTCCTACGATGGGCGGTAATCCCGGTATGACGAAAATCTCGTCATATCCGGGTTTACTACCTCAGTACAGCCATAACTGGCTAGAACAGACTTCACGCATGCGCATTCGCAGCACGAAGTCGGCAGTACACCCAAATGGGTGTACTGACGTAGTAAACCCGGATATGACGAGATTTTCGTCATACCGGGAATACCGCCCATCATAGGAGAGGACGTGGCTCCACTCTCTGCAGCACGCCCAGCGGGGCGTGAATAATCATGAAGTAGGCAGCGGGGAGCGGCAAGCAGGCAAGCCTTTTGCCAGATTCCATGGTATGTAAGATGATTTTATAAACTTTGCCAAATCGATATTTAGAGAGAAAGGGATGTCTGGGAAGCACTTAGGGCCCCTTTACACACGGCTACATTTCTTGGTGGCTACAGGTAACTTACTGGTTGCAGTGAAATCATGGAGACAAGGTTCTATCTTGTTGCTGTGTACAAATGGAATAATCTCTCCATGATTTCACTGCAGCCAGTAAGTTACCTGTAGCCACCCTAGAAATGTAACCGCGTGTAAAGGTACCCTTAAGGTGCTGCAGGGACAGGTTTAAACAGCATGGGGGCGCAATTTGTGAGGTCAGGATCACTTTAACAGCATTTGCAGCAGTTTGCTTGCCAGGCTTAGTTTATTTCCTGGCCAACCCTATAGTAGACTTTTTGAACAAGAATCAAGTGATCAAGTGTGCTTAAATAAGTGGTCCCCCAACTTTTCTTACTGTGAAGATCACACTCAAATTTCATAAATACTTGCGTGTCACATTCAGCGCCCCATCCCATAATATTGACACCCCGATCGTGGTGTAACAAAAGCCAAAGCTTCCACACAAAAGACACACTGCAACCATGTGCCCTCATCCTTATCTCTACATATATTTGCGAAGTGGCTCATCCACTTCTGTCTGGTTGTCCGCCTATGTCACTTCCATCCGCATCATATTTGTACACCCACAATATGGGGACCTTTGGTGATGTCAAAGTCACGTGCCATTAATACAGGTCTGTGACTCCCACACTGCACCAGCGTGGCACAGGGTAAGAGGGGAGTGGGAAAAGAGACAGCCAGAGGGGTCAGACACTGAGGGGACAGACAGACAGCCAGAGAAGACAGACACTGTGGGGATAGACAGACAACCAGAGGGACAGACACTGAGGGGACACACACACAGACAGACTGCCACACAGGGAAACGAGAGACGGCCAGAGGGGACAGACACCGAGGGACAGACAGACAGCCAGAGGGGACAGACACTGAGGGGACAGCCAGACAGCCAGAAGGAACAGACACTGAGGGGCAGACAGAGAGGAGAGACAGTGAGGGGACTGCCAGGCAGAGGAGACAGACATTGAGGGGACAGACAATGAGGAAACAGACACTAAGGGGCAGACAGCCAGAGGTGACAGACACTGAGGGGACAGACAGACTGCCACAGGGGACTGACACTGAGGGGAAAGACAGACAGCCACAAGGGACATACACTGAGGGGACAGACGTGCAACCAGAGAGGACAGACACCGAGGGTGCAGACAGACAGCCAGAGGGGACATACACTGAGGGGACAGACAAACACTGAGGGGACAGACAGCTAGAGGGGACAGATACTGAGGGGACAGACAGCCAGAGAGGAGAGACAGTGAGGGGACTGCCAGGCAGAGGAGACAGACATTGAGGGGACAGACAATGAGGAAACAGACACTAAGGGGGCAGACAGCCAGAGGGAAAAGACACTGAGGGGACAGACAGACTGCCACAGGGGACTGACACTGAGGGGAAAGATAGACAGCCACAAGGGACATACACTGAGGGGACAGACAGGTAGCCAGAGAGGACAGACACCGAAGGTGCAGACAGACAGCCAGAGGGGACATACACTGAGGGGACAGACAAATACTGAGGGGACAGACAGCTAGAGGGGACAGATACTGAGGGGACAGACAGACTGCCACAGGGGACTGACACTGTGGGGAAAGATAGACAGCCACAAGGGACATACACTGAGGGGACAGACAGGTAGCCAGAAAGGACAGACACCGAAGGTGTAGACAGCCAGCCAGAGGGGACAGACACTGAGGGGACAGACAGCCACACAAGGGAGAGAGAGACAGCCACAGAGGGGAGATAAACAGCCACAGAGGGGAAGAGACTGCCACATAGGGGAGAGAGACTGTCACAGAGGAAAGACAGACTGCCACACAAGGGAGAAACAGCCACAGAGGGGAAAGAGACTGCCACAAGTAGGAAAGACAGAAATGGGGGAGAGAGACTGTCTCAGAGCCAGCCATAGAAGTGAAAGACTGCCACAGAAGGGAGAGAGACTGCCACAGAAGGGAGAGAGACTGCCACAGAAGGGACAGACAGCCAAAGAAGGGAGAGGCAGCCACAGAGGGGAGAGAGAGCCACAGAGGGGACAGACTGCCACAAAAGGAAGAGAGCCACCTACAGACGGGAGACAGACTGCCACAGAGGGGAAACAGTGCACAAGGAAGAGACAGCATACAGACACCACCCACATCTAGTACGTAGCATATTTACATCCAAGAGTGCCGACTGTATCCCCATTCAGTATTACACATCAAACATACTCACGGTATTATTGCATCCAGCTTCAAATACCCTTATAAATATTAGTATCATTCTATCTCCAGCTCACTCTATTTATCTTCCTAGACTAACCAGCATATGCCAATCTAAATCTACTCTTTTGTATGGGGATTCTCAAAAAAATCACCATCTAGAGACCCGCTCTTCATAGCTGTTTTCTAAACCTTGTGCTAATGCACCAAGCTTGCATGCAGCTACAAAACACGCATCATGACCCCATGAGCTACAAGTGACTCCTAAACCTCACGTTGTGGACCACTTGCTTAAAGGGAACCTGTCACATTGTACATGTGCTCCGATCTATGGAAAGCATGACACAGAGAAGAAGTTAAAAAGAAAGATATATAGGTTTACAGGAAAAGTTTCAGTATAACTTGCATACCTCCCAACCTTTGAAAAACAGAAAGAGGGACAAAACATGCAGCAAATTTTGGACACACCCCTGGCCATGCTCAAGACACACCCATTTGGAAGTCACAGACATTCAGCAAGTGCCCAGGACTGATTATTTCATTTTTGCTGCATTTTTTATACCTTTCCTGATTCATTTGATGCATGTTGGTGCAGATGTGAAGCTGCCTTTTTTATGTTTTTTTACAGTTTGGATTTTTACATGCATTATTTTTTGCTCTACATAGAAGCCTCTAGAGAAAAAAGTAACAAACGAACAGAGTTCAGCGGCGTCTTTAGTGGGTGCAGTGGATCAAAGACAAAGAGGGGAAAGTCTAGAAAAGCAATACAACCTCCAGATATTTGTCAATTTTATCAAAAAGTTTATTCAATACAAAAGCAACATGAAATGCAATCACAAAAACATTTAAAAAAATTTAAAGAGGACCTGTCACCTCCCATAGATGATGATCTAATTGCAGCACTGAATGCAGCATGTCTGCTGCATTCAGGCAAGGGGCCCCCCATCCCTTGATCCCACCTGTACCCCGAGATAATTGAATTAGAAAACTTACAAACTGGAGCCGGATTGGAGGGGTCTAGTGGCTGGACCCACCTCTCCTCACCTCCTCACAGGTGAATCTCACGCCTCCTGTATAACGTATCCCCCCTTCGCCGCCTCCTCCCTGTCAGTCATGGTTTTCCTCGCCTGCTGCATGCCAAGCAGGACGAAGGCGCAGTGCGAGGGAGCGTTTTGTGACGATGCTGTCATAGACATAGAGCAGGGGGGGTAAAGAAGTTCACGTCACTGCAGGAGGGGGGGTAGATGGATAGCATCGTCATGAAATGCTCCCTCGCATGGCGCCTTTGTCCTGCTTGGCATGCAGCAGGTGAGGGAGACCATGACTGACAGGGAGGAGGTGGCGAAGGGAGGATACATTATACAGAGGGTGTGAGAGTCCCCTGTGAGGAGAGGTGGCTCCAGCCACTAGACCCCTCCTATCCGGCTCCAGTTTGTAAGTTTTCTAAATCAATTATCTCGGGGTACAGGTGGGATCAAGGATAGGGGACCCCTTGCCTGAATGCAGCAGACATGCTGCATTCTGTGCTGCAATTAGATCATCATCTATGGGAGGTGACAGGCCCTCTTTAAAAAGGCCAACATATTGCATGTATCACCTCTTGAACAATTTATATCAAGAGGTACCCCTCTGTTTACACACACCAAGTAAAGTAGTCACAGTATATATATTTCAATTAGATAATTAATATGGGTACCAATTTTTTATCTAAATAATTCATATCTCTCCAAATAGTTTTTAGACAAATAACCATATCAAATAATACAAAGCTTTTAGTATACGTTTACTCCTATCATGTCAGAAGTAATAGTGTTCTGATAATCACCTTCTTGTACTAGGCTCAATATATAGTTTATATCAAGCAGAGGAACAACCATAGAATACCCCAAACTAAATATAATAGACTCTGATCAAGGTGTCTAAGGGTTTTTACCTGTGATAACAGTGGTACAAGTGTTATAATCAGGCATTCAGATTATGGGGTTAATTCCCCTTATGATCGTCATATCTAAACAGATGAAATAGTATAAACTTTTTAAGGGATATAATAAAAATCCTGTATGGGTCTAGTACAGCTTTGATGGTAATTGTATTGTAAAGGGATAATCCTTCTTTATATATAGTCCCCCTATGTATAAGTGATAAGGAGTAGTATAGAATAAAAGTTGTAAGGGATATGAAATTATCCCCTATAGAGAGCTTTGGTAGTCCTCAGCCTAAATACAAGATGGAGGTTCAATTTCATTTAGGTCTATTCTGATAATGTTAAGATGTTATCTTATCAAATTATTTATAGGGAGAGCAAGGTAAAGGGGGGTTACCCATAAAAAGTCTAATACCAGCCTGGACTGGATTTTCCGGTGATCAGTTGTGGTCATAACAACAGGAGGTGCATAGCTCCCCACGCGTAGCGCTGCCTGCACCTGGCAGCTAAGTCAGGGGAAAGTGACTGCATCTACCGTGATGATGCTTCCTATAGCATGGTCCCCATCCCCACATTCATTTCTGCTCACTGTCCGGGAAGTAAGAGGGTCCGGGTGGCCCGCCCTTCCCCCTACATCATAGATCTGGTACCGCTCATGCGCGATCAAAGTATTGCGCATGTCCGAAGCTAAAGTGATGGTGGCTTCCTACGGCGGCGATATCAATATCATATATTGTGATGCACAAACATTATTTCAATAAGAACAATATTACAGATATCCCAGGCCCATTAGAACTGGTTCGCAGAGCAAATTGATCTGTTATTTGGTATATAACCATCTCTGTGCTATTAGGGAGAGTTTTATGTCACTCAATCTAGAGCCACCTATCAGAACTACACATGCTCGAGCATAATATTGCACATAATATACCACTAAGCCTGCACCTGCTATACAGGGAATTATAAATGTGGTCAAACTAGATGCGGCTTATGCAGGCATATGAAATAGCTGATTCTTTCATCAATAAACACAAAAATAGGACACACAGGATCAGAACATACATTAACTGTAGTATCGATCATGTAGTCTTTTGGCATCTTGTTCCTTTTGCAATCTGGACTATGTCGGCTGTACCAGCCATCCTCTGAAAAGGAGGATATCTGAACACATAACGGCCACGGATCCATCCCTGGCCAGCAGCCGTAAATCCTTGTCAGGTCTGTCTAGACATTTCTTAGAAAAAACGGTGACCGGACAGATGGCCTTGTGGTTAAAGAGATCGTCCGTATTTACAAACCGGTCCGCGGGGGGAAACTGAGATTGAAAGCTCTTAAACAGAGAAAGTCTGTGGATCCTACGTCTGGGAACTAGATTCCTCGCGGGTCTAAACTATAAAACCGATCTTATGTATTTTTACTGATATCTATTGATATTCATTGTTTTACTGACATCCCTTTATAGCCAATATTCAGAGATCTCACAGTCTCTTCTACGACAATGCCAGATTGGATTCACCTATTTTTTACGTCAATTTGACTATTTTATTCTTCCCAATTTATAGCATAGGGTGTACATAGTAAATGACATTGTATCATTTGTATTTGTGTTGGGTCTCTTATTGCGTATCTAACAACTTTATTAACCGTAATCATTCTATGTGAACTATGAAATAAAATAATTTATTATTATGACAACATATTTTATATTTTGTTACCATTTGACTATGGACTTGGTGGTTGCCAGCCGCTCTTCACACCGGGATCGGATCAGTGGAGGCGAAGGCGAGCTGCCTGTTTGCATTCATTCACTCATAATATTGCGCATGCCTGGAGCCAAAGTAATGGGGCTCCCTGCGGCGGCGACATCAATTCATATACTACGACGCACAAGTATTATGTCATTAGGAACCATATTACAGATATCTGGGGCTCATTAAATGTGGCTCACAGAGCAAAATGATGTATTATTTAATTAATAACCATCTCTGTGCGATCAGCAAGAGGTTATAGTGTCACTCAACCAGAGCCCATAGCGTGGCCACCCACAAAACATCACAGATGCTGTCACATAGAGTGGTCATCTGTGATTGGCTGTTGGAGCTAGTGCAGTAACCTGGAAATAGCCCACACCGTGGGTATATTCTAGTATGTATGGGCTGTTTCCAGGTTACTGCACTGGCTTAAGCAGCCAATCACAGATGCTCACTTTATGTGACAGCATCTGTGATTGGCTGTTGCGCCCTTCACCAGTGAATAATCAGGAAGTTAACAAGCGGCCCCGGAAGTACAAGTGCACGGACCAGATAAGTATGAGCTGATGTTTAATCAATGTTTTGTTTCTTTTAACAGCCCTTTCAGCCCCGAATCTGAACCTGAACAGTAACATGAACTTCTCAGGGATGTCCGTGTTCAGGGTCCATGCCCAAACACTAGGTGTTCGGTACGGACCCTGAACTTTACAGTTCTGGTTCGCCCATCCCTATGCTTGACTTTGTGGCCAAATAAATCCTAGGAACAAGCACAATGTTATTTGTGTAAAACATAAAGAAATCCTGACCTTTTTCTCATTTTATATTATTTCTCACAAAATGAAACAAAATAATAATTGTTATATTCATATAATAAAATGCTATCATATCAATGTAATATTAAAAAGCAAATATGTGCAGTTAAATATCGTATGTCTTATGATTCATGCCTTCTATTACAGAGGATGTATTTTCATTCATTTAGTCAAGAAGGCGCAGTGAGCATCACTTTTAATCAACGCTAGACAATACTTTTGTCAGAAATGGCCTGAAAGATTTACTGAAGGTCTAGAGATGAGCACAAACAATGTAAATTGAATTAAAATTACATAATTAAACTGTCAGCGTATAATATGAACTAATGCATGTTTTAAATAGGTTTGAGATGCACAGTCAACCACAACTGGGAAAACTATAGAAAAATTCAATCTTTAAAAATATCTAGAATAAATTGAGTTCCCAATAAAAGTAACTGTACTTACAACTTAATTATTGCATTGTTAAAGCAGAAACAGATCAATACTCGCATTTATTAATATACTGTATAATTTGGAAGTTAGCTGTAATATTCTAATCCAGGGGTGGGGGACGACCAGGACTCGAGGGCTGCCAACAGTGCAGGTTTTCAGGATTTCCTTAGTATTGCACAGGGGTTGGAATCATCACCAGTGCAGGTGATTCAATTATTACCTGTGCAATAGTAAGGCCGGCTTCACATAGCAGGTTTGATCCGATCCGTGGCTGTCCGTGTAAACCGGACAGCCCCAAACCGGATTTTGGCCCCATACTATCCTATGGGGCTGGATAGAAGCCGGATGGCAGCTCTCTGCCATCCGGTTTCTATCTGTCCGGGACAATCCGGGAGAATTCAGAATTCTCTCACGGACACAAAACATTGCTTGCAATGTTCTTGTGTCCGAGAGGAGAATATCTCCTCTAATTGCCTACTCCCGGATTCTCCTGGATTTGCCGGATCCTCCCGGATTCGTGAAAATCCGGCACTCCCCAACATGGGAGCCATAGGGCCAGATTGCCCCGGTTCGGGAGGACCCGGGAACCGAACACCTGCAGCTGCACGCCGCTGTTGTTTCAGGACCACGGCGAGCTGAGGTCCTGATTCAGCAGCAGCTGCAGCTGCGTACAGCAGCACACTGGACTGGAGGGCACATTAGCCCTCCAGTTCTGTGTGCTGATCCGGTCCGGTTTACACGGACAGCCACGGATCAGATCAAACCTGCTATGTGAAGCCGGCCTAAGGAAATCCTGAAAAGATGCACTGTTGGTGACCCTCTAGGCCTGGAGTTTCCCACCCCTGTTCTAAACAAAGTGGCTAGTTTCTGGACTTACTCTGAAGTCTATCTGTCTATTCAGGAGAATATTCAAATTAAGCTCTAAAGGTACCGTCACACGGGGAGATATCGCCGGCGATGTTGCCGGCAACCGAGGGGCGTGGCCAGGTTGCGGCGACATCGCCGGCGAATTGCCGCGTGTGACAGGGGGATAATCAGGCGATGAATCGCCTGAGTCACATCGCCAGGTTTCCCAACAATGTTGGGAAACCTGGCGATGTTGCTCAGGCGATTCTGCCTGATCGCCCTGTGTAACGCGGCAATCCGCAATGTTACGGGCGATTCCGCCTATCTACTACATTGCGGGTTATCGCTCGCTGGGTTGCTGGGCAACTCAGCGAGCGATAGCCGCGGCAACTAGCCGGCGACATCGCCGGTAAGTTGCTCAGTGTGACATCTCATCGGCGATGTTGTCAGGGATGCGCGCTCCGCGATTGCCGGCAATATCGCCGGCGATATGTCCCTGTGTGACGGTACCTTTAGTATGGAAGGACCTGTAGCAAAAAGGTGTAAATGTCTGTCTCTTAGCCATGTGTAATTATACTTTATATATGGTATCTAGTTATGTATTGTTAACCCATTACTTGCCAAATTAGCAATTTCCTTTTCGAAAAGAGTGTTTTGAAAGCTCTCTGGGTGGAAGAATATTCAATTAAAAATGACAATGACATGATTTCCTGGTTTGAAAACATTCATTTTACAAACACAACACAAAAAATTTAACCTAATTATAAAATCTTAGTTGCTAGGAGCAAAAGATTAGGCGTCCCAAAAAAAGGACATTGATAGATAATGGGTTTGATTGTATACAGTAAACCTGATTTTCTCATTAATTAGTAATAGGGGCTCTATAAGAATAAAAAATAGTAATACTAGAAATAATACTTAGAGCATTCCAACATATATCATGGAAACCAGATGATTCTTACATTACATAGAACACAGCTCCCATATGGTTGGAATTGCGAGTTTGCCATTCTTAAGCCTGATATCACTTACATCATCCTAAATTGGATATCTGATGACACTTGCAGGGCTGATGACACGTCATTTTGTGACATTATTTCTGGCCATATTATGACTTGTATCACGAATATTTTTTGTTTATACGTGAACTCAGCATATGAGGGAAATAAAAATAGAACGTGCACCCTCTTTCTATGTGTTTTTTCCTTAAATCTTCGGCTTGGCTCCTGCCTCCTCCTCACTCCATAGAATTTAATATGGCGGCTGGCACCTGGATGGCTCTCCCGGCCCAGGTGGCCTACACTGGGGTTGTGCGGAGGCAGGCACAACCCAAAAAGGTGAGAACCCCCCCTGTCACAACCTTCCCTTCCCCTTCAATGTGCATGTGGGTTCTCCCTATGGGAGCGATTTTCTCTCTCTTTTTGTATTACATAGTTACAAATGTTGTAGACAGGTAGGGCAAAATGCTGCAAGGTCAGAATGTTTTCAAATATTGAAATGTTAATAGATTATTTCAATTTATAAAATGCAAAGCGGTATGTAAATCAAATTAATTTTGGTATGACTATTTTGCCTCAAGTCAAAACAGCAACAATTCTTCCAAGTATACTTAAACAGCTGGTAGGGAGGGTTCCCAAATATTTTAGAGGATTAACCACAGATCTTCTGTGGATGTAATATTGGGCCAATTCTTCTATATGTTAGTATAATCTTAAGGGGCCGTCACACACAACGATTTTTTAAACGATATCGTTCATATGTCACATTTTTGTGACGTTGCAACGATGTAGTGAACGACATCGTTGTGTGTGACACCTGTCAACGATCAACGATCAGTTGTTGATCGTTGATCGCAGATATGTGAACGTGTTCACAAATATACCGATGGTCGCCCACTGGACATGCAGCATCGCTGCATGTGGCAGCGGGAGACGACCGATCAGCGAGCTCCCAGCACTGCACAGCCTATGCTGGGAGCTCGTATCCATGGTACACATCGGCGCCTAGTAACCCAATGTGTACCATGGTTACCAGCGACCTTCCTGGTCCACATCGCTGGTGAGTCTGCCTGTGTGACAGCTCACCAGCGATATGAACGATGTTGTTAGCGATCTCGCTTGACTGAGATCGCTAACAACAAATCGTTGCGTGTGACGACCCCTTTACACAGACTCAATGATGATGCTCTGTGGGCTCCATATTACTTCAAGGGCTCCTTGTTCTGCTTTGCATTGAAGATATTTCTTGAAATTGACTGTATGTTATGCATCATTCTGCTGCAGAATAAATTTGCAACAAATCAGATGCCTCCTTATTGATATTGCATGATAGAGAAATATCTACCTGGTTCTGGAGTCACTCCAGGTAATTGACGGGTCTCACTCTCACTTAAACATAGGGAGAGTCCTCGTAATCAACAGCAGCAGCACTGGAAAGAGCTAGCCAGGTGACATCAAACTAGTCACATCTCCACATCTTTAAGGCTGCCTTCAGACTTGCAGATGCATCTGCAGCGTTTTGTAGATGCATCTGCAAGCATCTGCATGCAGACCGCGGCCCCTATGTTTATAATGGAGCGCACGGCGGTCTGCAGATGCTTGCGCTCTCATTGCCCGCCATTATTGATCTGTGCGCATGCGGATGCCTGCGCACAAATCACACACTCTCGCCCGCACCAGGGACGCGACATGCTGCGTCCCGGGTGCGGACGCGGGACACCGGAAGGAGCAGAATCGTCCGCATCCACACCCGAACGCAGCAAACGCTGCCAAACGCAGGCACTATGCGTTCCTATGTTAAACATAGGAACGCAGTGCGCATGCGTTTGAATGCGTATGGGAACGCAGCATAAGCTGCGTTCACATACGCAAATGTGAAGGCAGCCTAAAGTATATGTTCTTTGAAAGTCTCTGGCTGACTGCGACTCATGCTGCCCACTGTTTTGGCAGTGGGAAATGTTTGATAGATTTCTTTTAACCCTTCCCGACATATGATGCACCCAGTACATCATGATTGGCAGTACGTTGCTGACTGATGACATATGGGGAACGTCATGATGATATTCTGGGCACGGAGCTGTGCCCACATGATCGCCATCAGGTCTTTGGTTTAAGTGAAAGCAGAGATCCAGCTCTCACAGCCAGAAGCAGTGCCTGCACCACTCCAGGCTGTTTAACCATATTTAGGAGGCAGACGAAAGAGGACACTTTTTGGGTTGCCATGGCAGCGATTGGGTTCCTGTGACCAATAGACTGGAGTCCTTATCACTGCCATGGTAATCTGCGGTCATTGCCATGATGACCTTTGGGTCACCCAGCTATGGCGAGACTCTGACACCATGCCAGCAGCCTGATCTGAAAGGTTTGTGTCAGATACAATCCATTGCAAACTTTAAAAGTTTTACATTTTTTTTTTTAATGTGCAAATATTAAACTAAAAACACAAAATAAACACGAAAAAAATAGGAAAACAATAAATACATATATGTATGTAAAAAAAACAAAAAAAAAAGTACACATATTGGGTATAGTCGCCTCCGGAATGATCCAATTATAAAACTGTCTCAATACTCAACCCCTTCAGTGAACACCAAAATAAAAATAAAAAACAAAGAAAAAAAATATGCTTATTCATCATACTGCCAAAAATAGTGGCATAAAATGTGATAAAAAAAATCCCAAGTAAATTAAAATGCAAATCACTGAAAACAACCACCAAACAGCTGTCAGCTAAAAATAAAAAAGTATAGCTCTCAGAATACAGTAATGCAAAGCGGTATGGCTTTGATCATATTGAACTGATGAAAAAGCTGTTCTATCACTTTTAGGACATGGTGAACGGTGTATATAAAAAAAAAAATATATATATATATATATACACAATTCCTGAATTTCTGTTTCTGCCTCACAAAAAGCAGAATAGAAAGCCATCAAAACACATCACATGGCCCAAAATGGTATCAATAAAAACTAAAGTCCTCACATGACTCCGTTGGCAGAAAGATAACAAAAATATAGCCTTCAAAATTTGGTGATGCCAAAAACTTGTATTTTGTAAAAAAGCATTTATAGTCTGATAGTAGCCAAACCTAAGAAAAAAAATCTATAAATCTGGTATCACTGTAATCGTACCAACCTGAGAAATAAAGCCACCTACTCATCCATACTGCAAAGTCAATTTCATAAAATATAGCAATAAATCCAATTCTTAAGTTGCTGGGCACAGTATATGGGCACTGCAACACACTGGGCACTATAAGGGCTTGTTTGCATTTTTTAAAACTGCAACATTAAAGCAGCAAAATTTCTGGGGTTGCTGCAGGGTGCAAATCGCAGCTGAGGGAGGGAAGTGAGAAAGCTTGGGCTTCCCCATGCTGAGGATTCGAGCCTCAGCTGCCTAGTTGAACCTGGCCGGAAGCCAAAAATACAGTAAAGCTTCACATCCATTTTTTTTCAATTATTTGAAATTAAAAAAAAACATGGGGTTTCACAGTATTTTTGGTTGCCAGCCAGGTACAACTAGGCAGCTATGGGATGCCAGCCACCCCCAGCTGTCAAGATGTACCTGGTTGGCAACCAAAAATATGGCAAAACCCACATCATTTTTTTTAATCATTTCAAGAAATAATTACAAAACAATGACTTGAGCTTCACTATATTTTTGGTTGCCTGCCTAGTACAACTAGGCATTTGGGGGCTGGAATCCTTAGCGTGGGGAAACCCAAGCATTCTGGCACCACCCGCTGCAAATTGCAGCCCGCAGCCACTCCAGAAAGTGGTACATTCATTTGAAGAGCCCTTTTCTTGCGCTGTACCCCACTCTTCCAGTTGCCTTGATGCGGTGGAAATCTGGGTAATAAAGGAGTTAATGTAGGTATTGGCAGCTTGCACTAAACCTGATTCATAATGTAGGGCCAATGTTAGATCCAGCCATTATGAATCTTTAGTAAATAGTTAATAATACACAATACAGAGAGAAATCATTCTATTAGAAAAAAACACAAACACATCTTAACTCTATCTTTATTACGGCTGCGAGTAGGATGGTCGGGCACAATCGCACTGTATCGCTTGATCTAACCCACAGAGCGTGCGACTCCCGTAACTGGTGGTGCGCGTGTGCGCGTTCAGGAAAAAGTCTTATACTGTAACAATAGAAAGAACACGGCAACTCACCACGGGAAGCTCTTCATGATTTTATTCCATGCGATTCAACACGGACAAGCAAGGAAGGGAGGGAGTGCTGAGAATCGGTGACGGTTCCCCGTTTCGCAGCGAGACTCGCTGCTTCTACGGACCACGTAGAAGCAGCGAGTCCGAGTGGTCCGTAGAAGCAGCGAGTCTCGCTGCGAAACGGGGAACCGTCACCGATTCTCAGCACTCCCTCCCTTCCTTGCTTGTCCGTGTTGAATCGCATGGAATAAAATCATGAAGAGCTTCCCGTGGTGAGTTGCCGTGTTCTTTCTATTGTTACAGTATTTATCTATCTTTATTACTCCCACATACCCCTTCACAATCCTTCATCCAAAGTCTTCCATGAGACAACTATCCTCTCCCCGCAGAGTCTGCAATTACACTGACTTTCAGTGACACAGTGAGAGACATTACCATGGCAGTGAACTCAGATAACCCGCCGACAGCAGGGTCATGTGAGTACACTGCCATGGGGATCCCTGGTGACTCAGAGACTGCCGCAAGTGACGTCACTGAGGTCCTGAGGTCAGTGTGATTGCAGACTCTGCAGGGAAAGGATATCTTTAAGGTACTGTTACACGAGGCAATGTTGCCAGCAACATCGCCCAAAAGTGACATAGGCTTCGCCTTTGCCATTGAAATCACTAGTGCGTTGTAACGTGTGACAGGGCGATTCAACTGCTATAAGTTGCTTGAGCGGAGTTGCCAGGTTTAGGAACATGTTCTGAAACCTGGCGATGTTGCTCAGGCGATCTGATAGTATCGCTCTGTGTGACACCGCAATAGCGACGTTGAAAGCAACTTCCCCTATTCATTACATTGATAAGGATTGCTCGCTGGGTTGATCATCACCAGCAAACAAAAGGTGCTTTCAACATCGTAGTTGAGTTGCCTATGATATCTCTGTGTGTGACATCTCCAAGGCAATCTTGGAAAAGTGCCAAAAACGTTATCGCTCCCGTGAAGTTGCCTGGAACATCGCAAGCAACCTTGTGTAACGGTACCTTAAGTTTAATACCCGAAAATCTGGTGACAGGTTCACTTTAAGTTAGGGCCTTATTCCTGGCTCCTTTGCTTTTGAGCTCATATATGCCATGTGCACACAATGAGTATTTGATGAGTTTTTTATCTCGGTATTTGTAAGCCAATACCAAGAGTGGGTTAATAGGCCATGGTTAATGGGCCCTCCCCAGCCTAAAATTAGCAGACTACAGCCCCAGAAATGGCTCCTCCAGTGGAGGAGTCCATACTGGCGCTTCACCCCAGCTCTTCCCATTGCCCTCGTGCATTGGAAAGTGGGGTAATGGTATTTGGGGTTGATGCAAGCTGTTTAATGTCAGATGGCTTCAAGCCCAGGGGTTTGTACTTTCAAGACGTCTATTCCATACCCAACATTATTAACCCTGTTCTTAGAAAAATAAACACGAAAAAAAATATTTTGTTTGAAAAAACACTCCCCAAAACATTCCGTTTCACTAATTTATTAAGAAAAAAATCCTCTTAAAAAAATAAAATCCTGCGGTAGTCCAGGGATTATGACGTAGTCCACAAAAGTGAACCTACAAGACATAGATAGAGAATTTGTAAATAGACAAAAACAAGAGACACTCTCATTTACCAATTTATTCCCCAACAAGATCCCAAGCGTCCGATGTAGTTCCATTGCTGTTCCTTAACAACTCAGTCTCCCAGCATATGGGGAGAATATATCACTGCCAGATATATTCATGACATACAGATGCTAGGTTAGGAAAAAAATGCATGCCATTCTCTTTCTTTCCTGGCAGAGAATCTAGGTGATTTTATAAACGCAGATGTGAATACACCCTGTCAGTGAGTCTCACCTCACTCGCCCCCATACAAATCTATGTATGTATGTGAAACATCGGACTGCACTTGGATAACAGCTGAATGCAGTGCAATTATGCAGAGACTGGCTGAGGAAGAGATGGAAAGATTAATTTTTCCATATTTTCCACATCTATGATCCAATCCCAGGATCAGATCACAGTTGCATAATACTCGGTTCATGCTTGCAGCAAGGCCTGAGCCCAGTGTCATTAGCATATCTCATCTGATGTTCTCACATCAGATGATGCTAATGTGACATCGGCCTAATATTGTATTATCAAGGTCAGTTTTTAAAATCCTACATAGTTTAATGTCATCAGTAAAGACTGATTCTTCCTGTCAACAAGATCATTAATAAAGAGATTAAAAAGAATTGTTCATAGCACAGATCCTTGTGGTACTCCACTGCTGACTATATCTCATTTAGAAAATGTAACATTTATAATGATTCATTGTTTCCTGCCCTATTGCCTTTATGATGATTGTCTCTCTCTAAATTTTTAACCCTTCTGGTTGCTTACCTCAACATAACACAGTCGATGACTTGTTAATACTCACTATATTGTCTGATGCTGTTGTTCTGTTCTACATGATGTCTTATTGAGTAGTCTCTTTATCCTTTATGGTACCTTTACACGCCGCTACTGGATGGTGGCAACAACCAGCTACTTCACGTGCACGAGCACGCACAAACGGTTGCCAACGGTAAACGCACCACCTTTACACGCCGCAACAAGGTGCGCTACGGTAGGTTACATCTATCTCTGGATACACCGCCGGGTGTCTCAAGTTACCTTCTGCAGAGCACCTTACCTCATTTACACACCGCTACAACAAGCTAATATGGGCGGACCTGGTGCAGCAGGGATAACACATAGGCGTGCCACAATTGTGGATTACGAGACGTCCGTACGCTGATAGGACAAAGCAATAACATCATGATTGGCCAGGCAGCGCAGGAGGCTGATTAATACATGACGCTCGAGCAATTGTGTATGTGACTGGTCAGCTCCTTAAATATGCCGCCCTATGCAGCAACAACCAATCGTAACGCAGGAGCTTCCTACAATGATCGCTGAAGGGGGGTGGTAACCCGAGCCTGTGTCACGCCGCAGGTACATACCAGGTACATAGCATGGTGTCGAAAAACCCTTCTGTTCCTTCTTTACACGCCGATACAGGTCGCTACCATTGGCTGGGTAACCACCTGTTTTAGGGCAGTGCTCTGAAACAGGTGCCGCCACTGGCGGGTGGCTACAACCGTCTTCACACGCCGCTACCTCGGGTTGAATTGGCGGTGCAAGATACATTTCTCTCATGTACCGGTTGTTGCCACCATCCAGTAGCGGCGTGTAAAGGTACCATAAGAGCTGTCTCCACCATTTGCTGTGTTATGTCATTATATTCAGAGAGTCTTGTTCCATACGTAATGCTATGTATTTTAAATATGCTGTATGCTGAGTACTGTCATTTTTCTTGTAGTTTTAGGCTCTTTTCATACTGTGTGTTTTTGGTCTGGTTTTTGCTCATAAGTTTTTGTAGCTAAAACCAAGAGTGGGTGATAAATACAGAAGTGGTGCCCTTGTTTCTATTAGACTTTTCCTCTGATTGTTCCACCCTGGTTTTGGCTACAAAAACTGATGAGCAAAAACAGACCAAAAATGCACAGTGTGATTAAAGCCTTACACTGATCCTATAAATAAAAGTTGTAAATGATCCTTGCGTTTGTGTCAATGCATCAATAGTAAAGAGTTTACCTGTCTGACAACTCCTGAACAGAGTGAGGGCGTCAGAACATTAAATTAGTTATATGAGGTGAGGTAAAAAATGTTTGTACCGTGTTAGCCAGTAGATAGAAAAATATATTAGAATCTGAGAGTGCTCAGATTGATACCTTTTAATGGCCAACTGAAAACATGGTAAACATAGCAAGCTTTCGGGACACTGTGGCCCCTTCATCAGGCAGATAATGACACAGATTCCGAAGACACATACATATATACATAAGCAAACAAAAAGCAGGGTTAGATGCTGTAGTACAACAGGTGACGTAAAGCAGAGTCAGGCTAGGGAGGGGTATAAGAGCTGGGAAAGTAAAGTCAAAATTCTAAGATAAGAGGAACAGATTGTATTATTGTTCTATGATTAGTGGCCTGTGGAGACCTGAAATTACTTCAGTGATTTGTAGAAAGCTATATATCGAAGCGAGAGAGTTCACATAAGAAGTGTTAAAAGTTCATTGTCCTCTAACTTGAGCCTGTTGCAAGATGTGATATCTACAAATGTCCTTTAATTTTATATAAAAATGCATGATTCTGTGATGTCCCCAAATGCCCTTTCATTTTATATAAAAATGCATGAATCCATGTGAAATATTTAATCCTGTTTTGAATGTGTCAAAGGTCGTTATCAATTTGTATTCCCAAATTCTTCTCTCTCTCTGAGATTTGAAGTTGCTTTTTAAAATGAGCAGACTAATATTGCTTTTACTGTGATTAGGGCTGGTAAATGCTTTGCTACAGGTAAGTCCATACGCTTTTGTTTTATTGAGTGGCGATGAGAATTCATTCTTGTCCTGAATTTTTGCCCGGTCTCCCCTACGTACATGCCACCTGTTGGACATTTGGTACATATAATTAAATACACCACATTGCTTGTGGTGCAACTGAAGTTACCTGGGATCTTGTAGTCCTGATCTGTCCCAGGAATCCTTATCTTGTCGGTTGTCATTATAGATGGACAGGTTTTGCACCTGTTCTGGTTGCAGGGAAAGGTTCTTGTTGTTGCTGGAGATGACAGGGCTCTTCTGACAATGATGTTTTTTAGATTTGGAGGTTGTCTAAAGCACAAGAGCGGGGGATCCGGAAATATTGATTTTAGCCTGACTCTGCTTTATGCTTTATGTCACGTGTCATATTTACTACAGTATCTAACCCTGCTTTTTTTTTTTGCTTATATATGTATGTGTTCAGAATTTCTGTCATTATCAGCCTGACGAAGGGGTCATAGTGTCCTGAAAGCTTGCTATGTTTACCAACATTTCAGTTAGCCACTAAAAGGTATTAACCACTGAGGACTCCTATATGAGGTGTTGAACTTTTATTTCTGTCTTGCTGAATGATCCCTGGAACATTCATTGTTGAATATGGATTAAAAGTGCCTGGTTAATATCTCAACTTTTTTTTTGTCCTCCATAATTGTTGTATTATTACCATCTTCTAAGGGACTGATGCATTCTGTATTTTTATTTTGGCATTAAATATTTATTTGATTTTTGAGGATTGATTTTAATGTTGCCGATTTGTTTTTCAGTAGCTAACTTTGTAGTTTGATTTCTTTTTTACATTTCTTGACATCGTTCTACTCCTGAAATTCTATTTTTTATTTATCTTCCTTTAAAGTTTTGAATGCCCTTAATTTTTGTGTTACTATACTTTGTATTGTCTTATCTATCCATAATGTTTTATCAAAAAGCATTTATCATGCAACTAATATTAGTAATACCAGTGTTGTGCCTAGTAAGCAATGAACAGGATAGGTTACACCTGTTGGGATGCTGACACTCCTAAAGAACAGGAAGGAACTGCTACTGTATGGTCCCCACTAAAATGAGCATTGTAGTGTGAAACTCTTATTAAACACATACATGTTAAAATCAGAGCAGAACCACTTCATATATGCAATATTTTTGTAAGATAGTCCAGGTGGAACCAAAGATAATGATCATATTAAAGGGAACCAACCACCTCGGATGACCCTCATACACTGTTAATATGTGCCCCTGCAGCCTAGTAAACCATTAGCAGCACTGTTTTTGTGTGAAAAGTGGCTGCAGTAGAAGTGCGATAATGATTTTATACACTTACATGCCTGGTACTTGAGGGCGTCTCCCTGTGTGTGCTGGCACTTGTGTGCTGTGCTCATCATGTCTGCTCTCCCCTCCCTTATGCACGCCCCCTCTCAGCCTGCTATACTGTGTGAGGCTGATTGCGTCATAAAGGGGCGGGGCTACCGGGATGCCGCGATTTAGCCCCGCCCCTTTATGACGAGATCAGCCTCACATCACTATAGCAGGCTGAGAGGGGCGTGCATAAGGGAGGGGGAGAGCAGACATGATGAGCACAGCCCACAAGTGCCAGCACACACAGGGAGACGCCCTCAAGTACGCAGGCATGTAAGTGTATAAAATCATTATCTCACTTCTACTGCAGCCACTTTTCACACAAAAACAGTGCTGCAAATGGTTTACTAGGCTGCAGGGGCACATATTAACAGTGTATGAGAGTCATCCGAGGTGGTTGGTTCCCTTTAAATAAATATTACTTTAGGTATAGCCTGTATTATATTTTATCATCTACTGGATTAAACACACTCCCTGTAGTATGTTTCACCTGCACCTATGTCGGTTTGCTATATAGGCACTGTAAATCATGAATTGTAGCACTTGTTCTTTTTTTATACTGTGTTTTGAAATGCTGGAAATTGTAAAGCTATGCTTCACTGAAAAGGATGTTATACTGCCATCCTGTGGCACTTTCTAAAAATTGCAATAACTGCTGACTAAATAAGAAAATAGATTTTCTGTCTCCATGGTTTTTCAATTCACTGGGGAGGAAACTTGAAGAAAAATTGCTTGTTTTGTATGATCTGTGCAAATCCTTAGCACAATTTGATGTACCATCTCTTACAAAGCCCTCAAAAACTTTGCACACCACTGATGTCAGAGTTAGGGAAATTATTGAACACACTTGCTGAAATGTAATACAAAAGCCTTTTTTGGTGATAACAGCTTCAAGATGCCTCCTGGATGTAGATACATGCATTGCTCAGGTGTGGTTTTTGCCCATTCTTCCACATAAATACCCTTTAAATCCTAAAGGTACCATGGGCTCCTTCTATGAACTCTGAGCTTTAGTTCCTTCCATAAATGTGCTATTGGATTAAGGTTAGGAGATTGGCTGGACCATTCTAGCATCTTTATTTTATTTCTCTGAATCCAACTGAGAATTTCCTTTATTATGTGTTTGGGATCATTGTCTTGCTGAAATGTCCACACTTGTTTCATTGTGATAGATGGAAGTAGATTTTTATTAAGAATGTCTCCATTCACCCTTCCTTCAATCATATAAATGTTGACAGTACAGTATGCTGAAAAATAGCCCCACACCATGATGTTCCCATCTCCAAATTTCACTGCTGGTATGCGGTAATTTGCTGCGCCTTTTTTTCTCCAATAAAGGTGTATACTATGGAATGTAAATAGTTAGATTTTGGTGAATGTACATATAGGCTATGGAGGTTTACTACATTGCTTATTGTTTTCTTTTCCCCAAATCTACCTGCAGATTTAAGATTTTTCTGTAACTAGGATGTTAATGGCTCTTGCACAACCCTTCTGATAATTAATTTCACTCCTCTCTCTGATATCTTGCAAGGAGCACCTGCTTATGGCTGGTTTATGGTGAAGATATGTTCTTCCCAATTCCAAATTATGACCCCAACAGGGCTCACTGAAACCTTCAATTGTTTAGATTTCTTCTTTAAATAATGCCATCAATATCATTTGCAACAATAAAGTTGTGGAGCCTTTGAGACAGTTCACTGATTTTACCCATCATGAGATGTTTCTTGTGTGGTATACTAAGATGAGACACCTTTTTATATGCCATTTGTTAAACAATGGGATATTATTTTTCACTAAGTGGAGTGCTTTCAAACCACTAATATATTTCAGCTGGTGTCAAGATTTTCCATGGCTTTTTGCACCTCTTTAATATGTTCAATACTTTTTCCCTATGAAGTTTCTTATTACACATCACTAAATTTATGGACATCTATGGTTTAATTTTTTTTTATAGATATAGATAGATAATAGAGAGATAGATGATATGATATAGATAATAGAGAGATTGATGATGTGATACCAAATAATATGACACAAACATGAACAACCGTACTAACACTTAAATGAAAGTTTAAAGAGTTACCTGTAAAAGAGATCTGGAACATCTCCTGCAGCCAAAGTCTCTAAATCTAGAACCACAGAGGAGGAATAAAGGAGAGACTGTTAATCGATCTCAACTGCGGCCGCTTTCATCTGTCCTGGAGATTTCCCTGTCTGGGTTGTTTTGCCGAAGCTGCTGAATATCTCCACATTCTCTATCACCAAGGCCGGCTTCACACCGCATCAGCATCAGGTCCGGGGTTGTCCGGTGTAAACCTGACAGCCTCGAACCCGATTTTGACATAATACTGCCCCATGAGGCCGGATGGAGTCGGATGACAGCTATGTGCCATCCGGTTTCCATCCGTCCGGGAAGATCCGGGACAACATGCAAGCAACATTTTTGTGTCCAGGGCGAAAATTTGCCCAAATCGGATCCTCCTGGATCCTCCTGGATCTGGGGCGATCCGGTGCTCCCTAACATGGGAGTCTACAGCGCCGGATCGCCCCGGTCCGACAAAAAGATCGGATCCAGGAATAGGACGCCGGCGGCTGAAGTTTAGCAGCGAGCGCTGCTAAACTTCAGCACCACCAGCTGTCCCCTGCTCAGCTTTGAGGACCACGGTTAGCTCCCTGCTAGCTGCTGTCGAGCCACAGACCCTGAGGTACTCGGGTATCAGGCTTGGTGGGTGCTCTCGCGGTGATGTCACGGGTGGCAGCGCCTGATCCCGTGGCCTGGGTGACACTTCAATAAGGGTGCATTTGTGCATTTACAGGGGACAGGAGTTTGTCATGTGACGCCACCTGTAGTACCTAGTGATGGGTCACCAGCGCCGCCACAGTCCTCCGGAGGTCGATGGTAATGCGGCAGAGATGGCAAAGCTCCCTACAGGTAGAGCTGGGCCTTCGGGGCAGCGTAGTGTAAAGGGGCAGCTTAGAATGGAGCTGTAAGTCAGTGTAGGGGATGATGGAGCAGTCTATAAGGGGTACCGGGAGCGGAGAGAAATGACGCACAAACACTGTCGAAGTCTCTTTTACCTTTTACTGGTGGTAAGAGCAGGTAAAAGACATCCAGGGCACTGACAGGAGACCAGGTGCACAGTGGGTCCCCACAGCAAGTGGGTATAAGGCCCCCTCTGTTTCTCTGTGGTAGCTGAAGCCCAGTCTGCATGCAGCCAGACCGGTCTCCTCTCTCCTCAGGTCCTTGATCTCTCCTCCTGCGCGGTCCATGGGTTTACCCTCTCTGATCACTGCTGCGCTTCTCTACACTGCGGTGTCTGGCTCCCTCTCTCTGGACTCACAGGGGGACCGGGTGACTGAAGTCTCCACAGTGTGATGGGGTTTTCTGTAGTCCTGAGGTTGCCTACAGGTGCGGATCCCTGATGTCCGGTACGTTTTTGGGTGAACATCTCTGCATAGATGTGTGTGCGTGGCGACCTTGCAACCAGGGTGACCACGAAGGGAACTGCAGCCAGGTAGAAAGTTAGGCGGTTTGTACACCAAACACCCTCACAGACACACACACACACCACTAGAGGCGGCACCCAACCCGGAGCCCGGGACTCTAAGCGGGCAAGGGGTGGTGGGTTTATAGGAAAGAAAGTGGAATGAATGTAGGTCAGGTGACAGAGAGCACAAATAGAGGGAAAAGAGGAGGAAGGAGTTAGAAGGCCAGAGTGAGTCGAGCAGCACAGACACCAGAAAGACAAAGACACGTCCCGGTGGGGTTGGACTTGATGGAGATGCAGAATCCGCAAAGTCACAGCAACCATGGAGAGAAAGCTCATCCATAGCCAGCATCCCAGGGGAGTGTGAGGAAAGAGACCGGACCAGCAGTACTGGGTCCGAGGAACACGGCAGCACCGACCAACTACCAGCGGAGTAGTTTTTCCCTAGTTTGGACTGGAGTCACACGGGCTAGATGGAGTCTGGTAACGCCTTGCAAGATAGGGTTACTGCAGACTAGGCATACACCAGAGTTTCGGTTCTGAGGGGAACAGAGATTTTATACCGGCTTCCCAGATTAACTGATGGGGAGCTTTAACTCCAGATAGGAGTTCCCACAACAAGGGTTGAAGGCACAGCAGCAACCACGAGGACCCACAAGGGTCCGAGCTGCTGCCATACAACCTGGGGAGACAAGAGAGAGAGAAACAACAGCCTGGAAGGACTTAGAAGGAGTGAGGGGTCTCAGAGTGACAGCCTGGCTGCAGAGGGTTTGAGTGTTCCTGGGGTTAACTGCACTGTGAACTGTTAAGAACTGAACTGTACCGTGAGCTGTGTTAATTGTGAAGAACTGACAAGTAAACCCGGTGAACCCTGCCTGAGTGTCCGTGTTTGATTCCAGGTATATTGAACTTTGCATACCTTTGATCCTGCCAGGAGCAGCACGACCCATGGCGGGCTCATCCATCCATCCCTCCATCCTCTTGGCAGAGCAGTGCTGCAGCGGTGGTCGCATTATTGACCACAACCCGTGGGTGGCGTCACAACAAACATTATCCTTGTAAATACCCCTTTACTTGTGAGAACCCGAGACACGGTCCGGACCAGGACCTCCATGACATCCCCAGCAGTGCCCCGGTCCGGGACCGAGTACCCCGTCCCAGTGGGCTCCACATGTGTCTATGCAGAGTGATGTAGCAGTGCTGAAATTGCGTTTTGGGACTACATCAGACGGAAGAGGATTTTTTAATAATTACAGATGGAGTCTAAGTGTCTTTTTTGGTTTATTTCTAATAAAATATTTTTTCTATGTGTTGTGGCTTTTTTTAAAATTCACTAGAAATTCATGCTGGTCATGTCTAATATTGGCATGACCTCATGAATTTTAGGCTTAGGGCCAGCTGATAACACAAAGCTGGCCCTAACCCCCTTTATTACCCAGTGAGCCACCGCACCAGTGCCCTGGATGAGTGGGCCACAGCGCCAGAGGATGGCGCTTCAAGAAACGCGCCATCCTCTGGGGTGGCTGCGGGCTGCAATTCGCAGCGGGGGTGGCCCAGAAAGCTTGGGCCTCCCTGCGCTGTGGATTCAAGCCCCCAGCTGCCTAGTTGAACCTGGCTGGACATAGAAACAGCGCGAATCCCCACGCATTTTTTTTCTATTATTTCATGAAATTCATGAAAAAATTTAAAAAAAATGGGCTTCCTTCTATTTCTGTTTCCAGGCAGGTACAAATAGGCACCTGTGGGTTGGGGGCAGCCCGTACCTGCTTGCTGTACCCGGCTGGACACAAAAATACAGCGAAGCCCATGTCAAAATTTTTGGGAAGAATTCATAAAAAAATAAAAAATTTACATTTAGGGACTGCATCTTTATTAACCCCTCGAGGCCATAGCACAGCGGCATTGTAAGAGGGGTTAACTCAGGTCACCTGAGGACAGCTCAGGTGGCATGACCTGAGCTATCCTCGGTGAACTGAGTGAACCCCCCTTACAATGCCGCAGCGCTCTGGCCTCGAGTGGTTAATAAAGATGTAGTCCCTAAATGTATTCTTTTAATTAATTTTTCCAAAAAAATTTGACGTGGGCTTCGCCGTATTTTTGTGTCCAGCCGGGTACAGCAGGCAGGAACAGGCTGCCTCCAACCCCCAGGTGCCTATTTGTACCTGCCTGGAAACAGAAATAGAAGGAGGCCCTTTTTTTTTATTATTTCATGAATTTCACGAAATAATAATAAAAAAAATGCGTGGGGCTTCGTGTCCAGCCAGGTACAGCTAGGCAGCTGGGGGCTGGAATCCGCAGCGCAGGGAGGCCCAAGCGCTCTGGGCCCCCCCACGCTGTGAATTGCAGCCCGCAGCCACCACAGAGGATGGCGCGTTCATTGAAGCACCATCCTCTGGCGCTTTATCCAACTCATCCAGGGCCCTGGTGCGGTGGCTCACTGGGTAATAAAGGGGTTAGGGCCAGCTTTGTGTTATCATAAATTCATGGGGTCACACCAATATTAGACATGACCACCATGAATTTCTGGTGAATTTTGTAAAAAAAAAAAACACAATACACAGAAAAAATATTTTATCAGAAATAATACAAAAAATGCATTTAGGCTCCATCTTTATTAAAAAATCCTCTTCCGTCCGACGTAGTCCCAAAACGCAATTTCAGCACTGCTACATCTCTGGTAGAGAACCTCTACCAGAGATGTAGCTGAGCTGTGCAGCCCTGTGAAAGCTCATGTGAGTTCATGCTGCATGAAGTCACATGAACATTCCTAGACAGCACCGCGGCTTCTTCAAATGAACAGCTGATCTGCATCAGTTGATCATTTGAAATAAAAGGCGGGAAAGCCAACGGTGAAGACACCGCTGGCTTTCCTGCTCTGTTCTGTGCTCCCTGCTCCCTGATGCCCCTCCCCCGCTCCCTGGAGCTGCTCCCCCACCTGATCCTAACTTAGGATAAGGTGGGGAGGCGGCAGGGGGATGATGAGGGGGTATCAGGGAGCGTGGAGTGCAGAACACAGCAGGAAAGCCGGCGGGGCAGTCTTCTTACCGCCACTGGCTTCCCCGCCCTGCTCCTTCGCTTCCTGCTTCCCCAAGGGAGCAGGGAGGGGGCATCAGGGAGCGGGGAGCGCGGCACAGACCATGAAAGCCGGCGTTGAAGTCCTCTTCTCACCGCCGGCTTCCCGCCTGAGTTTTTCACTCCCCGCTCCTGGTGCTGCGCTTCCCCCTCCCTGTAGGTGTTCCCCCCCACCTGGTACTGTTAAAAACTCATTACATTAATTTTCAATGGTGTTCGACGTGTTCGACGAACACACATCAAATTCGACGAATCGAATCGAATTCGAACACCAGGGCGGTGGCTCATCTCTAGTCGTGAATGCTGTCTTCTCACGGTCTTCCTCGGCTATGGACACCTGCGAATATCTACTAGTGAGATCTAAGGTAGAAAAGTAATTGGCGGACTTCAACGCAGCTAAGGATTCCTCTATACGAGGTAACGGGTGTTATGCGGTTTATTTGCCTATAGTCTACACGCAATTTCATACTGCCATCCTTTTTCCTGACTAGGACTAATGGAGCTGCCCAGGGGCTGCAGCTATCTCGTATAACCCCTGCGTCTTTCATGTCCTGTAACATTTCTTTGGCTTTTTCATAATGTGCAGGTGGAATAGGCCTGTACCGCTCTTTGACTGGTGGATGTGTACCTGTGGGGATATGATGTTGCACCCCTTTTATCCTACCAAAGTCAAGTGGATGCTTACTAAAGACTTGTTCGAATTCTTGGACTACCCGGTAAACACCTTGCTTTTCGTATACAGGAGTGGTGTCAGTTCCGACATGGAGGTGCTGGCACCAGTCCTCCAGTGGCCCTGTTGTTTGATCAGGTTTTGCCCCTTTGTTATGGGGTAAGGGTCCCACTGTTTGGATCTCTTTGTTGCTAACTGTGTACAATTTAGCAATGGTTGTATACCAGAGTAATTTACCTCTTCACTGCCACAATTTAAGATGCGAACCGGTACTCTCCCATTGTGTACATCAACCACCCCCCTGACTGTCAACAGTGTCTGTGCTCTGTGCTGATGGGCTCCAATAATGCCTGATAGTCCTGCCCTCTCAGACCTATGGCTGCTCAACACCAAATCATCATTTCTCTCATTGGGGGAATCACAATAGGAAACGGGTCTGTCACCCGTGCAGTACCAATTTCGCCACCTGTAATTGTTACCTGTTGATGGTGCAGGATGGCTCTTATCTCACGCTAGAGGGCCTTCCTCTGACCAGGTTTGGCAGTGTCTGCTATCTGTTGAAGCAAAGACACAACTTCCTCTATGCAATTGCTAACAACATTAGTGCCTAATATTATATATGGGTCATTTGCATTACTCGCTTCAGATACTACTAGGACCCCCTGGTTCTGCAATTCCACCCTCCCCACCTTTATAGTCACTTCTTTAACCCCCATCACAGTAATTGGTTCATCGTTAAACGCATTGAGGGTGAAGTCTAAGGCAGGCTGTTTCAGTTCTGCATCAGCCCAATATTTCTTATAAAGGATATAGGGGATGGTGGTCACCTGTGACCCGGTGTCCAGCAGAGCAGGTGTCGGAATGCCATCTAGTACAATGGACAGAAACGGCCTCTGCCTCTGGTACAAGGTCTTGTACCAGTTAGCTAGGCCCTGTTGATCTATTCCTGACGTTTGGCCCCAGCCCCCTGGGACTGCCCGTTTAACCGGTCCGGTTACAGCGGCAGCAGATGGGCTCCCCAGTGGAGCTGTAGCTGTCGGTGGTTCTCCCCTGGCATGCTGTGGCTTGCTTCGCTCTCATCCAGGGAATAGCCTCCGGACTGTCGGCAAGTTGAATCAGCGGTTGAGGCTGGGGCTGGGGTCTTGACACTGGCTGTTTATTTTGCTGCAGCTGCAGAGCGTCCATCAGCTTGGTGATGTTTTTGTTAATTTGGCGCATCTCAGCACGCATCTCAGTACGCAGGGAGTCATACTTGTCAGGCTGAGCAGATTGTACATTGTGCAAGGCTGCAGTCACGGGTAATGATTTTGGGGTAGCCTGCGCCTCACCACTGCACCACCGTTTGATGGCAGCTTCATGGGTCTCTACTGGCCGCAACACTTTAATGGCCATGTCCTTCAGGGTGTTAAAGTCAGCTTCAGGATTGCTCAATGACTACCAACGTACAGTCTTATTGTCCTCGGGGGATAGCAGTTCCATGTGAATTGTTAAATCAAGAGCTTGTTTTCATCAGGTGCACTGGCAGGGCTGACATGTTTAAGGGCTCATAATGCTTCCTCTAGGCGCCAGGCATAAGCTCCGATATCATCTCCTGGCCTCTGGTAGCAGTGATGGAAGCGCATGCATATATCAGCCTCATTGCACTCCTCAAAAGTAGCTCTCAGTTTGTCAAATATAGTGGCCACTGATCTCCGTTCAGCGGCAGACCAGGACGCACTCTCTTTCTCTGCTGCGCCAGTTAACTGTCCGAGTACCACAGCAGCACGTTGTTGACCGGTCATAGCATACATATCCAGGACACTAGTGATTCTTCTCCTGAAAGCATTCAGCGTATCAGGGCGGCCATCATACTGGGGTAACCACTTAGCCCCCGGGATGTATGGGAGTGAGATCGGCACCGGTGGTGCTGGCAGTGCTACTGGAGGCAGCCATGGTTACTTCCGGGTAATTCCTAAGGTCAGCAAAAACGATTTCGTCGTCGCTGGAGGAGGCCGACATGTTGGTGGCCCCCCTAGTGAATTAAGGCCAGTTCTCAAACAGTTAAATAGTTGGGAGTTTCCGGACTAGGCCACGGTGCTCAGGAATGCTCGACTGAGAGAGGGGCGGGCTTCAGTTTCATGCTCTACAGGCCGACACGCCCCATTTCTTCCGGCTCTTCAGCGCAGTAATGGCGGCGTAGTTTTAACAGTCACTCAATACAGTCGAAATCACGGCACACAGTACCCGGTAATACCGGGCACAAGATCCTGTTCGTGATGCCAGAAAGAAATGTCGAGCTCCAGGCCCTGGGGTACTCGGGTATCAGGCTCGGTGGGTGCTCTCGTGGGGATGTCACGGGTGGCAGCACCTGATCCCGTGGCCTGGGTGACACTTCAATAAGGGTGTATTTGCATGGGTTAAGAGTTTGTCATGTGACGCCACCTGTAGTACCTAGTGATGGGTCACCAGCGCCGCCACAGTCCACCGGAGGTCGATGGTAATGAGATGGCAAAGCTCCCTACAGGTAGAGCTGGGCCTCCGGGGCAGCGTAGTGTAAAGGGGCAGCTTGGAGTGGAGCTGTAAGTCAGTGTAGGGGATGATGGAGCAGTCTATAAGGAGTACAGGGAGCGGAGAGGAATGACGCACACACACTGTCGAAGTCTCTTTTACCTTTTAATGGTGGTATGAGCAGGCAAAGAAGTCCAGGGCACTAACAGGTGACCAGGTGCACAGTGGGTCCCCACAGCAAGTGGGTAAAAGGTCCTCTGTTTCTCTGTGGTAGCTGAAGCCCAGTCTGCATGCAGCCAGACCGGCCTCCTCTCTCCTCAGGTCCTCCTGCGCAGTCCATGGGTTTACCCTCTCTGATCACTGCTGTGCTTCTCTACACTGCAGTGTCTGGCTCCCTCTCTCTGGACTCACAGGGGCACCGGGTGACTGAAGTCTCCACGGTGTGACGGGGTCGTTTTCTGTAGTCCTGAAGTATCCTACAGGTACGGATCCCCGATGTCCAGTACGTCTTTGGGCGAACTTCCACTAGTTCCTCACTCATTTGGCTTTCTGCTCCTTGCCTTTTGTCCCTACTCTCAGGCTTGCGGGACGTCAGAAGGGCCACTCCGGGTCACTGACTCGGCTTAACCATGACACCAACCATTAGGACGTCTTCGCAGCTCTCCTAGCATCTGCACACTCTAACTAACTCCTCCCCCAGCAGCAGTATTTATAATGGGATCTCGCCTAAGGTCAGCAAGTTTAGCTCTCCCTACTGGGGTGGAAGATGTTGCATGTAGTAGGTACCTGCTGTGGAAGCCCAGCTGTGCATTAGGGAAATCTGTGGCTACCTGCGTCAGCAGGGCGCCACACCGCGATCTTGAAAAATCAGCAGCTGCAAGTGCGATCTTTGGAAGCCGACTGCAAACCGGACTGGAGGGCATATTTGCCTCCGGTTATGTTTGCAAATCCAGTCCAGAGCTGTCCGATTCACATATATATATACACACAGTTGTGGCCAAAAGTATAAACGCCCCTGCAATTCTGTCAGATAATACTCAGTTTCTTCCTGAAAATGATTGCAATCACAGATTCTTTGGTATTATTATCTTCATTTAATTTGTCTTCAATGAAAAAACACAAAAGAGAATGAAGCAAAAATCAAAACATTAATCATTTCACACAAAACTCCAAAAATGGGCCAGACAAAAGTATTGGCACCCTCAGCCTAATACTTGGTTGCACAACCTTTAGCCAAAATAACTGCGATCAACCGCTTCCGGTAACCATCAATGAGTTTCTTACAATGCTCTGCTGGAATTTTAGACCATTCTTCTCTGGCAAACTGCTCCAGGTCCCTGATATTTGAAGGGTGCCTTCTCCAAACTGCCATTTTTAGATCTCTCCACAGGTGTTCTAGGGGATTCAGGTCTGGACTCATTGCTGGCCACCTTAGAAGTCTCCAGTGCTTTCTCTCAAACCATTTTCTAGTGCTTTTTGAAGTGTGTTTTGGGTCATTGTCCTGCTGGAAGACCCATGACCTCTGAGGGAGACCCAGCTTTCTCACACTGGGCCCTACATTATGCTGTAAATTTGTTGGTAGTCTTCAGACTTCACAATGCCATGCACACAGACAAGCAGTCCAGTGCCAGAGGCAGCAAATCAACTTCAAAACATCAGGGAACCTCCGCCATATTTGACTGTAGGGACCGTGTTCTTTTTTTTTTTTAATGCCTATTTTTTCTCCTGTAAACTCTATGTTGATGCCTTTGCCCAAAAAGCTCTACTTTTGTCTCATCTGACCAGAGAACATTCTTCCAAAACGTTTTAGGCTTTTTCAGGTAGGTTTTGGCAAACTCCAGCCTGGCTTTTTTATGTCTCGGGGTAAGAAGTGGGGTCTTTCTGGGCATCCTACCATACAGTCCCTTTTAATTCAGACGCCGACGGATAGTACGGGTTGACACTGTCGTACCCTCGGACTGCAGGGCAGCTTGAAATTGTTTGGATGTTAGTCGAGGTTTTTTATCCACCATCCACACAATCTTGCTTTGAAATCTCTCATCAATTTTTCTTTTCCGTCCACATCTAGGGAGGTTAGCCACAGTGCCATGGGCTTTAAACTTCTTGATGACACTGCGCACGGTAGACACAGGAACATTCAGGTCTTTGGAGATGGACTTGTAGCCTTGAGATTGCTCATGCGTCTTCACAATTTGGTTTCTCAAGTCCTCAGACAGTTCTTTGGCCTTTTTTCTTTTCTCCATGCTCAGTGTGGTACACAGAAGGACACAGGACAGAGGTTGAGTCAACTTTAATACATGTCAACTGGCTGCAAGTGTGATTTAGTTATTGCCAACACCTGTTAGGTGCCACAGGTAGGTTACAGGTGCTGTTAATTACACAAATTAGAGAAGCATCACATGATTTTTCTAACAGTGCCATTACTTTTTCCACCCCCTTTTTTATGTTTGGTGTGGAATTAGATCCAATTTGGCTTTAGGACAATTATTTTTTGTTTTTTCATTGAAGACAAATTAAATGAAGATAATAATACCAAAGAATTTGTGATTGCAATCATTTTCAGGAAGAAACGGAGTATTATCTGACAGAAATGCAAGGGTGTCAATACTTGGCCACAACTGTATATATAAATCATTTTTATTATGAAATAATTTTTTATTACAAGATTTATTTGTTGCTGTATAATTAAATGTTTATCATCTTTCCATGTATTGTATTTTATTTGAATCATATTCAATGCAGTTTTTTTTTTTGGCAGTATTCACACAGGTATGATTAATAATCCCCCTATTTAAGCTGGAAGTATCCATATGTAGCATGCTTCCCATGATTCTTTGTGTGATGGACTAAAAGTAAGAACGCATATTACGCCAAAAATATGTTATAGCACTAATACACCATTATGGAATGCATTTATTTTTTATCCTATTTTCAATAAAGACCCTGAATTTTAGCTGTAATTTAGATGTGCCCGTCCCTTCCATTCTGAATTACTACATCTGCCCAGCACCAGTGGAACTCTGGCACCCACCAATGTGGATGTGTTTGGCCTTAATATCTGTCTTAGGTCTTTTTCACATCAGCGGTTCTGTCCGGATCCGGCAGATTTACCACATCTGTCGGCTGACGGACGCATTTGTGGCCCGCTTGCAGCAAGCTCCATGCATTGTCCATGGGTCTTGCAGCAAGTGCCGGATTTGTCACATCCACCAGAACCGCATTTGCCGCTCCCGACCGCCAGCCCCATAGACAATGCAAGGGGCTTGCCGCAAGTGTGCTGTCGTTAGGTGGCAGATGTAGTAAATCTGCCGGATATGCCGCAAATTAAAAAAAACGCTGATGTGAAAGGGGCCTTACGTGGTGAGCCCTGCATTGTTTTTATTTTCAACAAAATGTTGGTTTCAGTTAATGTCAGGCAATAGAATAATAGAATTGTTTTATCTAGGGATTTTGTCCAAAGTAACAATTATTTGGCAGTCACACCTGAGTGGAATTCCTTGAACAAACTGGGTTTCATTTATTCAATCCATACACTTGTCCATATAATTAATATTCTGTCTCACAAACACAACTTTAAATTTCACATTAAATGTCTTAGAATTAGTGATGGGCAAGTGTGTTTGCCACTGCTCTATGCTCGATCAAACATTGGCGTGCCTGGGCACGATTGATACTCGATCGAGTGAGGCTAGGGTCACACATAAGCCCAGGATCCGTTTTTTTTTGTAAGTCCAAAAACTGATGCTAAAAACGGATCCTGGACTTAAGTCTGCACCCAAAAACATTGATAGGAATGTTTTTTACCCAAACGCAACGTTTTTGGGTGCAGTAAAAAACTGAACCATTTTTTAATATGGGGCGCTATGGGAAACGATGCGTTAACGCATGGTACATATAGGCACCATGCGTTAATGCATGCGTTTTTTTAAAACAATGACTAAAACCAAAATATGTTCAGGGTCACAGGAGGCACAAAATGAAGCTAGGAAAATTGGATTTGACATGGAAAACACTTCCAAAAATGGAATGGCATGTGTGACCCTAGCCTTAGCTGCATGCTGCATGTAGAGTAGGGAGAACTGCTGGAAAAGGGATAGCATATTAGTTTTGCATTAAAAGGATCAAGCAAGGATTAAAGCCTTAGGCTAGGGTCACACATGGCCATCAGTTTTTTCCCTTGTTTTCAATAACTGATCCGTTTTTTAAGGGTGCTTTTTGACCCACCTGTGGAGCCCTGCGTTTTTGGGACTTTGCCATCTTTTCCATAAACAACGCTCTAAAAAACGGATCAGTTTTCCCATAGGGCCCCATGTTAAAAAAACGGATCCGTTTTCCAATAGGGCCCCATGTTAAAAAACGGATCAGATTTTTACTGCACCCAAAAACGTTGCTTGCAATGTTTTTGGGCAAAAAACATTCCTATCAACGTTTTTGGGTGCAGAAAAAAACAGATAGTATTTTTTTAACATATAATCCATTTTTTGCATCAGTTTTTGGAGTTAGAACACAAAAGTGGAAAAACTGATACCAAAAACAGATCCAGGGCTTATGTGTGACCCTAGCCTTACAGCCTTTGCTGTTGCAACATCAAATCTAAAGTCCTTTTGAGGGCTACATCTATTCTATTCCCTATTGATATGACTGTTAGCTGCATGTAGTGCAGAGAGAGCTGCTACAGAAGGGATAGTATATTAGTTTTCCATTTAAGCCAAATAGGAAGGGAATAGAGCAGGGGTCTCAAACTCATCTGGGTATGTTGGCCGCACATAGAATAAAATTGAATTTTTGGGGGCCGCAATCCTTGCAGGACACCATGGCCTTGTCCACACACCTGCTAGCAGCATTTCCTTGTGTGCTCGGGATAAGCAGACACTAGGCAGCCTGCTGTATGAACTGGTTACCACAATACACATCGGGTAACCAGGGACAGCGTCTGCAGAAAGCGCCCGCACACACGCACCTGCGCTTCTCTCACAAAATCTAAGTATTTAGCGCAAAGCACTAAATACTGACAGCACAGGTGTGTGGACAAGGCCCATGACACTTTTAGTGATACTACTTTTTGTTTTCAATACACCTTTTGATTTTTTTGAACATTTTTTGCTCATTGTCTTACAATTAGCCCCATTTAGTATTTTTTGCCAAACATCTTACAGTAATGCCCTATCTTGTGGTAATGTCTCATCTTGCAATGACTCATCTTGCAGTAATGCCCCATATTGTAGTTATACCCCATCTTGTAGTAATGCCCCATCTTGCTCTCCTCCTTATAGTAATACCCCATCCTGGTCTCAGTCTTGCAATAATGCCCCATCTTGTAGTAATGCCCCATCTTGCCCCCCTCCTTGCAATAATCCCCATCTAACTCACCTGCGTGAAGTGATGCCTCATCCTGGTCTGAGTCTTATAGTAATGTCCCATCTTTGTCCCTTTCTTGCAATAATGCCTTATCTTGTAGGAATGCCCCATCTTGCAATAATGGCTCATCTTGCAGTAATCGCCATCTTGTGGTAATGCCCCATCCTTGTCTCCTTCTTGCAGTAATGCCTCAGTCTTGCTCCCCTCCTTGAAGTAATGCCCCATCTTGCTCACCTTCTTATAGTAATGTCTGATCCTGGTCTTCGTTCTTGTAGTAATGTCCCATCTAGCACCCCTCATTGTAGCAATGCCTCATCTTGCTCTCCTTGTAGTAATGCCGTAACCTGGTCTTTTTCTTGGAGTAATGCCTCATATAGCTCCCCTCCTAGTAATAATGCCCATCCTGGTCCCATCTTGTAGTAGTGCCCATCTTTCTCCCCTTTTTGCAGTAATGGCCCATCTTGTAGTAATGTCCCATCTTGCAGTAATGCCCCATCTTGTAGTTATGCCCCATCTTAAAATAATGCCCCATGTTGTAGCAATGCCCCATCTTGTAGTAATGTCCCATTTATCAGTAATGCCCAATCTTGTAGTAATGCCCCATCTTGCTGTACTTCTTGTAGTAATGCTGATCCTGATCTCCTCCTTGTAGTAACACCCGATCCTGGTCTACTTCCTGCAGCAATGTCCATCTTGCTCCTCTCCTTTTAGTAATGCCCTATCCTGGTCTCTTTCTTGTAGTAATGCCCCATATAGCTCCCATCCTTGTAGTAATGCTCCATCCTAGCCAAAGCTTGTAGTACTGTGCAATTTTGTAGTAATATCCCATCTTGTGGTATTGCCCCATCTTGGTCCCCATCTTAGCAGTAATGCCTAATCTTGCAGTAATATCTCATCTTGTAGTAATGCCCCGTCTTCCAGTAATAACTCATCTTGTAGTAATGTCCCCATCATTATCCCCTTTTTGTAGTAATGTCCTTCATGCAGTTATGCCACATCTTGCAGTAATGCCCCATATTGTAGTAATGCCCCAACTTTCAGTAATGTCCCATCTTGTGTAATTCCCCATCTTACAGTAATAATTCACCTTGTAGTAATATCCCCATCATTATCCCCTTCTTGTAATAATACCCCATCTTGCAGTAATGCTTCATCATTATCCTCTTCTTTTACTAATGCCCCATTTTGCAGTAATTCGCCATCTTGTAATAATGACCATCTTGCAGTAATGCCCCATCATTATCCCTTTCTTGTAGTAATGCATCATCTTGTAGTAATGCCCCATCTTGCAGTAATGCCCCATCATTATCCCTTTCTTGTAGTAATGCTACACCTTGTAGTAATGCCCCATATTGCAGGAATACACCATCTGACAGTAATAACCTATCATTATTCCTTTCTTATAGTAATGCCCCATCAGTATCCCTTCTTGTAGTAATTAGAGATGAACGTGTTCGCCAATGTCAAATTCAGCACGGATATTGCAGATTTGGTTCGCGATCAGAAATCTGAGCACTTTGCAAAAAAATCGCTGAATGTGGCTTTGTTTTGGGAAAAAAAGTTTGAAATTTAAATGGATATGTCCATTATTTTGTACTGATGAGGTTCAGCTGTATTTTTGGTCACCAGCATATGTACAGCAGGCAAATACGAGCTGCTACCAACCACCAGCTGCCTAGTTTTACCCAGCTGGAAAAAAATATATTTTTTAACTATTTTTTTAACTAATGAAAAAGCAAATTACATGGCAATTTGCTGTATTTTTGGTTGCCAGCCAGGTACAGCAGGCCGCTATTACCTGCCACCCACCCCAGCTGCCTAGTTTTACCTGGCTGGAAGCTAAAAATATAGGGGAGCCCTATTTTTAATGTATTTCTTGAAACAATTAAAAGAAAACAATGTGCGGCTTCGCCATATTTTGGTTGCCAGTAAGGTACAACTAGGCTGCTAGGGGCTGGAATCCTCAGTATGCCTCCTCCCACACTGCGAACAGCAGCGTGTAGCTGCCCCGGAAATTGGCACATTCATAGAAGCCCCATTTTTGGTGGTGTTCCCAACTCTTTCAGCTAACTGTAGCGGTGGCAGACTGTGTAATAATGAATATTGCCAGCTGACACTAAGCCCGAGGTTCCTAATGTTGGGCTAATGTTAGACCCGGTCCATTAGGAAATAGGTAAATAGTAAATAATACACCAGACAGAGAAAAATAATTTATTTGGAAAAAGAAGAGAAACACAAGCCTCATTCCCAACTTTATTACTCCCTCAAAAACCTCCACAATCCTCTGCGACATCCTCTCACGGCTGACTGACTGATTTCCGGCTACCACTGTGAGCGGGGTGACATCACAGTGAGGTTCACTTGAATTTAGCTGCAGCCCTGAACTGAGGTGACCTTTCCTGTGTCACACCACTTACAGCGAGACCCAAAACAAGTGAGTTTGTGTCTCACTGTGAGCAGGGTGACATTAGTCAGGTTCACCTCAGGTCATCTCGAGACTGAGCTCTGTCCTCAGATGAACTTACGGCAGGACCCAAAAGTCAGTGGGGTGACACGGAAAAGGTCACCTCAGTTCAGAGCTGTTATGCCCCAGGGGATATGTTGAACAGACTCACTGGACCACAAATGATTTGTGGAAGCTGAACTCTTGTGATAGAAAGAGACTTGAAAGTAGCTTTAGGAAAACTTTATCTTTATTTAGGTTAAAACCAAAAGTGAAAGTGTCCAAAAGGGAGGACAATCTGGATCGAGACACCGAACTTCCCTGGAGGAGCAACCGACGAGGGAACCTCTATACAGGGATTTTCCCAGCACAGCTCCAGGGGTCTAAATGCTACCAATTCAGGACCAAAAGGGTGACCCATAAAAACCATAACAAAGAAGACTTAAATGCTAGTTTTGTCTAAGATAAGCTGAATTAGCCTGAAGCAGGATCCTGGTGGTTCGGTGCAAACCGTGGAAGACCGGTTCTGACCGTAATGGATCTGGGTAGTTCAGAAAGACTGAAGTAGGCTTGTCCAGCATGAAGAGGGATCCAGAATCCTCTGATGTACCCAGGGATGACGGACTCTGCCAATAAGGTTTCTGTGGAGAGACAGATGTTAGAATATCGAAGAGTAACAGACAAACTGCAGTTCTCAGGTGCAAGGTAATAGGAAGAGGGACCTGGACACATTGCTGAGGTACCACCCACAAGGGGAAAGTGCCTTTTAAACCCTGTGCCTCTCAGCAATTAGGCTGAGAGATTTAATAAGAAACAGGTGTACTGGCTCTTTAAATCTTAGCAGAGTGTAGTGTGCGCCACCTAAGCACACTCCCCGGAGACCTGTTCAGAGGATGCAGGATCTGGGATGAGAAGGAGGCAGATGGCCGCGTGGGACCACAGGCAGGGTAAGTAGAACACAGCATGGCATGAGGATGGACAGACTCAGGAGAGCTGCGTGATGGGCACTGGTCTCCCTGACCAGCAGAGATTGGCTCTACAGTAGGGACAGTATGAGTAAGAGGAATGGCGCTGTACGATAGGCACCAGTCTTCTTCCCAATGACCCAAAGGTCATTATCTCAGAAAATTAAAGTATTGAGTGTTCTGCTTCATCCTCGTATAATGCTGTGGATTTCTGCTTACAGCTAACCCTCGTCCACATACCAGTGAATAGACTGTAGACGTTCTGTAGTCTTCATTTATTGTGATGGAGTGAACTTGATTGCAGTACAAACTATAATACAATGTACAGAATAATCAGTCAGTACTGGGTACATTAGAGCATTTAGCACAGCAGTAATACAACACAGGATGCAGTGTACATCACTAACTAGGGTAAAGATCACTGAAGCAGGCTCTATTCTATACAGAGGTACATCTTTCTATATACAGTGCAAGGGACACTAACTCAAATGATTTATCTTAGAGTACAATTACACTACACCTTACAGTATTCTACACAAAATACCTTTATCTACATACAATGCAAACACGCTAACATGAAGAATTACATGGTATAACACATCTAACTCACAGTTCTCTCTGTAACAGTGGCTGGATTACAACTTGCTCACACAGATTCTACACAAAAACATGTAACTGCATTGCTCTTACCGGGATCATCTAACAGGAGAGAAAGAGATTGTAGAAAGAAGGGACAGGAGCTAAAGATGCATGTCTTCTCAGGAACATATATGCCATCTCCTTAATCCAGAGAAGCAGGGGGAGAACCCTTCTATATGGCTCATTCTCTTAAAGGAGACATTCTCCCATGCATGGGGAAACATGATAAGTAGGTATCTAGTGACCTCTATGTGTCGTAACTGGTATAACACTATGAATACCCTCTTTGCTGCACATAAATGGCAGAACAGGGAGGATAAAGGGTTAAAAGCCGCACTGCCGTATTATGAATATAATATTGCTTTATTCAGTGCTTTTTTTGTAAAAAAAATATTTGCAGGCACGCATTTCCGATTAATTTCTCATTATTCAGTACTGTAGTCTGGGTGTTCGCTAAAATCAGAAGTTTCTGAGGAAGCGGACACTGTTAATGGTGTCCGCTTCCACAGAACTGTTCCCCATAGGGAACCATTATTTACCTCTCCGCTACTGCACAGACTGCGCTTTGGGGGACTCTTTTCACCGGTGCTCAGGAAATTTTGCTTGCAGCGTTTCCTGCGCACCGCTGAAAAGCGGCCCCCAGAAGCGCAATCTGTGCAGCCGCCGGAGAGATAAGTAATGGTTCCCTATGGGGAACAGTTCTGAGGAAGAAGACATCGTTAACGGTGTCCGCTTCTCAGAAAACCTCACATATTAGCGGACACCTAGAGAACGGGTTTGTGTGATCCTTGCCTATGTCAGCAAAAAATGTAAGTCTGCTATATATATTATTTGGAGGCTGTAATGTATATATAAAATGGAGGCTGGCTGTATATATATAATATGGAGGCTGTTCTGTATATATAATGTGGAGGCTATATTATTTGAAAGCTTTGTTGTGCTGTATATATAATATGGGGGTTGTGCTGTATATATTATTTGGAGCCTGTTATGTATATATAATATGGAGGCTGTCTGTATATATTATTTGGAGGTTGTGTTGTGCTGTATGTATAATATGGACACTCTGCTGTATATAGTATTTGGAGGCTGTGCTGGGCTGTATATAGTGCTGTATATAGTATTTGGAGGCTGTGCTATATATAATATGGAGGCTGTGCTTGGATATATTTACTATTTGTAGGCTGTGCTGGGATGTATATATTATTTGGAGGCTGCTGGGCTGCCACAGCATCTAAATAATATATACAACCTGGCAGCCTCCAAGTAATTTATACATTCCATCACAGCCGCCAAATAATATATAAAGTCCAGCATAGCCTCCAAATAATATATAGAGTTCAGCAGCAGCTTCCAAATAATATTTAGAACCCAGAGCCTCTTTATTATGTATATACAGTGCAGCACAGCCTCCAAATATATACAGTTTACAGGGTCTATATTATATATACAGCCCAGTAGCAGCCTCTATAATATATATAGCCTAGCAGTCTCCAAATTATATATACAGCCCAGCAGCCTCTATATGATTTAGGCAGCCCTGCATAGCCTTAATATTATATATAAAGCCCACCCAGGAGCCTCTATATTATATTTATGAATAGTGGTATGTGTTAAAGGGCTCCATTGAGACTGTTTCACCCAGGGACCACGAAAACCTGGAGCCGGCACTGGTGCCCAGGTTAACATGAACTCCACATACACTACCACTCTAAAGTTTGGGGTCACCCAGACAATTTAGTATTTTCCATGAAAACACATACTTTTATTTATCAAATGAGTTGCAAAATGAATAGAAAATATAGTCCTGACATTGATAAGGTTAAAAATAATTATTTTTATTTTAAATAATAATTTTCTCCTTCAAACCTTGCTTTCATCAAAGAATGCTCACTTTGCAGCAGTTACAGCATTGCCGACTTTTGGCATTCTAGTTGTTAATTTGCTGAGGTAATCTTAAGAAATTTTCCCACATGCTTCCTGAAGCTCCTCCCACAAGTTGGATTGGCTTGATGGGCACTTTTTGCATACCATACGTTCAAGCTGCTCCCAGAACAGCTCAGTGGGGTTGAGATCTGGTGACTGCGCTGGCCACTCCATTACAGATAGAATACAAGATGCCTGCTTCTTCCCTAAATAGTTCATGCATAATTTGGAGGTGTGCTTTGGGTATTATCCTGTTGTAGGATGAAATTGGCTCCAATCAAGCGCTGTCCACAGGGTATGGCATGGCATTGCAAAATGCAGTGATAGCCTTCGTTATTCAAAATCCACTTTACCTTGTACAAATCCTTGTACAACCCCAGACCATCACATTACCTCCTACATGCTTGACAGATGGCGTCAGGCACTCTTCCAGCATCTTTTCAGTTGTTCTACATCTCACAAATGTTCTTCTGTGTGATCCAAACACCTCAAACTTTGATTCGTCTGTTCATAAAACTCTGTTCCAATCTTCCTCTGTCCAATGTCTGTGTTCTTTTGCCCATATTAATCTTTTCCTTTTATTAGCCAGTCTCAGATATGGCTTTTTCTTTGCTACTCTGCCCTGAAGGCCAGCATCCCAGTCGCCTTTTCACTGTAGACGTTGACACTAGCATTTTTTGGGTACTATATAATGAAGCTGCCAGTTGAGGAGCATCGATTTCTCAAACTAGAGACTCTAATGTACTTGTCTTGTTGCTCAGTTGTGCAGGGGTCTCCCACTTCTCTTTCTACTCTGGTTAGAGCCTGTTTGTGCTCTCCTCTGAAAGGAGTAGTACCCACCATTGTAGGTAATCTTCAGTTTCTTGCCAATTTCTCGCATGGAATAGCCTTCATTTCTAAGAACAAGAATAGATTGTTGAGTTTCACATGAAAGTTTTCTTTTTCTGGCCATTTTGAGAGTTTCATAGAACAAACAAATGTAATACTCCAGATTCTCAACTCGCTCAAAGGAAGGTCAATTTTATAGCTTCTCTAATCACCCAAACCGTTTTCAGCTATGCTAACATACTTGTGCAAGGGTTTTCTAGGGTCTCCTACACATCCATGAGCATTCTTATACAGTTAGTAAACACAATGTACAATTAAAACACAGGAGTGGTGGTTTTTGTAAAATGGGCCTCTATACACCTATGTATTGCATTAAAAGCCAGACGTTTGCAGCTAGAATGCTCATTTACCACATTAACAATATATAGAGTGTATTTCTGATTCATTTAATGTTAGCTTCATTGAAAAAAAATGTGCTTTTCTTTGAAAAATAAGAAATGTCTAAATGACCCCAAACTTTTGAATGGTAGTGTATGCCCTTGTTAAAACGTAATGTAAGTAAAGTTTATAAACAAATTAAAACACAATAAAAATCAAAAAATTCAACATAATATAAAAAAAAGGTGGCTAACGCTTTTAAAGGTACCGTCACTCACCACAATGTCGCCTGGAAATCTGAAAGGCGATATGTCTCCCTGGATCAATCGCCGTGAAATTGCTTCACGGTTGCTGCATGTGATTGGGCAATTTCCTAGCGATAAATCTGATTCCTGAACAGAGCTCAGTAAGGCAATATTTCCGTGTTGTGGCGTGTGACAGGGCGATAGTAATGGAAAGAGCGTTGTCTATGATTTCCCGTGGGCATGCCTCAGCGTGCTGTAGTCCACGCCCCATCTGAGATGATTGGTATGGGCTACTGTGTTCCCATTGGCTGTCACTTGACACCGCGCCATATTTGAAGAGCTGTCCGTTCAGCACCACATAATGGCAATGGGGTCATGTATTAGCCAGCCTTCCAGAGTAGGCTGACCAATCGTAACGCTGTTGCGTTGTCCAATGAGCGTGTATGGGGCGCGGTGTAAACCACTGTGGAACGCCTATCTCCTCTCTGCTCTGAACATGTACGCCCACATTGCCTTTGAGAATGCGGCGTGTGAAGCGGCGATGGAATTAGGCAAGATTGGTTCTGCTGTAGATGAGGCGATTTCCGGAGCGACATATCGCCTTATGTTCAGGGCGAAATTGCGGCGTGTGACGCTGCCATCAGTGATCTGAGGCGACCATGAAAAACGTGAGCGAGCATGTTAGATCGCCACACATCACCAGCCGAGATTGCGTCGTGTGACGGTACTTTGAGCCATCCGTGTGGCTCCAATGCACCATCCGGAGGAGGCGTCCTCTGCTGTAACCGCCGCTGGGGCCGGTGCAAAGACATTAGCAACTGATACCCCTGATGCCTTACAACAGCAAGTGCAGCAAATGGGAGAGTTAGCCAAAACTGTCCAGTCCCTGCAAGGATCCAAGCTCACAGAGAAGATAGAGTTGGCCTCCAGCCCAGATGACCTCCTGTGAATGCGCCAGAGGAAGGATCTGCCGACCAGAGGATGACCCAGTGATAGCTGCAATTCAATAAGTCTGCCATACCAGTGAGAGATTGTCCAGCAGGAACAGAGGGTCGCAGTTTAGCTACAGGCAGCGAGGACCTGCAGACAGGAGCGCAGCATGAAGGCCTCAGAACTAGCCGGGTGGGGAGATCCCGAGCTTGCTTCCAGGCCACCTGGATTCCTAACATCTACTCTGGATTGTACCCTGGAGTTTGCTACTACAGTAAAGGTAAAGGAAACAACCGCTGCGTGTCTGTCAGTTATTCAGTGCTCTGAATCCTGCACCCCAACGGCTACCATCGCCATAGACTGTTGTGGAGCCTACTGGGACGTGGTACTCGGTACCGGACCAGGGTACTGCTGGGGATATCACGGCGGTCTTGGTCCAGACCGTGTCCCGAGTCCTGCAAGTAAATGGGGGAATATTTACAGGGGTGTTTGTCATGACGCCACCCACAGGTTGTGGTCAGAGTGACCACCGCTGCTGCAGAACCTCCGGGGATGATGTTTGGCAGCTGGGGATATAATGGATCTCCGCAGGTAGAGCTTGGTTCCCCGAGAGCAGAGATAGTAACAGTCTATAGATGGTGCTATGGATATTGCAGGATAGGGGTAGTAGTAGAGATGATAGCTGCTTGTGAGGAAACGCAGGATTTGAGCACAAGGATCACACTAACTCACGGTTTTGAAGTTTTCCAAGTCTTTACTGCAGATGATGTTGCTAGCAGAGTACTGTCTACGGAGTTTGTACCAGGCCGGGTTGCTCCCACTCTGTCCGGGTCCTCAGCTTCCCTCTCCTGCGCTTTGTGTGTGACCCTGCTGCCGCTTCAGCTAGGCTGCTGGCCTGTCTCTCCTCACAGGTACCCCCTTTTCTAGGCAACTTGAGCCTTTCCTCTGTATTTCTGACCCCGCCATGTTGCTTCGCTGAGGTACAGTTTACTGTACTGCGTGTGTCAATCACAGTTTTGGATCCGGTATCCGGTCTGTGCGCTCCTCCGGGGCGAGTTATGAGGTAACTCAGTCTCCCAGATGTGTTCTCCTGTTTCTCTTACTCCTTCCCTCAGATCCTGGCTAGGCCTGGAAGTGGGTAGCAGGCTGTGGAGAGGCCTAAGGCAGCCCCTTTGCATCACCAGTCTTTCTTCCTCAGTCCTCCCAGGAACTGAACTAACTCCAACTGACTAACTGTCACTGCCACTCTGAGGTAAACAACATTAGCTCCTCCCATCACTCTGCTCTTCCCCACTTCCTCTCCACACCAGAATATACAGGGAAGCAGCTTTAGCTCCCCCTTCTGGCCTGGAGGTGCTAGTATAGTGTTGTGTGGGGAGTTAACCCTTTAGGTGGTACTGTGGCACATTAACCCCTGGGGTGCCACATTGTTACGATTGCCCGAGGAACCGCTGCACCTGTGGGGAGCAATAACACCACAGCTGCTCATCCATCATCCCCAGAGGTTCTGCACCGCAGTGCAAGCCCAACAGTCGGATACCACAGGTGGTGTCACTACACCTATCCCCTAAATCCTACCCCCAGAACTTTTAGAAAACTGATCCCTAGGGTCATGGAAGCCAGGTCGGCCCTGGGGCGGGGGACATCCACCTGAACCATATCCTTTTCAACCTCCTCCTCCAGGTTCCTTTTATATTGTTTGGAGGGGTCAGAACTTCATACAACCCCTGGCAAAAATTATGGAATCACCTAACTCGGAGGATGCATTCAGTTGTTTCATTTTGTAGAAAAAAAAGCAGATCACAGACATGGCAGAAAACTAAAGTCCTTTCAAATGGCAACTCTCTGCCTTGAAGAAACACTAAAAGAAATCTTGAAAAAAAAATGTGCTAGCCAGTAACGGTTACTTTTGTAGACCAAGCAGGGGGGAAATTATGGAATCACTCAATTCTGTGGAAAAAATGTGGAGTCATGTCAAACAAACAAACAAAACAACACTCAAATACATTACTCGCATTTTGTGGCACCACCTCTGGCTTTTATAACAGCTTGCAGTCTCTGAGGCCTGGACTTATTGAGTGACAAACAGTACTCATTATCAATCTGGCTCCAACTTTCTCTGATTTCTGTTGCCAGATCAGCTTTGCAGGTAGGAGCCTTTTCATGGACCATTTTCTTCAACCTCCACCAAAGATTTTCAATTGGATTGAGATCCAGACTATTTGCAGGCCTTATGTGTCTTCTTTCAAGGAATGTTTTCAGTTTTTGCTCTACTTCAGGATGCATTATCATCTTGATAAATGATTTCATCATCCCCAAACATCCTTTCAATTTATGGGATAAGAAAAATGTCCAAAGTGTCCTGAAGGGAGAGCTCTACTTGCCGACTTCAGGGAAAGTCCCCTATATATTCAGAACCAGGGGAGGAGTTAGGTAGTGCAGTTCCAGGGAGGACTGTGAAGACATCCTGGTAAGTGGTGTCATGCTAGGCCCATGCCAGAGGGAAGCCTAACGAGTGTAAGGAACCCTAGGGTGAGGGTCAGAAGCAAGGCCAGGAACAGAGTGGGGGCAGAGGAACCACACCGGTTCACCCCAGCAACAGACAGAAGCAACCTGGACGCCGGAGTCCGAGTCTGCATGGGTCCAGTTAGCCCAGCAGAGAGTACCAGAGGTCTGCAGCAGCGCCGGTATCATTACCGGACACCATGGGTGGCGTCTGAATCATCCAGGGTTGTATGGGAACTCAGGTATCTGGGCCCTGCTGTAGTTGGGATGTCACTGGTGGCCTGCCCAGACCTATGGCCCTGGTGGTCAACTGAAAAGGCGGTTAGGGAATGGTGATGAAGAAAAATAAATGTTTGTCGTGATGCCACCTGTGGCTTCTGGTGATTGCACCAGCACTGCTTTGGGCCTCCAGGGATGATGTACGGGCAGCTAGGTGTTGAAGCTCCCCACAGGCGGAGCTGGGTCACCGGGGCTCTGGTAGTAGATGGTTAGGGCTGAAAGCAGGGAACTGGTCTTGCTGGCAGGCCACTGGAATAGTCTGTATAGATGGCATGGTCAGGGGTAGAGGAATAGACACACACACCGGAGATTGTTTCTTTACCTTTTACTGGTGGAATTGCAGGTAAAAGTCCAGTACACTGCCGAAGTGTTCAGGTAGCACTTCTGGATCTTCACAGTGAGTGGATATTAGGCCTCCTCGTCTCTTTTCCCCTTGTGTGAAGCCCTTGCCCTGTATGTAACTTGGCTGGATTTCCCTGCTCTCCTCTCACCTGTGCTGTGTTGGGTAACCCTCGCTGAACTGCCGCTATAGACTTTCTTGCGGTGCCTGGCTCCCTTGTTGGCAGCTGCACAGATGCCCGGGAGACTAAAGTCTCCATGGAAAACCGGTATTCTCTGCTGGGCTGGGTGCTCTCCTGCAAACTCGGACTCCGGTGTCCGGGGTGCCTTCTGGAGTGAGCCATGATGGCTCCTCGGTCCCCAGGCTGCTACTTCTCCGTTGTCCCTATGTCTCACCTTCGACCCCACTATTGGGTCCCTGCAATAGCTAGACTCCTGGCTGTGCAGTTGTCTCTGGCTCGGGCCTAGCGCGGCTCCGACCACCAGGACGTCTTCACAGTTCCCCTAGCGACTGCACACTTTGTCTAACTCCACCCCCAGCACCAGTATTTATAGGGATCTTGCCTAAGAGCAGCAAGTTGAGCCTACTGGGTTGGGGTGGAAGGTGTTGTTTGACTTAAGTACTCACTGTGGAAACCCATCCATGCTGTAGGTGAGTCAGTGGTTACCTGTGTGAGCAGGGCACCACACTTCACAAAGACTTTTATTTTCTTTTAATCCCTTTTCAGCGACCACCAGGGCCACGGGCTCGGGCAAACCACCCATGACATCCCCAACTACAACGCCCGGGACTGGGTATCACAAGGTCCTGGGGTGGGTCAGCTTTTGGCGTCATGAACACCGGGTACTGTGTGCCGTGTATTGACTGTGTTTTGAACCATTAAAATTGGGCCCCCATAACTGCGCCACAAAGTGGGAAGAAAGGGAGCATAACGGCCAAAAGGGCGCGAAGTCAAGCCACACCCCGCAGCGCTCAACTCCTCGCCTGAGGAGCTGCCAACTGCTTTTTCTTTTTCTAAGTGACTGCCTACAGTTAACTAGGGGGGAGCGAGAATGGATGCGCAAGGGAACGGCGTTTCAACAGTCCCTAACCTAAATCAACAAGCTGGGACGTTAGCCGTCAGAGTCTCCACAGCAACTGGAGCTGTGGCGCCAATCATGCCTATCTCCCTGCCGTATATCCCGGGAGCGGCATGGCTACTGCAATATGATGGCTGACCCAACACCCTGGCTGGGTTTAAGAAAAAGATCTGTAATGTGCTAGATATGTATGCAATGACTGGAAAGCAAAAGCCTCTATTGTAATAGGACAATTAACTGGTGCAGCAGAGCTAGAAGTTGATTCCTAGACAGATGCAGAACGAGAGTCAGTAGCACAAATGCTTGAGAATTTACAAGCTGTTTTTGAGACCCGCACTTAGGCTGAACTGAGAATGAGGTTTTACCATTGTAGGCAAAGACTCAAGGACAGTATAAGAGACTATGCCTTACGCCTCCAGGAGGCACTGCAGACCCTAAAGGGGGTAGATCCAACCAGTGTGCGGGATGAAAATAAAATGCTGATTGAACAATTTGTTCAAGAGTTGCAATCATGCAGTGATAGTAAACAGCTGCGCCGGTAGGCCCTAGAGCACCCGGACGCAGACTTTGTTGTCTTAAAGGAACGGGTCATAAAAGTAATGCAAATCCCTGAAGCCACTGATCCCGTATCCCAATTGTGGCAAGTCAATGTCTCTCCATTAAAGGTGACACCCTCTTCCTCATCTGCCACAGAGACTAGTCTACAGGCTGCAGCACCTGGTGATTCTGATGACCAACGCTCAGAGGTGCGCTAGCTAAGCAAAGATATGGCCATGTTCTTAGAGGCCATGCAGCTTAAACTGGAGCCCAAGTCGTCAGGAAAGATCCTGCTAGCCGACAGCCCCAAGGACGTCCCGTGGATGAGAGGAAGGAAGACCTTGTCGCTCCATGGGAGGACCAATGACAGTTACAGCTCTACAGGACAACCCATCTGACACCGTTGCAACAAGACAGGGACACTTCGCCATGTTGTGCCCTTTAAACCAGCAATCCCTGAGGCCAAGAAGGAAGGAGCCCGAGGGTGATCACCGGCGCCAGATCGCACTATTATCCGGTCTGGGTGGATCCTAGTCCTGAACCAGGGAACTGGCTCCGAGAGCGATACAGGCGAGTCCAACCGTGAGCCGCCAACACCGGTGGGTCGGAGGTCTGTTAAGCAGCTCCCAACCTTATCCACAAAGCACAGCCCCACCAGGAACTCCAAACGGGTTGAGCCCCTTAGAGAAAGGGTATCCTCATTACACCCAACGGGCCTGGTAGGACGAGGGTTCGTGCAGGGCAGCGAACAGAATGGAAGGAGAGCACAAAGAAAGACACAGAGGGACTGAAAGTAAAGTGGAAGGAACATCTAAGAGAGCCTTAGAGAGACATCGCATCCTTCAGTGACTATCCGGCCAGCTACCCGAATCTGTGTGACTGTATACCAGAGAACTATCGTGACAAGTTACCAGTATACAACCGTACAGAGCCAGCAAATCTCTAGTGTTTCATTTCTATTAAGGTGCAGAACTGCAAGTGTTATCAGACTCTGCCCTGGGTACCACGCTCCCCCTGCGGGGAGCGTTGACATCTGGCTGCCTACCCATCATCCCCAGAGGTCTGCCGGCAGCGCTGGTGCCATCACCAGGTACCGCAGGTGGCGTCACAAGACTTCATTCAATCCATTTTATTATTTTCTTTCAACACTTTTCAGCGACCACCAGGGCCACAGACTCGGGCTCCGACCACCCGTGACAGCACAACAAATCAACATCCGAGATCTGATTACCTGGCCCTGGGTGCGTCACAAGTTTTTCATCTACCAGGGTAGGCTGTGTCGACGTTTTATTAACCCAAGAACACACGAGATGGTATGGCAGATAGTGGTTCTGAAGAGAGATGACCAGATAGTGTTGGAAGCATACCACAATGGAGCAGAACTCTTCGGATGGAAGAAGCTCGAGGTACTGTTACGCGAAAGATTCTATTGGGTTGGCATGAAGCTACACCTATGCCCTTACCATGGTGGACCACTATTTAAGATTCCTAGTGGTAGCCCAGTAAAAGACTTACTAACTAAAACAGCAGCGAGAACCTTTTAAACCTACTTCTGTAGACCGCACAGGTATCCGAAACAGGTGTTAACAGTCCAAGGTCCTGCGTTTGAAGTTTAAGTATTCCAGGAGTTTTGTCACTTGGGTGCATGAAAATCTGTACCATGCCTCACCATCCACAAACCAATGGCATGTGAGAGAAAATGAATAACATAGTCATAGACCTGTTAAAAACTCTGCCTTTTGAAGAAACAAACATGTGGCTGGAGAAACTACCTGATTTAGTGGACATGTACAACAACATCCCTGTAAGTTCCACCAATTGCACACCAGCATATCTCATGCAAGCAAGACCCGGAAAATTGCCAATTGATCTCCAGATAGGAATTGTAATACCTGAAACCAGTTCGCTTGATACTGATTGGGATTCACATTGCAGAGAACAGTACAAGAAGGTACAAGAATGCGTTGAAAGAAATCAAGTCAGAGAAAGGCAAGAGGGGAACTACAACAAAAATGCACAAGCTATTCCCTTAACACCTGGAGAAATAGTTCTAAAAAGAAAAAGAAGAACTAATAAACTTGATAACCAGTGGGAAGAAGAGCCTTACACTGTGCTACCCTCTAACTTTGATAACCAGAAGACTTGTCTGATCAGTAAGGATGATGGTTGAACAACAGCAACAGTCTCAAGAGACCAGCTAAAGATATATCCAGAACAAATTAAAGACAAAGAGATAGTTCACAGTACACGTCAACCAGAAGAGAAGAAAAAGAAAGTGATCCATACTGTGCTTGGAGATTTTCCAGAGAGTTAGGCTGTGGTCACAGTTGCCATGCGTTTTTTTAAGTGATTTAACAAAACTCATGCTTTTTTTCATGTCAGCATGAGTTTTGTAAGGTCTCTGATGGCTCCCTGCGTTTTTGGGTGCGTTTTTGAATCTGCACCTAAAAATAGTGCTTGTAGTATTTTTTTGAGCGTTTTGAAAAACGCATGCGTTTTTGTAGAAAACGCATGCGTTTTTATAACATGGGTTCCTATGGAAAACACATGCAAAAACGCATGTACAGTTAGTACCTTTTAGTGCCATTCAAAAACGCATGCATTTCCCATAGGAGCCCATGTTAACAAAAACGCATGCGTTTCCGGAAACGCATCGTTTTTGTTAACATGGGCTCCTATGGGAAACGCATGCGTTTTTGTTAACATGGGCTCCTATGGGAAACGCATGCGTTTTTGAATGGCACTAAAAGGTACTAACTGTACATGCGTTTTTGCATGCGTTTTCCATAGGAACCCATGTTATAAAAACGCATGCGTTTTCTACAAAAACGCATGCGTTTTCTACAGAAACGCATGCGTTTTTGGATATGCTCCAAAAACGCATGGGACAGTCACACATGCTTTTTGGCTATTAGGGCATGCGTTTTTTAACATGGGGGCCTATGGGTGCGTTTTTTACATGCGTTTTTGAAAACGCAGGTCTCCAAAAATGCATGTGAAAAATGGTACTGTGACCCCAGCCCTAGCCTCAGTTCAACGGAGCTATACTTGTACCTGTAATCACTTTCCCACAACCAGTAGAAGAACAAGAAAGACTGGAAGAACCTGCAAGAGTTCCAGATGAATCCGTTCAAGTTCAAGAAGCACACGCTGTAGAAGAACCAGATGATCCTGCCAGTCCTATAGTAAGAATAAGGCTTCGCAGACAGTTACCCAGTCCACCTATAACACGTAGGTCTGTCAATAGGCTAGTGGATAGTGCACGCACAGCACTAGAAGCAGACACTAGTGAGACACCCATACTACGCAGGTCAACCCGTAGTAATTTTGAGCAACCACCACTTAGATATAGAGAGTAAAGTGGACAATAAAAAGTGTAAATATGCCTTCATGTAAATAGTGTGTGAATAGAAGTGTAAAGAAGGGCGGACGAACTGGACTCACCCCCATGCATATTATATGGGTTTGGGGTTCAGCGCAACTTCAAATGGACAGCATATTGATGACTAGAATATGGTGTGGTTAAAACAAATAAATTTAATAAATATATTAAAAATATCCCAAGATATATGTCAACAAGACTGTTCTGAATGGTCTCACACTTTTAAATGGAAATGTTATGAAAAATGTGCATTAGATCCTCTAGGTACCCTTGAGTTTCTAAATAAATTTTATGGCCTTCTTGGTGGCTCTTTCTTGATAAAGGTGTCTTCTAGGTAGATATGCAGTCAGCTTGAACTTTCTGCTTAGATACTGTATATGGATTCCTATCACAAAATAAAGAATAGTTTTATTATGGGCTGCACCGTTTATACCCTTAATGGCCACTTTACACGCGGCAACAGGAAGATAGAAAACGGCAGGTGTCAGAGACAATTGTACCTTTTACCTTCAAAACACCTTGAAGTGTCTGCGTGTAATTCAGGTATCTGCAAGGTGTTTTGAAGGTAAAAGGTACAATTGTCTCTGACACCTGCCGGTTTCTATCTTCCTGTTGCCGCGTGTAAAGTGGCCATAATATATGATATATAAATAAAATACATACGTATTATGTTAGGTGTGTTGATGGAGGTTTAGCAGCTCAATTTCATAAGGCTTTATGTGGGATTCAAAGATTCCTACCACAATAAAGTGAGTGTATTAGGTTGTATTGTGTGTAGATTTATCAGGGAAGATTCAATTGCTGTTATGAACCTGTCCACAGGTGGTGATGACTTTGGGTGCAGGTAGAATTTCACTGTTAGATCGTCTATAAAATATAAATTTATAAGTTATCATTCATTTGTGATCATGAACTGGAGTTCTACTGACACTTTGTAAGCTCCTGTCTCTATATGTGTCACCTTTATGGTTTTGCTTTATGGCAAAGGTTATAGTAAATTGTCTCCTACTGTGACTGGGTTAATCCTTTAACTAGATTAGGTCAAATTCAGGTGCTTGAATTACCCAATATGTAGCAACAGGAGGTTATTTTTGTTTAATACAAATATGCTATAGTTCCTATCTAAGTAACAACCTGGGCTGGCGTACCCTTATTTCAGGGGTGGGGAACTCCAGTCCTCGAGGGCCGCAAACAGTGCATGTTTTCATGATTTCCTTAGTATTGCACAGGGCTTGGAATCATTACCTGTGCAGATGATCACATTAGCACCTGTGCAATACTAAGGAAATCCTGAAAACCTGCACTGTTTGCGGCCCTGGAGGACTGGAGTTCCCCACCCTGCCTTAATGGGTTAAGGCAAAGAGAATGAGACTGTCAGTAGCAAGGCTGCAGGACCACCAGCATGATCATAAATGCTTCTTTTAAACTACAATTGCTATAGTTTACAACATAGGATCAGAAAATTAAGCTTTGTGGGGGGAACTAGGAAAACAGGCTTTAAAGGGGGCTTTTATTAACATTTTTGCTGTATGGGGACACTCTGAAATCTGTTTCTGTGGGGTGAGTGTTAAAATGTTTGCTTTAAATTTATGTTAAAATGTGGGCATTATACTATTTTGGGTGAATGTATTGTGGTATGCACCATATTTTATAGGAGAAAATGTACTGGTGGCATCATACTGCATGAGTGGGTGCTAAAGGGGGCATCATATGGTGAGTGGATGAATATACTAAGTGTGGGCATAAGACTGGTTTGAGGAGAGGATGTATAGTGTGTGTGTGCATCATAGACACTGTTGGGACATCCTACAGTATGTGGGAGAATGTACTGTGGGGGCAATATACTGTGTGGCGGGGGGGGGGGAGTGGGGGAATCTACTAGGGAGACATCATATTATATGTATGGGAATGTACAGCAAAATAGGAATGAAGAGCTAAATAGATTTGCCCTGACATGCTAGAGGTTTGATAGTACAAGATGCCAAAAAGTCATGTTCTAGTTTAGCCATAAACAGGTTAGCATACTGTGGTGACATTTTGCTTCCCATGGCACTGCCCATACACTGTTGGTATATATTGTCCCCAAAGGAAAAATAGTTGTGCTGGAGTACAAACCTGATGAATTGCAGGGCTGGTTCCGTGGCCAGATTGTTTTTTTGGAGGAAATGTTCGCATGCAGCAATCCCATCTTTGTGAGGAATGTTGGAGTAAAGGGACTCTACATCCATGGTGGCTAATATTGTGTCCTCTGGAAGTGGACCCAGGGCTGACAATTTGCAGAGAATGTCTGTGGTGTCCTGGATGTAGCTGGGTGTTTGCCTCACCAAGGGTTTAGAATGTTCTCCACATCCAAAACCTACTGAAGAAACTGGCACAACTGAACAGCGACATCTTCTTTCTATCCAGATGCAAGAAGGAAAACTTGATCCCTAAAGGTCTAATGATAAGGAACCCAACTCAATTTACCTACAATACACACTTTTCACAGAAACTTTGCTACAGATCATCTGAGAGACTGCGGAATCACCTCATTGGATTTTCCTACAACAAAAAGAGAAACGTCCAAAAACAAATAAAATCTCTACAAGACAAAATACAAGGACCTGGTTCACGTTCAACCAAGGAGACATTACAGGACTTTTATAACAAATTACAATACCACCTAATTATCAACAAGAAAAAGAAACTCAACAGACTCAGGAAGAAAGCAGGGCTCAATGTAGCGGAAGGTAAGCCAAATTTACAGAATTTCAATACATCATCATCTGTTGTGAACCTCTCACAGTATGAGCCAAATATGTCAGAAATGAAGGTTCTATCAAAGGGTCTAACATTCTGTCCCACTAAACAACTGGACACTACTCAGTTCTGTAGTGACATTGAGGAATTCTTCCACAGATTAAGACTAAAAGAATTTTTCCATGATCACACAGATGATACATCGCAAATCAACGTGGAAGACACACCAAAAAAGAAAAAGAGGACAGACTGGACCCCACCACCTGGGCACAACCAAACTCTGGACCACTACATAGACTGTTTCCGTAAAAAAGTAAAATCTGATATTTTGGACAAACGCCTCAAAGTACCAATCAATATCAGCATGGAGGAAAGAAAAGCCATAAAATCCTTAAAGTCCAACAATAATATCATCATTAAACCAGCAGATAAAGGAGGAGCTGTAGTGATTATGAATATGTCGGACTACATCCAAGAAGCACACAGGCAACTCTTGGACAAAAAATACTACACCCCCCTTCAGGAGGATCCCACCAAAATATACAAAGAGGATTTAACAAAGATCATCAATGGGTTCGACTCTATGTCATCCTCTCTACTGGACCTAATACCAAACAACCCCAAAACAGGCACCTTCTACATGTTACCTAAAATACATAAAGAAGGCAATCCAGGGAGACCCATCATCTCTGGTATTGGGACATTAACCGAGAATATCTCTGGCTGGGTGGAGAACATTCTAAAACCCTTGGTGAGGCAAACACCCAGCTACATCCAGGACACCACAGACATTCTCTGCAAATTGTCAGCCCTGGGTCCACTTCCAGAGGACACAATATTAGCCACCATGGATGTAGAGTCCCTTTACTCCAACATTCCTCACAAAGATGGGATTGCTGCATGCGAACATTTCCTCCAAAAAAACAATCTGGCCACGGAACCAGCCCTGCAATTCATCAGGTTTGTACTCCAGCACAACTATTTTTCCTTTGGGGACAATATATACCAACAGTGTATGGGCAGTGCCATGGGAAGCAAAATGTCACCACAGTATGCTAACCTGTTTATGGCTAAACTAGAACATGACTTTTTGGCATCTTGTACTATCAAACCTCTAGCATACTTCCGCTATATTGATGACCTACTAATAATCTGGTCAGGCTCAAAGGATGATCTGCTTACCTTCCACAACAATTTCAACAAGTTTCACCCTACTATCAAGCTCACCCTCAACTTTTCAAAGTCACAAATACATTTTCTGGACACAACCATATACATTAAAGATAATACCATACAAACGTCTATTTACCATAAACCCACAGGACGTCCGGCATACCTGAGATGGAACAGCTTCCATCCAAGACACACAAAAAAATCAATAATCTACAGTCAAGCTCTGAGGTACATTCGGATCTGTTCAAACAATGAAGACAGAGAACTACAACTATTATCACTGAGGAAAACATTCCTAAACCAAGGATACCATCCACTGGTAATAGATGAACAGATCCACAGAGCTGCAAGGGTCCCAAGAAGCAGCCTCCTGGATTACAAACAGAAGGAGGACAACAGCAGGGTGCCTCTTGTGGTCACATACAATCCTCATATGAACATCCTAAGGAGAATTGGTGCTGATCTTCAGCCCATATTCCACAAAGACCACAGACTTAAAGTCATATTCCCAGAACTGCCACTGCTCTCCTACAAACAGTCCCCCAATGTAAGGATTCTCCTTGTCAGAAGTGTCCTCACATCACCATCACAGACGGGCACATTCCCCTGTAACAGCAAGAAATGCAAGACCTGTGCCCACATATCACCAACAGATACAGTCCCTATACCCAACACAAACCAGGACTATAAGATCATGGACTTCTTTTCATGTACATCCTCCAATGTGGTGTATATGATACAATGTACAAAGTGCACTACAGGAATGTATATTGGGGAAACAATGCAAAAGCTACAGACAAGGATGAATTTACATAGACATACAATAAAACATAAGCTGGACATGCCTGTAGGAATTCACTTCTCTGAGCCTGGACACAGCATGGCCGACCTAACAGTCCTGATATTGAAAGGTCACTTTAAAAATGACAGAGAACGTAAAATCTGGGAATTCAAATTCATAAGAATGTTCCAAACCTTAACAAAAGGACTTAATTTGACACCTGGATTCATGACTCATTACCTAGACACAACTAACACTTCGACAAGAAGATCTTCTGATGTGTAAATGACCATTGCATGTCATCTACATCATTAACAAAGACTTCATTTTCATTTCCTTAACACACCTCCTTTTCCTTATTCCTACTGTATTTTGTATTTAAATGTCTCAGTAACTCATTTGTGATATTGTCTGATGAAGGAGCCTTGAGCTCTGAAAGCTTACAAATATAATTTTTCTTGTTAGCCAATAAAGGTATCACTCCTATAATACTTTTCTCAACCCTTTTTTTTGGGACTTAAGTATTTACATCGATTTTTCTGGCTAACACGGTACAACAATATTATTTTGTATTATACAAAGTACAAGAAGGAAAGTGTAATTTACATAAATAGACACTAGATGTCAGCATTATACAATACTCTAATACTTCTGGTGAAAGTCTCGCCTGAAGATGTCTGTCAGTTTTGACTTTTAGGATTGCTGCTTCCAATAGATGGCGCTAGAGTTCATCTTCTCTCTCCCTGAAGTGACAATTTCCCAGAAGCGCCTAGTGGATTTAAGCAGTGGTGTAACTTGAAGCTCATGGGCCCTGATGCAACAGTTTCAACAAGGTCCCCAATTATTGCAAATCTCTAATAGCATTAGTCTTTTTCTATAGGCCAAAGGGACGTTTGTGATACCCCTGGCTTTAAGGGTACCTTTACACGTCGCAACATTGCATGTAATTTCACTTGCAACTTACTGGTTGCAGTGAAATCATGGACACATTGTTCTATTTTGTTGCTGTGTACAAATGTAACAATGTGTCCATGATTTCACTGCAACCAGTAAGTTGCAAGTGAAATTGCATGCAATGTTGTGAGGTGTAAAGGTACCCTCAGTCTCACTACTGGCATGCTGGATTAGTGTGTAAATCTTCACAAGGAGAAAACCTTTCCACTTAGACCCAGTTTTAGCCTCTCATACAGTCAGATACTTTGTACTGACGAGAGGCAATCACCCTGATTCACCATTTGTAAAACAAGGTTCTGATCCGGCATAAATCCTAAATCATATGACAAGGTTCATTCATGGGTTAATTTTTGCCTTTAACAAGGTAAAAAATGTTTGTACCATGTTAGCCAGTAGATAGAAAAGTTTTACTATCTTTTCAGTTAGCCATTAACCCCTTCCCGACCCACGATGTTACACAAACATCATGAAAGTTGGTGCCTTCCCGACCTATGACGTTATGCAACGTCACCACGGCACTGTTGCCACGATAACCACCATCGGGCCCCGGTGTTCAGTGATTCTTATCATTAAACACCAGGGCTTGAGGTCGGGGGGGTGGATTCCCCACCCCGTCCCCACCATCGCGGTGATTGGCTGTTTGAACAGTCAATCACCGCGATCCTCTCTCCACCTATGGAAGTGGCTGTCATAGCCCCTTTCATAGGCTGAAACACTAGAGGGAGCAGGTATCTCCTCTCCAGCTCTGATGGAAGCGATGTGATGGGATGATCACTCCCATCAGAGTCTCTCCACAGCTGCCCTGCACCCGCTGCCCACCAGAAATTCCTGACCTTCCTCTTCTCTTCCTCCTCGCCTCCCCTCCTCCCACTCCACTCCTGATTCCCCCCCACCCTCTTTCTCCTCCCCCTCCTGCTCTTTCTCCTGCCCTCCTCTGTGCCCCATGCTCCCCTTGCAGCCCCCCCACACCTTCGTTCCCTGCCGTCACCTCTCCCAAGCTCCTCCTCTGCTGACAGCTGAGGAGCTGCAGGACATCGGACACCGAGCTTCCAGGAGGATCAGTGAGGTGATTATGGATGAATGGATGGATGGGTGTATGTATGTATGTATAGATGGATGGATGGATGGATGGATGGATAGGTGGAAGGGTGGGTGGATGGATGGATGGATGGGTGGGTGGATGAATGGGTGGGTGGATGGATGGGTGAGTGAGTGGATGGATAGGTAGATGGGTTGATGGGTAGATGGGTGGATGGATGGATGGATCTGGGTGGATGGAGAGAGAGCCTACATGGATGGATGAATGAGTGGATGGAGAAAGAACCTGCATGGGTGTATGGATGGATGGATGGGTGGATGGATGGAGAGACTGCATGGATGCATGGATGGGTGGAATCATAGTGCACGGTACAGCAGATCATTGCCATACAGTGCACCATGACTCTGACCCCAGAGACTACAACAAGGTAACAAGTGTCCTCTTGTTGTAGTTTGGTGTCATAGTGAAGGTGCACTGTATGGCAGATCATTGCCATACAGTGCATCATCACCGTGACCCCACAGACTACAACAAGAGGACACTTGATCCCTTGTTGTAGTCTCTGGGGTCATGGTGATGGTGCACTGTATGGCAGATCATTGCCATACAGTGCACCATCACTGACACCAGAGACTGCAACAAGGGATCAAGTGTCCTATTGTTGTCTGGTGTCATAGTGATGGTGCACAGTATGGCAATGATCTGCCATACAGTGCATCATTACTGTGACCCCACAGACTACAACAAGGGATCAAGTGTCCTCTTGTTGTAGTCTCTGGGATTATGGTGATGGTGCAGTGTATGGCAATGATCTGCCATACAGTGCATCATAAATGTGACCCCAGAGACTACAACAAGAGAACACTTGATCCCTTGTAGTCTCTGGGGTAACGGTCATGGTGCGCTGTATGGCAATGATCTGCCATACAGTGCATCATCACCGTGACGCCAGAGACTACAACAAGAGGACACTCACTTGATCCATTGTTGCAGTCTCTGGTGTTAGTGATGGTGCACTGTATGGCAATGAGCTGCCATACAGTGCACCATTACTATGACACCAGAGACTGCAACAAGAGGACAATTTGCTGCACTCTCTGCATGTAGCAGAGGCGATCGAGCATTGTGGGACTATCGTTTTGGACTACGTCGGATAATAATAATCCTCAGCATGGAGAGACCCAAATGTTCTGGGCCCCCCACGCAGCGAATTGCAACCCACAGCCACCCCAGAAAATAGCGCATTCATTAGAGGTACCATTTTCTGCTGTACTCTTCCAGCTGCCCTGGTAGTATTGGCAAACTAAGTAATAAAGGGGTTAATGTCAGCTTTGTATTGCCAGCTGGCACTAAGCCCAAGATTCATAATGTTGGGCCAATGTTAGACCCGGCCATTAGGAATTTCTAGTAAATAGGTAATAATACACAACACTCAGAGAAAAATGAATTTTATTAGAAGAAAAAACAAACATCTCAACTCCATCTTTATTACTCCCACATAACCCTCCACGATCCTTCATGCAGAATCTGCAGGGAGAGAACAAGCGTCCTTTCCCTGCAGAGTCTGCAATCATACTGACCACAGGGAGTGGCGACATCACTCGCTGAGTAACCAGGGCTCCCTGTGGCAGTGAACTCAAAATGTTGTCACTTTGGGGGGTTTCCGCTGTTTAGGCACATCAGGGTCTATCCAAACAGCACATCACACCCACAGACCATGCCATCAAAATCTGTGATCCAAAATGTCACTCTCTCCCTTCAGAGCCCTGACATGCGCCCAAAAAGTGGTTATCCACATATATGAGGTATCGGTGTACTCAGGAGAAATTGCCCAGCAAATTTTAGGATCTATTTTATCCTGTTGCCCACGTGAAAATGAGAAAATTGAGGCTAATAGAAAATGTTTTGTGAAAAAAAAGTACTTTTTCATTTTCACGGATCAATTTGTGAAGCACCTGGGGTTCAAAGTCCTCATTATGCATCTAGTAATTCCTTCGGTCTATTTCAAAATGGGGTCACTTTATGGCGGAGTTCCAATGTTTAGGCACACAGGGACTCTCCATACGCGACATGGTGTTTGCTAACGATTGGAGCTAATTTTCCATTCAAAAAGTCAAATAGTGCCCCTTCTCTTCCAATTCCTGCCGTACGCCCAAACAGTGGTTCATGGCCACATGTGCGGAATCGGTGTACTCAGGAGAAATTGCCCAACAAATTTTAGGATCCATTTTATTCTGTTGCCCATGTGAAAATGAAAAAATTGAGAGAACATTTTTGTGAAAAAAAAGTGCTTTTTCATTTTTACGGATCAATGTGTGAAGCACCTGGGGATTCAAAGGGTTCACCACCCATCTAGATATGTTACCTGGGGAGTCTAGTTTCCAAAATGGGGTCGCTTGTGGGGTGAGCTCCAACCATACAAAAGGGATTTGGGGCATAATCTTTTTACAAAAATAATAATTTTGCATTCAAAAAGTCGGTGTAGCCGAGAGAAATTGCCCAACAAATCTTAGGATCCATTTTATCCTGTTGCCCATGTGAAAATGAAAGAATTGAGGCTAAAAGAACATTTTTGTTGGAAAAATTAAAATGTCAATTCTTTCCTTTCACATTGCTTTAGTTCCTGTGGAGCACCTGAAGGGTTAATAATCTTCTTGAATGTAGTTTTGAGCAGCTTGAGGGGTGCAGTTTTTGGAATGGTGCCATTTTTGGGTGTTTTCTGTCATGTGCGCCCTCAAAGGGACTTCAAATGTGATGTGGTCACTAAAAAAATGGTAAATTTTGCAGGAAAAATGAGAAATTGCTGATGAACTTTGAACCCTTATAACTTTTTAACAAAATTTTTTTTCTCCAAAATTGTGGTGATGTAAAGTAGACATGTGGGAAATGTTATTTATTAACTATTTTGTGTCACATAACGCTCTGGTTTAGCAGAATAAAAATTCATAATTTGAAAATTGTGAAATTTTCAAACATTTCGCCAAATTTTCGATGTTTTTCACAAATAAGCGCAAAAATTATTGACCTAAATTTAACACTAACATGAAGCCCAATATGTCACAAAAACAATCTCAGAATCGCTAGGATCCGTTGAAGCGTTCCAGAATTATTACCTCATAAAGGCACACTGGTCAGAATTGCTAAAAATGGTAAGGTTAAAATAGGCTGGGGGGTGAAGGGGTAAAAAGGTATCAACCACTGAGGACTCTCAGATTTTAATTCTTTTTAGTCTTTTAGGATTGCTACTTCCAATAGGTGGCACTAGAGTTCGTCTACTTTCTCTCTTAAGACACAGTTTGTAACCTTGATGTGTAACCTAATGAAGAAAGAGGTAAACTCAGATTTTGAACTGTGACATAATGGAGAAAGATCTATAACCAGGTCCAGGGCTCATATATGCATGGCGGTGCGCTGCCCATAGACCTACTGTAACTGCTTACAGGACCAAGGACAACGGCTGATACTATATGTACATTACGTACAGTATCTACTCTACTGTCAGGAGCCGCGACTTCATTCATAAATTTGTACAAAGCCGGCAACAGGATAACTGCCGGCATTAACCCCTCACATGCCCATAGGAGTGGACAGCATGTCTCTAGGGGAGGTGGGCACCTCCTAGAGACATGTTGCCCACAGCTACTATTAATATTTAATGATTTAATAAACATTTAACACTTTGTTCATCCCTGCGGCAGCAGGGATGAACAAAGTAGACAGTAACCGCATTGCTCAGGATTACACATACGGAGCAATCCGATTTCCACATTGCGGTTGCCAGAACTGCAGCCTGCATAGTTTTTAGCTGCAGGCTGCAGATCCGGAGCCGGTAACCGTATTGCATGTAGAACAATCCGGTTACCATAATGGGCTCCTATGGGGAGCAGTTTCTGATCCGGTTTTGAGCTTTTTGACAGCTCAAAACCGGATCAGGATTTCTAATTCCTGACACGTGTGACTCTAGCCTTAGAAAAAAAGTGCACAAAATGATGCAAAAACCTGATCCAAGGCTCAAGTGTGACCCTAGCCTTAGGCTGCTTTCACATCTGTAATACAGAAAGAGAGAGAAAAGCGCTCCCATAGGGAGAACCCACATGCACTTTGAAGGGGAAGGGAAGGTTGTGACAGGGGGGGCTCTCACCTTTTCGGGTTGTGCCGCCTCCGCACAACCCCATTGTATTCTTAAGGCCACCTGGGCCGGAGGGGCCGTCCAAGTGCCAGCCACCTGTCCGTCACGTGGTGTCTGCGGTCACATAAATGATTATCACTAATCACCGGTGTCGACGTTCCCACAGGTCCTGTGCTCCACAGGTAGTGAAGGATTTTTAGCAATGTGCCCCGCAGCTTCTGAATAACTCACACAGAGGTGAGATCCAACAGTTCAATTAAAGGTTATTCTATAGCGAGCGCAGGGGCACAGATAAGGCAAGTAATTATGGATCAAGAATCCTCTTTATTCACCACAACATGTTTCCACGAAGGCTTATCGTCTTCCTCAGGTGGATTTCTTTCACATCTGTGGTATTTTCAGATACGGCAGATAAGGCAAGATGGAGCTTTTGAACTTCAGGTTTGGGTAGGATCACACTTAGCTGCGTTTTTTAAGGTTGCTTTTTCCAGCCTTCGTTTTTGGGCTGTATTTTTGCAGTTAGGTCAGGAGCAGCCTTAAAAAATGCATGCGAAAACGCGTGGTACCATTTAGTGCCATGCGTTTTTGTATGCATTTTACATAGGGCCCCATGTTAAAGAAAGCATGCGTTTTTGAAAAAGCACCAAAAAATGCATCATGATGCATTTTTTGGTGCTGAGCCAAAAACGCATCCCAAAAATGCATGGCACTTTAACCATGCATTTTTGGCATTGGGGCATGCGTTTTTTGCATGTGTCTATGGATGCATTTTTGCATGCGTTTTTCACACAATCCAAGTGTGAATGTGAAAAACGCATGGAATCCTGCATCCACCTTGCAAGTGTGACCCTAGCCTGGCTTTGCCTGATCTGCTGTTTTGCAAATCCAGCGGAATTCCACATTTTTTCAAAAATCAAATTCACCCACTTGCGACAGGTTGCATTGGGGCTAATGTATTGTAAATGGATAAGTGCGGAGACTCACTTTTTCACTACAATCCGAACTTCCAACATTCCCGAACATACGAAAACTGCTGTCCCTGCGGTTTTAAGTGGAGCTGGAGGTGCCGGATATCTGGTGAAAACGTAAGTGCCCCACATGTCTGGAGGTCCATTAACAATACATTAGCCCCAACGCAACCTAGTTGTAAGTGTATGAAGAAATTTTGTCAGAAACCAGCATTCTTCTTTCTTTATTAAAGTTGGTTAAAGTTTATTTTTTATTAAAGTTGGTTAAAACATGTGAATCGGACTAACGCTGGACGAGTTTCGAGGGTGTACCTCTTAGTTCTCAGCAAGAAAACGTAAGTGCCCCACATGTCTGGAGGTCCATTAACAATACATTAGCTCCAACGCAACCTTGTTGCAAGTGTGGCAGCGTTCCCTGTGCACTCAGGATAAACGCAGCATTTCAAATGCAACCATATTTAGCATTGTGTTTGCAATGCATTTGACTGCATTTTACAATAGAAGTCTATGGCTGCAATAATGCAATCAAACTCCTGTGTTTCATTGCGTTAATGCAGTGCAAAATCTATTGCGTTCAAATACAATGCTAAACGTCATGTGAGCCTAGCCTTACACAAACAGACAGCACAAACGCAATGTGAACCTAGCCTTAGGCTAGGGTCACACTTAAATCTAGAATTGCGTTCACCGCATCCAGATCCGGATGCGATGAACGCAATTGGCTTCACACAAGCAGCAATCCGGGAACCGGATTGCTGCCCATAGATCTACTGTAAATGACTTCAGAACCTCGGACACCGCACATACTATAGCTACAATAGCTATAGTATGCGCGCTGCTCTCAGAGGAGCCCGGCGCTTTCATTGATAAAACTGTACAGCAGCTGACAGGAGTCAGCTGCTGTACATAAGTGAATAAATCATTATATGCCCACCTGAATGGGTGGAAGGTTTCTAGGGGGAGTGGGCACCCTAGAGACATTATAGCAGCATTTAATAATAAAATTAACAGTTATTACACACACAGAACACTTTGCTTATCCCGGCGGCAGCCGGGATAAGCAAAGTATATGCGGTAACGGATTGCTCAGGATTACACATCCTGAGCAATTCGGTTCCCGCATTGCGGATGTTACAACCGCTCTGAAAACTGCAGCCTGCATGATTTTTCACGCAGGCTGCAGAGCCGGAGGCGGAAACCGGATTGCTTGTGAAGCAATCCGGTTTTTATAATAGGCTCCTTTTAGGAGCGTTTCCTGATCCGGTTTTGAGCTTTTTAACAGCTCAAACCCGGATCAGGTTTTAAAAAAAAACGGATGTGTGACCCTAGCCTTACTGAAAATATTTCATACATAAGTCTTTGGCTAGGGTCCCACTTAGAAGGCACAATCCGGTAACCGCATCCATTACCGGAGGCGATTTTTGACTGTGCCTTCATACTTCTTAAAATTTGTCAATTTCTGGATCTAAAGGCATTAATGCATCCGGTTTTGAAATTAGGATTTTTGCAATTTTCAAAACCGGATCCAGAACCGGATCCGGAACCGCAAGGTACATTTATATACCTTCGGGTACCGGATCCTGTCCCATAGGCGCTTGCGTTAAAAAAATGGAACCGGTTTTGCAACCGCTACGATAGACGCAGCCTGCATGATTTTTACCGCAGGCTGCAAAACCGGATCCTGTAACCAGATTGCCATTTGAGCAATCCGGTGTTTCTATTGCAGCCTATTGGTTGCAAATCCGGATCTGGTTTTGAGCATTTTTAATGCTCAAAACCGGATCAAGATGTAAAAAAAAACGCAAATGTGACCCTAGCCTTTATTGGTGATGACAGCTTCAAGACACTTCCTATATGAAGTAACAAGTCGCATACATTGTTCTGTTGTGATTTTGTTCCATTCTTCCACACAAACAATCTTCAAATCCTGAAGGTTCCATGAGCTCCTTCCGTGAACTCTGAGCTTTTAGAGTCCTACAAACCCGAAATTTTCTAGACTTGATCTGCATGACTCTAACCACTTGCCATTTTGATGGATAATGTGAGGGCTGGGAACATGGTTGAAATAAAAAAAAAAAACATCCTACTACCGATGCCCTGGTCTTCCACGCACGCATCAAACATTATTTACATGTGCCCTCACTCTTACCTTGTCTACAAGCTGCATGGATGTCCTAGTTATTGTGTCACATAACACAATCGTCCTATCTGAACCCTCCATTTAGAATTTAACTCAGTGTTTGCAGCCCAATACCAGCACTTTACGGCCATGTCCACACACCTGCGCTCTAAGTATTTAGCAGTTTTGCGCTAAATACTTAGGTTTTGTGAGAGAAGCGCAGGTGCGTGTGTGCCGGCGCTTCCTTGAAGCGCAGCCGCTGGTTACCCGATGTGTATCATGGTAACCAGTTCATACAGCAGGCTTTCTAGTGACTGCTTATGCCGAGTGCACAGGGAAACGCTGCTAGGCTTTTAGAAAGCTCAAAACCGGAGGAGGAAACGTTCCTCATAGGAACCTATTATAAAAACCGGATTGCTTTACAAGCAATCCGGTTACCGCCTCCGGCTCTCCAGCCTGCGTGAAAAATCATGCAGACTGCAGTTTTCGAGGTGGTTCTAAGCCCCGCAATGCGGTAACCGTATTGCTCAGGATGTGTAATCCTGAGCAATGCGGTAACCGTATATACTTTGCTTATTCTGGCTGCCGCCGGGATAAGCAAAGTGCTTAACTGTAAAATAAAGTTTTATTAATGATAATAATTATGCCCTTCATGTCTCTAGGGGATGCCCACCCCCCTAGAGACATGCTACCTACATAAGTTGGCATGTAATAGGTTAATATCTTATGTACAGTAAAGCCGACTCCTGTCGGCTCTGTACATTTTTATGAATGAAGCCGCAGCTCCCCTGTGAGCAGCACTCATACTATACGTAATATACGTATAGTATGTGTGCTGTCCAGGGTCCTGCAGGTATTTACAGTAGATCTATGGCGCTGTGCAGCCTAGACAGCGGCACATACTGTTTGTACATTAGGTATAGTATGAGTGCTGCTCACAGGGGAGCTGCGGCTTCATTCATAAAAATGTACAGAGCCGACAGGAGTCGGCTTTACTGTACATAAGATATTAACCTATTACATGCCAACTTATGTAGGTAGCATGTCTCTAGGGGGGTGGGCACCCCCTAGAGACATGAAGGGCATAATTATTGTCATTAATAAAGCTTTCTTCACAGATCTTACAGTTTGCTCATCCCTGCGGTAGCAGGGATGAGCAAACTATCCGGTAACCAGATTGCTCCGGATTACACATCCGTTTACCGGATTGCGGCTTGTCTGAAGCCAATTGCGTTCACTGCATCCGGATCTGGATGCGGTGAACGCAATTCTAGGAAAAACTGTGACCCTAGCCTTAATCAGCCACTCCTGGTTTTGGCTACAAAAACTGAAAGAGCACTCGCATAAAAATACGCAGCAAAAATGCAGCGTGTGAACGCACCCTTATTGTGGCATCTTGACGGTGTCTGAATGCTGTTAACCTGCAGATTAACCCCATATATCTGCAGGTTAATATGATTTGTTACGTAATATGTTCCCTTTTTAATATATTAATAGTTGCAATTGCTGCTAGTCTTTAGTTCACATTCTACTTCATTTTTATAATTTACCACAAATCGTAAAATAAATTTCAATTTCAGGAATACAATACAAATGACCTGAGATCATTATCTACAGTACAAAGTGGTTAATATCTGGTAAGAAAAGTGATGGCTTGCTTGAATCATTAACAGTTCAGATTTGGACTGAACGTTCATAAGGGCTTTTAAAAGACTGACTGTACCTTCATCATAAGATAAGATGAGGCTGCACATTAGCTGGTGAGTAAAACACAGCTCTACCTAGGATAATAATGCACATGTGATTTCAGGAAAACAGAATGTTATGTATCCAGAGATGAAAATCATGTGAGGTTGTGTAAAAATAGTGGAACTCTTGCAGGAATACATTTACCCAGGCCAAAATGATCTATCCAGCAGCTGAATAAAACATGAAGTCAGTTGTTCTCTTCCCTGCTCTTCTTGAAGCATCTTGTAAATACAATTGGTTCTGCTGGGAATCGATGCTACTGTGCAGCAGAAACCTGAGTCATATGCAATTATATCTGCACACGTTGTTTAAGTTAAGATCTGAAGCTCGGCAATTTGTGACTTCATTTCTGCAAATCTGAGCTGTTCTACAAGATGGGCTAAAATGTTACAGGAATATAGCGTAAAAATTTCCTAGAATTCAAACTGGTGAGTTCCTGAAAATTATTTCTTTTTTAACAGAACATATTGGAAAAGTTATTGCTTAAAGTAACATTTTCACCCAAATAAGCAAGTATCCAAATGTTCAACATGGATACTTTCTTACAGTTCAAGCGAACCCTTTGGCTAGGGTCACACTTGAGCCCTGAATCCGTTAAAACCATCAGTGTTTCAACCTAAATTTTAGTAAAACTGATGGGTCCCTTTTACATTTCTGCATATGTGCAGTTACCTGGGTTTGCCTGCCCTGGGCTAGTGCAAAAAGCAAGTGCAGGTGCTTTTCAGGCAAATGCAGGGCTTTACTAGCTGGCTCCTCCTCACCCCAGTACCATACAGCCAATGGCAGCAGACCACGTGGCTGCTATGGGGCCATTGAGTCAGGCAAACCCATTGTCAGCCCCCTCCCTCCCATCCTCACCAAAGCAATAATGAAAGAGGGAGCGCCCTGCTCACTTTCTCATCATTCTTCCCTGTGCCAGTGCTCTGACATATCGGCACAGCAAAGCACAACGACTTCTCTGTTACTGGTGTCGGTCCAGTAGAAACCTGAGATCATTTCTGTGGTGTTGTTGACGATGAAACAATGGAACATTTTGTTCAATGTCGGCAGTACTGTAGAATGAGGGTTGAAGATATAGGTAAAAACATGATGCAGCTTCCAGTCCTTATGTGCATATTAACAAAATGGTTCCGAGACTAGAAGGAAGAAGTGAGAGAAGATAGGAACATTAAATGAGGTGCTACAGAAGAGAGGCATTATGGGAAAATCACCATTCAATTCTGTATAAAGAATAACTTGACCTACTATAACAAGAGCCAGTAGGTGACAGCAAAATATAAAACACAGTAATACTATGCCTATGAGTCTTTAATAAGATTTGCGGACAGCACAGGAGGAGTATGTGGTGCCCATTTATTATATACCTACCTGGTAGCGTGTGTCATCAACTTTTGTCAGGTTGTCCACAAATCCCACAATGCAATGCACCCACCAGAAGCATGCTGGAAGCCATATTGGAACACCAAAGTGGCGCCGACTGGTAGGACACGACACTCCATACCCTGCAGTATACCCGCCTGCCCGCTCACCTATCTGCACACCCACATGTCTGACATCGCCACTGGACTTCTCCACCCACGCGACCGTTGGATATCTCCAACCATATGACATCTCTGCCCACCTGCCAGACATCTCCATCTGACCGCCATTCCCACCACACCACTGCACTCTCCGGCTGGCACCCACAGCACTAGGAATATCCAAACCTCTGTCTACGGCAAATGCAGAAGGAGATGGGGTACAGGTGCCCTCTGTTGGCTACAGAGGTTGATGCATTTCATCTGCTTCTGCATAGTCTTAGAGTGACTTTGATTTTCATAGCGCTCTGGGCGAAGGTGGGTGTGGATGGACACACACACGCATACACACATGCATGCACATACACACACATACAGACACATACACATACATGCACACACGGACATACATGCACATACACATGCATTCAAACACATAAATGCACACACGTGCATACATGCACACGTGCATATACGCATACACATGCATACAGACACATTCATACACACATATACACATCATACAGATAAATGCACACATGCATATACTTGCACACACACATACATACACACACATGCATACATGCACACACATGCACATACATGCACATACATACACATACAAACATGATACACATACATTAACACATGCAAATACATGCACATACACATGCACACACATACACATAGACATGCACACACATACACATACATGCACACACACACATAATCACACACATACATATACACACACATACATGCACATACATACACACACATACAGACACACATTCACATACACATATACATGCACATACACACATGCACACACATTAACACGTGCATAAATGCACATGCATGCACACATGTGCTTATATACACACATACATCCATACACATGTATAGTACATGCACATATACAGACACAACACATGCACACACATACATACAGTGCTGTGCAAATTAATTGGGACAAAGCATAAAAACACATATTTTGAATATTTAATAATAAAAAGTATAACGCAGTGTTACATACTAATTTTAGTAAGAAATATGTCCTCCTTTAGCAGATATGAGATTTTCAATGCATTTTGGCATTGATTCTACCAGGTTTTTGCATAAATTCTTCAATTCTTCATCATGGAACCACACTTGTATGGCCTGTTTATCATGCGTTCTTTGGTTGTACAGTCCATTTTGCCAAGACGTCCCTTCACAATGCTCCACAAATTTTGCTATAGGATTTAAGTCTGGTGAATTGCCGGGCCAGTCCAGCACTTTTACTTTATTTTCTTCCAGGAATTTCTTCACACAGTTGGAATTGTGGCATGGAGCCAAATCTTGTTGGAATGTCCCTTCAAATTTACGCATGAATGGCACAATAAAATGTTTTAAAACGTCTATGTATTTGGATGAATTCATCATACCATCAACAGGAAAAAGGTTCCTGTACCATCAGCTGTAAAAAAGCCCCCAAACATCTGTTTTTGAGGGTGTTTTACAGTTTGCTGAATATGATCAACTCGCAATGGTTCATTTTTGCTTCTTTTAACAACACTTGCTCTGTACCCTTGAACAAAAAGATGGGTTTATATAGAAGAAAAAGCTGGGCCGCCCTCGCCATAATTCAATGATCTTTATTCAAACGTCATATGAGACGTTAGATTCAGCAGGGAAAGGGAGTGAGAATCAGCGGATTACGGCTGCCTTTTCACGGGGCTTACCGCTTCAACGGGTCCTGTTGATGGGTTTCATCACTGAAAATTACCCTTTTCCACTGGCTAGTCGTCCAAGATTTATATTTTTTTGCCTATGCAAGTCATTTTGCCTTCAATGGAGATGTCAGAAGTTGTTTCTTTACTGGCTTTGTTGCCCTCCGACAAACTTCCAGAAGCCTGCGGCGTACAGTCGAATTACTAATATCAATACCTGCAGCGAACAAGTCTCATTGGAGGTCTTTACTTGTTTTTCTTGCAGTAATTTTACTATTTCTGATAAGTGTTTTATCAGTTCTTAGTGTCGTTTTCTTTTTCTTCCACATTTCCCTTTTCGTTTTGGAGAAAACGATCCAGTTTCATTGTGTGTGCGAATTATTCTTGAAACTGTAGATTTTCCAATACCAACAGTGGAAGCAAATTCTCTTTAGGTACCGTCACACGGTTGACATGTTGCCGGGAACACAGGGGCGTGGCCTAATTGTGGCGACATCGCCGGCGAATTGCCGCGTGTTACAGGGCGATAATCAGGCGATAAATCGCCTGAGCAACATCGCCAGGTTTCCCAACATGTTGGGAAACCTGGCGATGTTGCTGAGGCGATCATGCCTGATCGCCCTGTGTAACGCGGCAACCTGCAATGGTGCGGGCGACACCGCCTATCTCCAACATTGCAAGTTACATCGCCCGTAAGTTGCTCCGTGTGACATCTCCCCGGCGACGTTGCCAGGGATGCGCGCTCCCGCGCATCGCCGGCAACTTCGCAGCAACCGTCGCCCCGTGTGACGGTACCTTTAGAGTCAGACTTGTATGTTCATTAAGAGTAATAATTATAGACCTCTTCTGTGGAGTAATGCCCCTTTCACATCAGTGTTTTGCGCTGATCGCGGCAGTTGCGGTGAAAAAAACGCAATTACCGCATAACGGCCGCGATCGCAGCACACTAGCGGCAAGCCCCATACAATGTCTATGGGGCTTGCGGTAAGTGTGCGGCATGTGCGGCAAGTGCGGTTTCGGCACTTGCGGCAGGTGTGACAGCGAAAAAAACGTGGCATACTGCGTTTTTTTTTTGGCCGCACCTGCTGCAAGTGCCGAAACCGCAACTACACCGCACTTGCCTCACCTGCCGCAAGCCCTATAGACATTGCATGGGGCTTGCCGCAGGTGAACCGCAAGTGCGGCCGTTGTGCGGTAATCGCGGCAGTTGCGTTTTTTTCACCGCAACTACCGCGATCAGCGTAAAACACTGATGTGAAAGCACCCTAACATCCATTTTTACAGGCACGAATCACATGGAGTGAAAAAGTACACTAAACCACTCCTCACAGAAACAAGCTCTCAACTGAAGCTGAGGGGGCAGCTATCTGTTATTTTCTGATTAAAACCAGTCAAACCACATTTTGTTACTCAAGGTTGTACACTCACACCTGTTCAAAGCAGTTAAAACTGGTTTGAATCACTGACTGGTAACCCCAACTTACGATTTTACTTAAAAAATGCTTTGTCCCAGTTAATTTGCACAGCACTGTACATACACACATATGTGCACATATACACATACATACACAGACACATGCACACACATACACATATACACAGTTGGACACACATGCACAGACATATACACACATGGCCACCATCTTTGGACACTCGAGTATACAAAGAGTATGGTGGTGTGATGCATCACACTGCCTCACTGCAAGTTTACAGTAGTTACAGGATTATATTGGAGGGGAACTTGGTGGGAGCTAATAAAGTGGATAATAAGGTGTCTCCGTCTATTTTGTATAATTGTATAAAATAAAGGATTTTTCTTTGTGTATGTTTTTTTTTTATCTTTACTGAAAGTACTGCTATTGGCCTGCTGTCATACATTAGCAATAGGAGGGACATCAGCAATAGGTCTTGACGTCAGCTGTCAAAAAAAGCTAACATCAACCCCTTTATGGCACCACTACACGGCAGCTGGAAGAGTGGGGTAACCTCCAGTTTTGGCATCTCTCATGGAGGCAATTAATTTTTCGGTGGTTGCTGGCACAATTTTCAGCATGGGGGGCCCAGAACACTTGGGCCCTACCACACTGAGAATTCCAACCCCCAGTTGCCTGGGTTACCTTGGCTGGCGAAATAAAATATGGCTAAACCCATGCCAATTTTTTTTAGCTACTTAATTACATAATTAAAGAAAATATGTCTCCCTGTGTTTTTCATTGCCAGCAAAGCTAACACAAGGCATCGGGGTTGGCAGCAATAGCTGACTGGTTTACCTGTGCTGGCAATAGAAAATACAGCAAAGGCCTACACGTTTTTTACCAGGAAATTAGACACTTTATTATTAAAAAAAAACCCACAGAAACAGGGTTTTAATACAAATACATTTATTTACATACATTGAAAGATAGCATGGGGGAGAGAGACAGTGGACAGGGGGGAGAGGCCACACAGGTGGAGACAGCCTCACAGAGCCCGCCCCCATTGTCATGTCACTGCCCTCCCAATGCAATAACATTTGACCCACATCTAGTTACACTATATGGAAGACAATGTGACGCCCATTATATTATATGGAAGTCTATGTGGGTGCCATTATAATATTTGGAAGGCTATGAGGGAGAATTTATACTTTATGGAGGCTATGGGAGGGCCATTATATTGTATGCTAGCAAATATACCATGTGAAGATTTGTGTGGGGTCCATCATGCTGTGTGGAGGGCTGTGTTAAGGCCATTATACTATTTAGTGGGATAGGAGGGGCCTTTATACTGTATAGAAGTCTTTTAGAGTGCAAGGAGGTCACATCTGGAGATCATACTGTGTTAGGGTCAACATACTTTGTAGTTAAGGGGGTTACAGTTGGGTCATTATACTGTGCCCGTGCAGAGTACTGTGGACCTCACTGTGGGGGGTACCATACAGTGTTAGTGGTGCAATTTTGTTGGCATCATACTATATGCGTGCAATGAAAAATAAATCTAGGGGCATCAACAGAAGGAAAATCAAAATTACTTTGAAAGGGCTGCAAGTTGTGAGGTAAAGTGGTGAAAAAAGTATTTAGTCAGCCACCAATCGTGCAACTTCTCCCACTTAAAAAGATGAGAGAACCTGTAATTGACATCATAGGTAGACCTCAACTATGAGAGACAAAATGAGAAAACAAATCCTGAAAATCACATTGTCTGATTTGGAAAGAATTTTTTTTCAAATTTTGGTGGAAAATAAGTATTTCGTTAACAACAAAAGTTCATCTCAATACTTTGTTATATATCCTTTCTTAGCAATGGAGAGGTCAAACGTTTTCTGTTAATCTTCATAAGGTTGGCACACACTGTTGCTGGTATGTTGGCCCATACCTCCATACAAATCCCCTCTAGAGCAGTGATGTTTTGGGGCTGTCGCTGGGCAACACAAAGGTTTTCTATAGGGTTTAGATCTGGAGACGGGCTAGGCCACTCCAACCTTGAAATGCTTCTTACAAAGCCAACTTCTTTGTTGCCTTGCAGTGTGCTTGAGATCATTGTTATGCTGAAAGACCCAGTCACGTTGCATCTTCAATGCTCTTGCTGATGGAAGGAGGTTTGCAATCAAAATCTCACGATACATGGCCCCATTCACTCTTTCATGTACACGGATCAGTTGTCCTGGTCCTTTGGCAGAGAAATAGCTCCAAAGCATGATGTTGCCACCCCCATGCTTCACAGTAGACATGGTGTTCTTTGGATGCAACTCAGCATTCTTTCTCCTCCAAACATGACAACTTGTGTTTCTACCAAACCGTTCTACTTTGGTTTCATCTGACCATATGATATTCTCAAATACTCTTCTGGATCATCCAAATGCTCTCTAGCAAACTTCAGATGGGCTCGGTATGTAATCGCTTAAGCAGGGGGGCATGTCTGGCACTGCATGATCTGAGTCCCTGGCGGCGTAGTGTTACTGATGGTAGCCTGTGTAACATTTGTTCCAGCTCTCTGCAGATTATTCACTAGGTCCTCCATGTGGTTCTGGGATTTTGCTCACCGTTCTTGAGATCATTTTGACCCCGTGGGGTGAGATATTGTGTGGAGACCCAGATTAAGGGACATTATCATTGGTCTTGTATGTCTTCCATTTCCTAATTATTGCTCCCACAGTTGATTTCTTCAAACCAAGCTGCTTGCCTATTGCAGATTCAGTTCTTCCTAGCCTGGTACAGGGCTACAATTTTTTTTGAGTGTCTTTGGTCTTCACCATAGTGGAGTTTGGAGTGTGACTGTTTGAGGTTGCGGACAGGTGTCTTTTATACTGATAACAAGTTCAAACAGGTGCTAGTTCTACAGGTAATGAGTGGAGGACAGAGGAGCCTCTTAAAGCCTCTTGCTTCTTTGTAGGTGACCAAATACTTATTTTTCACCAAAATTTGAAAAAAAATTGTTTTACAAATCAGACAATGTGATTTTCAGGATTTGTTTTCTCTTTTTGCCTCTCATAGTCGAGGTCTACTAATGATGTCAATTATAGGACTCTCTCATCTTTTTAAGTTGGAAAACTTGCACAATTGGTGGCTGACTAAATACTTTTTTTCCTCTTGTATGTTCTTATGTGAACCAGCCAAATATTACACTTAAAAATTCTGCTAAGGGCCCCTTGATTACTATGTTTTCCCCTGCCTCACACTGCTCCAAAAGCTTGGCAGTCTCTCTATGTAGTACATAAAGCCAGAAGCCAGGCTCTGATTTGTGTTGCATGTGGTTTTAGCAGCATAAATCTAACAAAAGGTTTTATCTAAAGAGAACTTTTTCATGACTTGTTACCTTAAAAATTGGATATATTGTGAGAAATGCTGAAGAGCTGATTAGCAAGTTTTTTTTTTTTTATATTTGTTATCATTATATGAGCTTCTAAAGTTTGTATCTACATTTTCCATTCAGCCACGTGGAAGTAATAGATTCTTCACAGGAGAGTGTACTTTTTCCACCTCTGTGACACTGGTCAGTGACAAAGCAGGAGGTATCATAGATTTGATCACACAGAATACATCCTCAGAGAAGGTTAGACCAAGAATTCTCATCATGAGTGATCCTCACTTACTATACTTCCTAGTTTATACAGCTTGGAGATAGGTGGGGGGTAGCAGAAGCTGCAGATCATCATGGTCACTAATTATTTTCAGTTTGACTCTTTCTTGGGGATCTTGTTCTTTTGATTCTGCTCACCAAAAAGAGTTCCAAATGGATCTGTCACGGCGTGGTGTAGTGGATAGGGAATCAGGAGGCAGGATGGTAAGATAGGCAAAGGTGAATTAGTCTGACCCTGACCAGGGTCCCTGGCTCACCCTGTTCCTGGAGTTACCTCTGAAGGTCAGGATGTCCAGGCTGCCACCCTTGCCGTTTGCTCCTGACCAGCCCTAGGCTAACAGTTCCTACTTCCACCCATGGACCAGGGAAGCCCAGAAAGTCCCAACCAAGTGAATACAGCAAGTCCTCACTGCACAGGATCCAAGTAGGGACTGAACTTTAGCTGCAACACCCAGAGGGAAGTGGAACTACTTAAAGGATGAGGTAGTGGAGATCAGAACTCTGACACTTCCCTCCACCTCCACCTGCAGAACAGCACACAGCATAGACTACATCAGCTTTCTGGCATTATCTCTGGAAGTGCCAAAGGAAATTAACTCTAAAAAAACTACAGCAGCATTACATGTGGACTGCAAACCAGTCAACATGTGACAGTACCCCCTCCCCCCTTAATTTACAAGAAGCATCTGGACTCTAAACTGAGCACGTCCGGTAATGGTCTAATCTTCCTGAGTGACGACCTGTGGAAGTTATTACGGGTATTTAGCACTGGAGGAAGTTCAAGCTGGAAGTTCAAGCTGAAAATGGGCGATATTCTAAATGGACCAATAACTCCAGAAGTAGGAGCTTCAGCCGCACATTTCCACAACACTCACACAAAATCATCCACACTCAGATCTAGACCTGAACATTTATTACCATTCATGCAGTTACAGACAGAGGATCCATACTCTGGGGAGAGCAAACTGTGGAGATGTTTTCCTGTCTCTTCTCTGGAAACGTTCTCGCAAAAGGCTTAGTGGAAGTCACCACCCTCCCCCTATCACTCTTCTCAAGTGAACACCTGAGCCCAGCATCATTCTGAGGTGTAGGCTGGGATTTACCCCTATTTCCCGGTAGATGTTTCACCATCTCCGCCAGGGACATAGGAGCAGGCCTGACCAAGACTGCAGAGACAGCAGTACTCAGGTGCTTATCCTCAAAGGACTTCAGCAGCTAAGAAGCAGGATTAGAATGGTATGGACGGACCCTAATAAATGTAATCTGCTTGGCCACAAAAGAAACAAGACTTCTCAACCTGATGAACTGCATATGGGCCAGTACAAGAAATTACATTCCCCAAGTGCTTAGGAACATCTGAACCTACGCATGTAACATCTCCAGCAGGGATGGCCACCAGGGGCAGGATTGGTTCAGGTCTTTCTCTCAGGCATCTGTCCAACCTGATAACAAGAGCCATAGCAGCCTCCAATGACTCCGGAGCAGCATTTTGAGTCATAGAGTCTTGCAGCTGATCTGAAAAACCCAGACAGAACTGACTCCTAAGCGCAGGGTCATTCCACTGACTGTCAGTAGCCCATCTCCTGAACTCAGAGCAATACTCCTTGGCTGGCCACGTTCCCTGCCTCAGCTTATGAAGTTTTGACTCAGCCAAGGAGACGCCATCAGGATCACCATACACCAGAGCTAGAGCCACAAAACAAATCTTCCATCAACAGCATAAATGGAGAATCGGTCATGCAGAAGGCCCAGGCCTGGTGATCCCCCTTAAGAAGGGAGAGTATAATCCCCACATGCTGTTCCTCACTCCCTAAAGAAAAAGGGCGGATCCTGAAGTATAGCTTATAGGCCTCTCTGAAAACAATAAATTTATCTTTCCCTCCAGAAAATCTGTCAGAGGGATATATTGGGTTCTGTTATGGCCTGGGCGTGAGCCGCGGCCAAATACCCAACAACTTCTTGAAGCTGATGCACCACCTGGCTGCGCTAGACAGAAATTTCCTCAGAGAATCCCTGTACTAGGCATGCGAAATCTTGTGTTGAAGCCATAAAGGCTTCAGGAAAAATGTTGGTTTGCAGATAATGTCACAGGGTGGTATAGTGGATAGGGAATTAGGAGGCAGGATGGTAAGATGGGCAAAGGTGAACTAATCTGACCCTGACTGGGGTCCCTGGCTCACCTTGTTCCTGGAGTTACCTCTGAAGGTGAAGATGTCCAGACTGCCACCCTTGCCCTTTACTCCTGACTGGGCTAAGAGCCTCTACCTCCACCCACGGACCGAGGAAACCAACCAACTCCTATTAAAGGGAACAACAGCACAGCATGTCCTCACTGCACGTGGTCCAAGTAGAGACTGAATTGTATCTGCGACACCTGGTGGAGAGAAGTGGAACTACTTAAAGGCTGAGGGAGTGGAGATCAGAGCTCTGACAAACACCTCCACCACACACAACATAGACTACATCAGCTTTCTGACATTTACTATGGAAGTGCCAAAGGAAATTAACTCTGAAAAATGACAGCAGCATTGCATGTGCACTGAAATTTCAGCATAAGGATCCTTTAAAATTTTTTATTGAAACATATTAAATCCATGTAGAAAAAATCGTTCCACCACCATAGGAAAAAGCATACTTATTTTTAGACATTGTTTGTAGTCATTGTCTGTGCTTGTAAAGGATCCTTTTGCTGTCGTTTCAGTTGCTTCTGGGTCTGAACTACTACAAGTTTCCATGCAATTGGTATTTGAATTCCTATTCAGCAATCTCAGGTTCTTTACTGTGTGATAGTGTGATACATCAGATTCAAGTATTCCTTAGCTTCACTTTCTGCTCATATGCATAATCCTAACTTTGCAACTATTTGCAGCTGTGGCTCTGGGTTCTCATACAGTCGTAGCAAAAATGTTGACATCCTTGAAACTGCTCCAGAAACTGAAGTATTTCTCTAAGAAGATTTTTGCAATGACATATATGTTGTCAAACAAGTGCATCTCAATAAATTGGAATGTGATCAAAAAGTACATTTATTTTAGAAATTCAATACAAAAAGTGAAATGCATATATTATATAGAAAAATATCAGAATTTGAGAGTCCTCCGTGGTTGATACCTTTTAATGGCTAACTGAAAAGATGGTAAGAAAAAGCAAAGCAAGCTTTCGAGAAACTAAGGCCTATTCATCAAGCCTAATATTCTATAACTAGCTGTGAGCCCGATGCAAATGCATCGGGATTCTAGAACGTGCATTAATTTGATTATAGTAGTTAGAGCTGTTAGCCAGATGGCAAATGCATCAGGTATGTAAAATATGTTTATTGTTTTTTTAAAGATTTTTAAATAATAATCGCCTCATCAAAAGCAATAATATAAGGAATAGCATTATTATTAGCAGTAATAGCATTATTAATAGCATTATTAGCAGTATTATGAGCATTAATAGCATAAATAATAGCATTATTAGCATTAATAATAGCATTAATAACATTATTAATAGCATTAATAGCAATATTATTAGCATTAATAGCATTAATAATAGCATTATTAGCATTAGTAATAGCATTAATAACATTATTAATAGCATTAATAGCATTATTATTAGCATTAATAACATTATTAATAGCATTAATAGCATTAATAATAGCATTATTAGCATTAATAATAGCATTAATAACATTATTAATAGCATTAATAGCATTAATAATAGCATTAATAACATTATTAATTGCATTAATAGCATTATTATTAGCATTAATAGCATTAATAATAGCATTATTAGCATTAATAATAGCATTAATAACATTATTAATAGCATTAATAGCATTATTATTAGCATTAATAGCATTAATAATAGCATTATTAGCATTAATAATAGCATTAATTACATTATTAATAGCATTATTAGCATTAATAATAGCATTAATAACATTTTTAATAGCATTAATAGCATTAATAATAGCATTAATAGCTGTATTAATAGCATTAATATCATTATTATTAGCATTTTTATTTTATATTAATATATTATTAATTATATTTTTTTGTATATTATTTTTTTATTTTAATTAAATTTATTTTATTTTATTATATTTTAATTAGTTAATGTAATTAATATCTTAATTTAATATATATATATTTTTTTTTTATTATTATTTTTTATTTTATTATTTATTTATTTATTTTTTTTTACAATTTTTATTATTATTAAATTTATTTATTATTTGTTATTTTAAGTGAATTTATTTGTATTAAGATTATTTTATTTTATTTATTTTATTATTTATTATTTTATTTATTTATTTTATTATTTATTATTTTATTAAAAAACCGCATCTGCGGCACGGTTGCGGTAATCCCCATACAAAGTATAGGGGGACTTGTGGCAGGTGCGGCAAAACCGCACTTGCCGCACCTGCCGCAAGTCCCCCTATACTTTGTATTGGGATTACCGCAACCGCGCCGCAACTTGCACTTGCGGCGCGGTTGCGGTAATCCTTATGGGGATTACCGCAACCGCGCCGCAAGTGCTCGCACTCAGCCAGCGACTCGCAATGCGGCGCGGTTGCGGTAATCCTTATGGGGACCGCATAAGAAACACTGTGTGAACGTGGCCTGATTGATAGGAGCCTACAGCCCATAATTGTAAGGTGGAGACATCAGCTGTACAATGATGATCATACAGTGAAGATAATATGTCACATTTTCCGGTGTGTCCTGGAATTTGTGGCGGCTGATAATAACCCGGTGTGACGTCATGGCTCCTCAGAGCTGGCACATCCTGGGCACCATATGGCAGCTTTATATCTATATACTGGCTGCTCACATTATATAAGTGCTTGGTCATGTCTGTGCCCTGATGTCACTGTGTTGTGAGGAGGCTGTTATGCAATGTCTCCCCGCCTCCTCCCGTCCTCCCGTGCAGCCTGGCCGGCTCCCCTCACTCAGGAAGCAGCTGAGCACGGTGTGTGTGCCCGGGGTGTCAGCACGGTGTGAGTGCCCGGGGTGTGAGTACAGTGCCGGCCGTGTGTGTGTGCCCGGGGTGTGAGCACAGTGCCGGCCGTGTGTGTGTGCCCCATGCCGCCCTGTGCCGCCCGGTGCCCGGTGTCTGAGGCGGCGGTGGAGGAAGGGTCGCCTGGGGCACTGGGGCACAGGGGCACTGGGGCACAGGGGCACAGGGGCACAGGCTCCGGAGCACTGTGTCAGCATGTGCTGACAGCAGCTGCTCCGGAGCGGGATGACAGGGGCACAGGCTCGGGAGCACTGTGTCAGCATGTGCTGACAGCAGCTGCTCCGGAGCGGGATGACAGCGGCGAGGGGTAGCAATGCCCGCTACGCGGGCAATGCCTCGCACGTGGTGACGTCACATAGTGACAAAGCCACGGCGTGCCGGGGTCCGACACAACGTGCCTACGGCAATTATATAATAGATATTTTATTTTATATTATATAGAGTAAGAGAGTACAGGCCAGGGAGTAGTGGGGGGACAGGTGAATTAGTCAGGCAGCAGAGTTTAGGATAGATTGGTGGGGTATGAAAGTGTTATGAGGGAGGCAAGAGAGCAGAAGGTTGCAGTAGTGAAGGCAGGAGATGATGAGAGCATGCACTAGGTTTTCTGCAGATTCTTGGTTAAGAAATGTACCGATTTGGGAAATACTTTTGAATTGGAGTAGGCAGGAGGTGGAAAACACTTGGATATGTGGCTTGAAGGAGAGTCAAGGTTTATCTCGAAGCAGTGAGCAAGAGGAACTGGGGAGTGTGAGCAGCAATTGACTTTGATGGTAAGGTTTGATGGAGGTGTAAAGTGAGATGGGGAAAGATGATGAATTCTGTTTTGTCCTTGTTCAGTTTTAGAAAATGAGCAGAGAAAAAGGATGAACTAACTGAGAGACATTGTGGGATTTTGGCAAGTAAGAAGGTGCTATCAGGTCAAAGAGAGGTAGATCTTCCAGTCATCAGAGGTGATACTAAAATCTGAGCTGTCTTAGGCTGAAAGTGTAGATAGGGGGCAATAGGAGGAGGTAGTGTTAGAGAGGGATATGCTGAATGTCCAGTCTGCTAAATATGTAGAGATCCAGGATAGGAACAGGTCAGTTATACCAAGAGGTAAGAGAATCTGTAGCAAGAGGGAATGGTCCAAGGTGTCAAAAGCAGAAGAAAGGTCCAGGAGGAGGAGTAAAGAGCAGTGCTGCTTGGCTTTGGCGGTTAGTATGTCATTGGTTACTTTAGGGCAATTTCGGTTGAGTGATGTGTTAGGAAGGGGTCAAAGGGAGCAGGAGGAGTGGTGGGAGAAAAGTTGAAGATAGACATATTGTTCCAGTCAACATTTAAATTAAATAAAACACTATGGCAGAAGACCCAGGACGACTCTACTGCTGATATTGGGACACAAAAAAGCTACCCTGCAGCTTGCCAAAATATACGCTAATAAGCTAAATTCTTTCTTGGAAAACATCTTGTGACCAGATGAAACTAGGACAGAGATTTTTGGTAAAGCACATCTTCTAAAGTTTATCAAAAATGGAAAGATGCCTTTAAAGAGAAGAACACGGTGCCTACAGTGAAATATGGTGGAGGATAAAAGATGTTTTGAGATTATTATTCTGCCTCTGACACTGGGTTTCTTCACTGTGCACAAGGCATCATGAAACCTGATTATTATCAAAGGATCTCCAGTCGCAATATAGTGCACCATGTCAAAAATGTGAGTTTGCCTCCTAGGTCATTGGTCTTTCAGCAGGACAATGACCCAAAACACATTTCAAGAAGCACCCAAAAATGGATGGAAATAAAGTACTGGAGAGTTCTGTATTGGCCAGAAATGAGTCTGGATCTAAATTTTATTGATCACCTATGGAGAGAGCATAAACTTACTCTTCGGAGAAGGTACTCTTCAAAAATGAGAGACCTGGAGCAGTTCACAAAAGAATAAGTTGTACACTGGAGATGGTCAATATAGGGGTCTTTGAATAGTCTGTGATACTTTTCAAAGTTGATTTTTATAGAGTAATTTTTGGTTACAGCTGCTATAAAGCCTTGGAGGATTTACCGTGTTTAATTCCTTCTCATATTCTAAATAAAACTTATGGGTTAGGCCCAGCGCTACCGATACCCCTTAGCAATGGCTTAACTATGAACCTGAATGATAGTACCACAAATGATAGTTTACCGAATTTACGGATGTTTATTTCGTTGATTCTTTAAAAGTTTAAAAAAAATATTTTTAAAAACAATATTTTAAAATTTATATTTCTCAATAAAAACAATTACCGTATATACTCGTGTATAAGCCGACCCGTGTATAAGCCGACCCCCCTACTTTTGCCCCAAAAATCTGGAAAAACCTATTGACTCGTGTATAAGCCGAGGGTGGACCCCAGCACAGGTATACAGCCCCCAGCAGTGTGGTATACAGGCCCCCCCCAGTGGTATACAGGCCTACCCAGTGGTAGTATACAGCAGCCCCAGTGGTAGTATATAGCATCCCCAGCAGCCCCAGTGGTACTATATAGCATCCCCAGTGGTAGTATATAGCATCCCCAGCAGCCCCAGTGGTAGTATATAGCATCCCCAGCAGCCCCAGTGGTAGTATATAGCAGCCCCAGCAGCCCCAGTGGTAGTATATAGCAGCCCCAGCAGCCCCAGTGGTAGTATACAGCAGCCCCAGTGGTAGTATATAGCATCCCCAGCAGCCCCAGTGGTAGTATACAGCAGCCCCAGTGGTAGTATATAGCATCCCCAGCAGCCCCAGTGGTAGTATATAGCAGCCCCAGCAGCCCCAGTGGTAGTATACAGCAGCCCCAGTGGTAGTAGATAGCATCCCCAGCAGCCCCAGTGGTAGTATATAGCAGCCCCAGCGGTAGTATACAGCAGCCCCAGTGGTAGTATATAGCATCCCCAGCAGCCCCAGTGGTAGTATACAGCATCCCCAGCAGCCTCAGTGGTAGTATACAGCAGCCCCAGTGGTAGTATATAGCATCCCCAGCAGCCCCAGTGGTAGTATACAGCAGCCCCAGTGGTAGTATATAGGAGCCCCAGCAGCCCCAGTGGTAGTATACAGGAGCCCAAGCAGCCCCAGTGGTAGTATATAGCAGCCCCAGCAGCCCCAGTGGTAGTATATAGCATCCCCAAACAGCCCCAGTGGTAGTATATAGCATCCCCAGCAGCCCCAGTGGTAGTATACAGCAGCCCCAGTGGTAGTATATAGCATCCCCAGCAGCCCCAGTGGTAGTATACAGCAGCCCCAGTGTTAGTATATAGGAGCCCCAGCAGCCCCAGTGGTAGTATACAGGAGCCCAAGCAGCCCCAGTGGTAGTATATAGCAGCCCCAGCAGCCCCAGTGGTAGTATACAGCAGCCCCAGTGGTAGTATATAGCATCCCCAGCAGCCCCAGTGGTAGTATACAGCAGCCCCAGTGGTAGTATATAGGAGCCCCAGCAGCCGCAGTGGTAGTATACAGCAGCCCAGTGGTAGTATATAGCAGCCCCAGTGTTAGTATATAGGAGCCCCAGCAGCCCCAGTGGTAGTATATAGCAGCCCCAGCAGCCCCAGTGGTAGTATATAGCATCCCAGCAGCCCCAGTGGTAGTATACAGCAGCCCCAGTGGTAGTATATAGCATCCCCAGCAGCCCCAGTGGTAGTATATAGCAGCCCCAGCAGCCCCAGTGGTAGTATACAGCAGCCCCAGTGGTAGTATATAGCATCCCCAGCAGCCCCAGTGGTAGTATATAGCAGCCCCAGCGGTAGTATACAGCAGCCCCAGTGGTAGTATATAGCATCCCCAGCAGCCCCAGTGGTAGTATATAGCATCCCCAGCAGCCTCAGTGGTAGTATACAGCAGCCCCAGTGGTAGTATATAGCATCCCCAGCAGCCCCAGTGGTAGTATACAGCAGCCCCAGTGGTAGTATATAGGAGCCCCAGCAGCCCCAGTGGTAGTATACAGGAGCCCAAGCAGCCCCAGTGGTAGTATATAGCAGCCCCAGCAGCCCCAGTGGTAGTATATAGCATCCCCAGCAGCCCCAGTGGTAGTATATAGCATCCCCAGCAGCCCCAGTGGTAGTATACAGCAGCCCCAGTGTTAGTATATAGGAGCCCCAGCAGCCCCAGTGGTAGTATACAGGAGCCCAAGCAGCCCCAGTGGTAGTATATAGCAGCCCCAGCAGCCCCAGTGGTAGTATACAGCAGCCCCAGTGGTAGTATATAGCATCCCCAGCAGCCCCAGTGGTAGTATACAGCAGCCCCAGTGGTAGTATATAGGAGCCCCAGCAGCCCCAGTGGTAGTATACAGCAGCCCCAGTGGTAGTATATAGCAGCCCCAGTGTTAGTATATAGGAGCCCCAGCAGCCCCAGTGGTAGTATACAGGAGCCCAAGCAGCCCCAGTGGTAGTATCCAGCAGCCCCAGAGGTATATACAGCCCCAGTGGTAGTAAACAGCCCCCCCCTCCTTAATATGGGTCCCCCAGTATTAATAAACAGCCCCCCCTCCTTATCATGTCCCCCCAGGCTGCGGCAGCTCTCAAAATAACAAACACTTTATACATCACCTTCCGGCGCAGCTTCTCCGGTCCTCCGCTCCTCCGCTCGCCGGCTGCTTGTTTTTCTTGTGCTGACTTCTGTGACCGCGCGCAGGAAATGACGTCATCTCCTGCGCCCGGTCACATGACACCGGCACAAGAAGAAAGGGGGGGGGGGTCTGTTTATTAATACTGGGGGACCCATATTAAGGAGGGGGGCTGTGTATTGCAATATGCACGGCATCCCCCCGCCGTTTATGGACGGGGGGATGCCGTGCATATTCATTTCACTAATGAGGCGGCCCCACGTGACCGCCTGCGGTCACCGCGGCCCCCTCCTGCCTCCTCCAGCTCCCGGTCACAGCCCCCCCCCACAGCATACCGTATGACCCGTGTATAAGCCGAGGGGGGGACTTTTCAGCCCAATTTTTGGGCTGAAAAACTCGGCTTATACACGAGTATATACGGTACATTTAAAACATCAGTTTTACAACGCTATAGCTTATATCCTCAGTTTGGATTGTTGGTATCAGATGGAATATACCACTTCCAAATACCATCTTTGATGATCTAAAAGACAATATATACTTATCTTCTGGGCGAATCACTAGGTTTTCATTCTCCTTTAATGCTTTTATTGCCTGTCTCTCTTTGTTGCTTAGGTTGTGGGGGGCGTACTTTCTATTGCGTAAGATAAGGGTGGGGGTATAGTTTTAATGGATTCACACCAATACCACAAAGAAGACCTAAAGACCTAAAGATCCTGAATGACAAAAAAAACTTATTCAATCTTAACACTCAGCCCAATTAAAACATACACTACTCATCTAGAGAAATTAGCACAGAAAGGCAAAACTAAAGGTATATTAAACAAAAAAGAATATGGATTTATCAACAATAGAACGCCAAGGACCACAGTATTTTATTTTAATCCTAAAATACATAAGGATTAGAGAAAACCCCCAGGTAGACCCATCATCTCTGGGATTGATTGCTTAACCTCAAACCTCTCCAAATATATTGAAGGGTATCTGCAGAAATGCGTAAAAGATCACCCGACCTATATCAAAGATACCACACACATCTTACATACCCTCAAGGATATTGAGTGGCAGACACATTGCATCATGGGGATGCTTGACATTAAATCTCTTTACACAATTATAGAACAGCAAAAAGGCTGTGAAGCAGTTTGTCGAAGGTAGTCCACTTTGCACTCCTCCATTCCCTGCACTTTGAAACCCCGGATTCCGAATCTATGGAATAAAGACCTTGCATGACGGAACGTTTTGTGGTGAGTGCCATCCTTTTCTACGTATATGGATTTATAAAACTCTCTTAGGATTGAGCAATACCACATTTGTCTTCACAAGCTGAGGTCCAACCGAAAATACACCCATTCCGCTGCTAGTGCCTGGTGTAAATCTCATTTTCCAAATGCATAGGTTATGTTGATAGCAGCTTAGAGTGAATTCCACGTTCAGAGACGCTCAGAGAAGCTGACTCCACCTAACCCCGCCCAAGTCCCCCCTAGTCTGGCGTGTCACCGTGACATCAGCGGTGATGCAACCATTGCCAGAACTTGGATATACAGTGCAACGTGCACTCCCGGCCATGGACAAGCACGGGGAGAGGAGGTAGAGAGGACGCTGAACAAACAGTAGCCAGAGTATTCAGAGCACAGACAATCGCCCATTAGAAAGTAAGGTGCAGTAACTGCACAGTGTTTGATTATACAGTAAGAACTGAGTTGGATTCTGGCACACCTCGGAAGCAGTAAAAGCTAGAAACAAACACTGATGCTAGAAGTTCTATAAGAAATGCTGTAATGAAAGACACATATTAGACAACACAGATTACTCTTAAGGAATATTAAGCACAATACCATTTCATGAACAATACACTGAAGGAGCACAAATTCACAAGTTAATAGCACTCTTATATAGCCAAAACAATACTATTGCAAACTACTTGGATCACAGACACAGCCAAATATAGCTTTACTCGAAAGGCAAGAAATAAGTAGAACACAGCACAACTTAAAAACCACATACAGGTAGGTTGAACACCACTAAGCAGGTAATAAAGCACCCGGTCAGCGAAATTAAGGGATCACTACAGACCAACTTGCACAGGCAGTATATGTTTGAAAGAAAGTAAAACTAAGATACATATTTTTTATAGACACTACAGTAAGAGCACCTCAAGTAAAGATCACAGCAGGAGGAAATACAGGAAACCCAAGGAAAACTAGGCATAGAGAACAACAATATAATCACCACCAGATCCACCAACAAAGGTATAAACCTAGACTATAGGTATTGTAGCAATCACCATCAAAGATACTGAGAATCAACATCTATACTCTCGCACAACAGCCACCAGATAAAGTGGGACTACCATATTAACTTCAAAAATGGACCTTTGAAAGAGATGCACAGGGTAAGATATTAAACGCCCAAAAATATAGTCACCTAAATAAGCAATAACAAAGACATTAACATATGGTATATATTGTCTTTTAGGTCATCAAAGACGGTATTTTGGAAGTGGTATATTCCATCTGATACCAACAATCCGACTGAGGATATAAACTATAGCTTTGTAAAAATGATGTTTTAAATGTAATTGTTTTTATTGAGAAATATCCTTTTAAAAATATTCTTTATAAAAATATGTTTTTAAAACTTTTAAAGAATCAACGAAATAAACATCCCTAAATACTGTAAACTATCATTTGTGGTACTACTATTCAGGTTCATAGTTAAGTCATTGCTATAGGGTTCTGGTAGCGCAGGGCCTAACGCATAAGTTGAGTTTACAAAAGAAGAGTGGTCCAAAATGTCAATTGAAAGGTTTAAAGGGATCCTGTCACCTCCAGAACGCCTCCTAAGCTACCAAAACATGTCCCTGCAGCATCCTATCACTAATCTCACACTCCTTTTGTCTTCTAAAAGCATCCTGTGAAAGTGCATAAAAACGTTTTAATACTCACTCATTAGTGATTATAATTAGCAGGGGCTATATTCTTTAGTCACCAGGGCGTGTTGCTTTGCAGGCTCCAGGATCCACCCTCTCTCTGTCTGTGTGCTCTGCTTGTGCAGGCTTTAACCTCCCCCCTCTGCAAATCATTAGTCCTGCCTTCAGCTGCACATCACAGCAGCACAGAGAGAGAGAGGGTGGATCCTCTAGGCTGCAAAACAACATGCCCTGGTGACTAAAGAATATAACCCCTGCTAATTATAATCCCTAATGAGTAAGTATTAATACGTTTTTATGCACTTTCACAGGATGCTTTTAGGAGACAAAAGGAGTGTGAGATTAGTGATGGGATGCTGCAGGGATATGTTTTGCTAGCTTGGGTGGCATTTTGGAGGTGACAGGATCCCTTTAAGAAGCTTGTTGATAGTTAAAGGAAGCAATTACAGTTATTTATTCTTAAGCATGTGCAACAAAATATTACATTGAGGGTGCCAACAAATTTGCTAGCCCCATTTTTGGAGTTTTGTGTAAATATATATATATATATATATATATATATATATATATATAATATATCTAATTTTCCTTTTTTTCAGTTTTTTTTGTGTTGCTCCAATACACACAATGGAAATAAACATCCATGTAACCATGTAACAAAACATATGTAATTGAAATCATTTTCTGGGTAACATACTTATTTTGGGGAACAATTTTCAGATTGCCAGCACTTTCGTCCATGACTTTATATTGAAGTTACGGCTGCTCTCATATCTCCTCCATCAGCCTCTACAGACAGGCTCAAACACAGATAAAATGTTCCCTTCCGTCCTCTTCCATCCATCAAATGCAGAGATCCCTTAGCTTCACTTTCTACTTGTTTGCACAGTCCTAACCACTAAGGATGAGTGAACCCAAACTGTAAAGTTCGAGGTTCATACTGAACACCGGATGTTCGAGGCTCAGACTAAAACAAGGCTAAAAAAAAAGAGTCTGTGTCCAAGTTTGTGGTTTGGGTAACAAGTTGCACCTAGTATTGTATTTTAGCTTTAAAGTTGTGTGAGACTATTGGTCAATGGCAATAAAAATATTAGGCTTTTATTCAAGAACTTTACACTTAGTACTTACATAGGAAAATGGAAAGAAGATCCAGCTTGTTCATAGTACAATTCATCATATGTAAAATTAATTCATGAGTGCCTATTTTTATGAGTGTTCAGAAGAAAGGAATTGTTGCCGAATAAAGAAATAAGTGATACTTCTTCGAGTCGCCGGCATTTCAGCACCATCACACTGATGGTCTTTGCTGGGACCGTAAGTGATAACATCTGACCTTTCAGACTACTCGACCACTATTGTATACAGGGTCAGGAGATAGATGTTATGATTTCAAATGCAATGTGTTTTTATTAAAGAGCTACTCCAGATTTTTTTTTTGTTATTTCACTGCTGGTGTACAGCTTTAAATATAAGTTCCCCGCCCCTTGTCTTATACTCACCTTCCAGCATTCCCATCTGTATTCATCAATGCGCCCATCAGTCTTTGGCACTTTTTGAACTACTGGTAGCTACAGTGTCTCATAGAGAATGACTGAAGTTCACTACTTGATACTTGACTTCAGAGACTTGCATTGAGCACTTGTGATGTAACTTCTGACTTCCAGCCAGTCAGAAGTTACGGGCACAAGATGGCTCGGAGCTGCACTGAAAAACTATGGAAATGCTAGTGATGATGAGGTTAGGTTGCGCCTTCCTGGACAGAGACGAGTACTGGAAGCACGTCAACAACTGCATCCTCAACCACAACTCTGCTTCTGAGCATAAGTCGTGGTGGCTCTTCTTCAGGTTGCATGGGCTCTAAGCCTTGCCTAGCCTGGGCCTTTTTTGAGATCGCAAAGGATGAGCCAACTCAGGATGAAAAAGGGGTAGAAAAGTCCTTGCGGATCCATGATTTGTTCATCTTGATGAACGCTAGTCTGTCTACATTGTCACTGGACACAGCCGCATGCGCTTATCTGTCAGCACACCATCAGCAGCGATGAAGACACATTCAGAGAGAACGCTGGATGCTGGGCACCACAAGATCTCCAAGGCGTGAGTGGCGATCTCGGGCCATTTTTCCAGATTAGAAGCCCAAAATGAGCAACGGTCCAGTTCCACAGTCATGGCATCGATGTTCACTTGGAGATACTACTATACCATCCTCTTTAGGCATTGATTATGTGTCAGACTTCATATCTCTTCTGACCAAAATTGCTGTTACCACCAGATACGGTGTTACTGTTACGGTTTGAGTGATGACTCGACAGTTCCACGGTTGGCAAGTTAGAAGTGAGATTCACTATTTTGCACCACTGGTGTTTTGTGGAAAAGCAGATCTAAGATTCTGTAACAGCTTCTGCTAATACTCCTGCATGCATGACTCCCTTTCTATGGCAGGAATTATTTCGCCAAATTTACTCTTGTACCGGGGATCTAAGAGTGTGGTAACCCAGTAGTCGGCATTACTTCAAATTCTGACAAATCGATGATCATGTTGCAGGTAGTGCAGCAAGAAGGCACTCATGTGTCTTGCACATCCAGGAGGACCAAGTCCTTGTTGTGTTGGTGGCGGCGAGATAAGAATCATGCTTCCTTCTTCTGCCCTCTCCCCCCAACCTCGCACAACCGAAAAGTGATCAAGGTCTCCCTCATCTGATGATTCTTCTATGCCCATCGCTAGTTCATCTTCCATTTGTTCCTCGGCTCCTGCACCTTCCTCAACAGTTTGGCTGCTACCATGCGCCTTCGTTAATCCCTCTCCCCCACCCTCCCATTCCTGCCGCCTTGGTGCTACCGACCGTCTGGACCTTGGAGATCTTGTTATCCCTTCCGCATATGACTTCTCCTGCACTTCCTCCCCCTCCTCTTGTCCCACCACCTGACTCCGAATACTGTTTAAAGTGTGCTGCAGCATGTAAATGACTGGAATAGTCATGCTGATAATGGCATCGTCAGCATTAAACATCTTCATCGCCATTTCAAAACTGTGGGTCCTTGATCTGAGACCACTCCAGCAGCGTGATTTGCCCTCTGGATCTCGTTGGCCAGGTTATACGTCATAATTAGTGATGAGCGAATACTGCAATAATCGGATTTGTTATACTCACAACAAGTAGGTCCCGGTTACTCGTTGCGAGTATAGCGAGTCCAATGGCAGTGAATGGGCTGGGCGAGTACTTTCGCAGTGTATCTATATATACACTGTGAAAGTGCACTAAAAGTGAATACAAGTTGTTAAAAAATAAAAAAAATATACTCACCTATCCAACGCCTGCACCGGGACCGGCAAAGAAGACATCAGATCAATGACAAGGACCTGCGAGTTTGACTGACAATCAGATGGCTGGTAGCGATCTGGCCAATCAGATGGCCAGACATCACAAATCACTTGATCGCTACCAGCCACCTGATTGGCCAGATTGCCAGGTCTTGAATGTGCATCAATGTTTATCTTGTATATTTTATTGTATGCACTAACTGTAAACTTATGTTAAAACTTAGAACTTTAGTAAGTTTGATCCTTGTATGCTCTAAAGGAATCCGTAGGTTTAGTGTGTGTGATCTGACTGGCAGTGTATTTCAGGGACTAGTCAACCTGTGTATTTGGTGAATAGTAGCAGCATGTTGTGTAGCTAGGAGTGTGTGGTCTGTGTCGTGGTGTGATTTATGTTCACTTTACAGCCTAGAAGAGAGGTTAAGTGTTGAATGGAGTGAGAGGAGATAACTTACCCCTTTGCAGTATAACACAGATGAGTCCTGCACACAGAGAACAGGTCTGTAGGAACCTGTTCACACCACCAGCATAATTGGAAACAAAAAGCTATTGCGACAAAAAACAACAGTACACTGCAGTAAAAATATTAAAATGCAAGTGCAGTATAAAAATAGTATAACAAATACAGGGTACTTAGTTAATCCGTTTTTTTGCGCAGAAAAAGTTATTTTAAGCCACGTCACTATCTTCAAAGTGTACCCATCTCAGACGCGGTCCTAACTGTTGTATTAAAAACCTGACTGGTGTGAATACTTACCAGTAAACAGGAGCCAGCATGACCAGTGTCTGAAGTCGAATGAAGGCGACGGGGCTCTATGTGTGCAGGGCCCAGAGAGGGGCGGGAACTCCATCTCTTGCATGGCAAGAGGCAATTAATTATAACACAGATGAGTCCTGCACACAGAGAACAGGTCTGTAGGAACCTGTTCACACCACCAGCATAATTGGAAACAAAAAGCTATTGCGACAAAAAACAACAGTACACTGCAGTAAAAATATTAAAATGCAAGTGCAGTATAAAAATGGTATAACAAATACAGGGTACTTAGTTAATCCGTTTTTTTGCGCAAAAAAAGTTATTTTAAGCCACGTCACTATCTTCAAAGTGTACCCATCTCAGACGCGGTCCTAACTGTTGTATTAAAAACCTGACTGGTGTGAATACTTACCAGTAAACAGGAGCCAGCATGACCAGTGTCTGAAGTGGAATGAAGGCGACGGGGCTCTATGTGTGCAGGGCCCAGAGAGGGGCGGGAACTCCATCTCTTGCATGGCAAGAGGCAATTAATTATAACACAGATGAGTCCTGCACACAGAGAACAGGTCTGTACGAACCTGTTCACACCACCAGCATAATTGGAAACAAAAAGCTATTGCGACAAAAAACAACAGTACACTGCAGTAAAAATATTAAAATGCAAGTGCAGTATAAAAATGGTATAACAAATACAGGGTTCTTAGTTAATCCGTTTTTTTGCGCAGAAAAAGTTATTTTAAGCCACGTCACTATCTTCAAAGTGTACCCATCTCAGACGCGGTCCTAACTGTTGTATTAAAAACCTGACTGGTGTGAATACTTACCAGTAAACAGGAGCCTGCTGGTGGGGGAGTCATGGAAATTGAGGCCCAGTCTTATGGCCCTGGGGTTCAAGTTTGAAAGAGGTTTCTGGCCTAGTGGTTTAGGGATGATCGTCATGACGCCACCCATGGTATGCAACTATTAGTGCCTGCGGCTGCAGTGCAGGACCTCTGGGGATGATGGGCTGACAGCGGTGATGGTTTTTCTTCTCATGGGTAGAGCAGGTCCCTAGGGCAACCGGTATAATCTATGGCGGTGGTAGGCTGTTGGGGGTGCAGGACTGAGGGCGCAGAATAACAGACAGAGACAAGGGTTGAAGTCTCCGTTACCTTTACTGGTAGAAGTAGCAGGTTCGTCCAGGGTACCGTCCACAAGAGTTGTTAGGAGTCCGAGTGGCCTGGAAGCAAGTTGGGATTCTCCTTACCAGGTGAGTTCTGAGACCTCCATTTTGCGCCACTCTTGGCGGGTCCTGGCTGCCTGTATCTAAGCTGTGACCCCCTCTCCTCCTGCATACAGTCTCTTGCCCATATGACAGGCAGCTCGAGCCTACTCTGGCTTACACTCCTCTGGCTGCTCTCCCGTAGCTCTCTAGTACTGCTGTGCCTCCTGGGCTTCGTTGTGGATGAGAGACTTGGAATCTCCCACCCTCCGGTGTTGGCTGCTGGGCCTAGAGTCCCTCACTACCTCGGACTATGGTGTCCGCTCCTGGCACTCTGCACTGTGGTGAACCTGGTAACCGGCTCCACTCCCCAGACCTGCTTCTCCACTTACTCAGACCCTCTCCTATGGGTCCCTCATGCTGGCTAGTCTCTGTCCCAGGAGGAGCCTTATGCTGCTCCAGTCGACGGGACCTCTTCACAGTCCTCCTACTGTGGCAACCCAGAGTCTGGATGCCACTTTGTCATTATCTACCCTGGGGGGAAATGTTATACCTGAGAGCAATGGAGGGAACCCACACCAGGCAAAACCAAAGCACACAACACCTTTCTGCCTCCAGGCCTGAAGAGGGATATCTAAATCCCGGTTCAGGATAAGCTCCCATATAAATTCTGGTCTGAGGCGGAGTTAGTCAGTGCAGTATGGAGCAGTACTGAGGAAGACATCCTGTCTTCTGACATCCTGTCTCACTGAGCAGTGCAAAGCTCGTCCCGGGATAGCTAAGTCTAGCTGAGGGACCTAAGGCAAGGGTCTGAGGAAGGAGAGGAGAGCCTGTGGAGCAGAGCAGTGTCAAGCTCACCCCAAATGAGTAAGCACCAGAAAACGGAAAATGAGTGCGAGACTGTGCAGTGCCTAACGACCCAGCAGCCAATACCGGGGGGTGGGGAATTCCAAGTTCCCCATCCACACCAAGTGCCCAGAGGCAAAGCAGCGCGAAGAGCCTAAGAGTAGCCGCTCGTGAAGTGGGGCTAATAAAGGATTTGAGCTGCCTGTCGTACCGGCACTTGAAGGAGAGAGGGAGAGAAAGGGCTGCAGCTCAGCTTCAAGCAGCAGCAGGGACCTGCAGGAGAAAGTACAGGATGGAGGCCTCAGGTCTTGCTGGGTGTGGAGGACCCGAGTTGCTCCCTGGTTACACAGACTTGAAGAACAGCATCTATGTGAAACCAGTCTTACCAGTAAAGGAATTGGGGAACCAAAAAAATATGAGTCTGTCTGTTAATGCGTACCCTCCATTCTGCACCCTACACCCTTCAACATCCACCGCCCTGGGGACCGGCTCCATCGTAGCTACCCGTCCATCAACCCCAGCGGTTCTGCAGCAGCGGTGGGTACCCATAGTCACAAACCATGTGTCATGAATAACTCCCTTATAAATCACCCCTTTCCCTACCTAAGCCAAGAACTGCCTTTTACAACTGAACCCAGAGTCACAGAAGCCGACCCCTGTGACTCCCCAGACCTGCTTAACAGCCTGGTTTTCAAGTACCCCACGACCCTGGGGTGCCACTAAGAACTGAACTGCCTAACCCTGCCACCAGGCCAGAATTTATGGGGGGGGACCTCCCCTTGGACTCAGATTTCACAGCTCACCCTTCAAGTCTGGAGTTGGGAAGGTGTTGTGTGTGGTGGGCTTACCTGTTGTGGATACCTTCCCTTGCTTCCAAGCACAGCATGGTCCCTGGTTGGAGGCAATGCCATCGTGGCAACCAGACTCTGGGGTGCCACATAAGTAAAACTTCTTTCTTTATTTTAATCTTTTCCCTCTGCCAGTTTCGAAAAAGGGGTAGAAAAACCCTTTAAAGGAGTTGTGTATGATTAGATAATTATGCCTGCTTTCTTTCAGAAATAGCACCACACATGTATGTTGATTATGTCTGGATCTGCAGTTTAGCTCCATTTACTTCACCCATGCAGAACTCAAAGACAGGTGTTAGCACTTTTTTTTAAGTCATACTTATTTTTCTGATCATGCAGCTTTTTTAAATAGAAGCCTATTTGCAAGTTAAACAAGCAATGTCTCAAACATATATTCACATAATGCAATTCTATATACCGTAGTCTTTAATTTGATTGAAATGTTGTCAAACTAATAAAGTCTGCAAAACGGTAAACTGAAGTTTTTATTTGCTTGGAAATGCATTGTGCACTGAGGTATATTCTAATACCGGGAAGTGGTTTAGAGCTTTGTCAGGCAGTGCTGAGGAGGGCAGTAGGAGGGGATGGCTTCTGATAAATGCTTTGTGGGGGAGGTTGAGAAGATAAAGACGTCAAATATAATTGCAAAGCCTATTTGGCCTTTCATGAAGTGAAATTGTACATTTAGATACTGAATTTGACTTGCAATTTGAATCACATAATATCTCGTATAAAACAAAATATACAACGTACGTAAACTTCAAATTTGACTTCAAAGATGCTCTTGCGTTGGGTCCTATTGTTTGAAACACCCTGGCAGAGATCGTGCCTTATTCAGTGCTCCAGCTGTTGCAGCTTGAAGTATTCATCCTGCGAACAATAGACTGAACTTCCCCAGAGTACAATCTGTAGATGTGTTTAATGCTATGATCAAACACATGTTAAGCTTTACTGCGGTGTTCTGAACATTTGTTCCTACAAATCCTCCACCACATGCGTGTGCCTTGATATTGCATTGTAAAATGTCCACGGTCATGTCGAAAAAGCATTTGTGCCAACATATTTGACAGTGCACAATTTAGGAAAGAAGTAAACATACAGTTCTAAACTAAAACAAAAGGGTGTACCCCTTCAAAGACCTTACAATTTACAGGCTTATGCATGTGGCAATACTGTGCATGGACCCTCTCTAACAGCACATCAATGATTTTGTGGATAAGGGTAGTGATTAGGGATGGGCGAATCCTGAAATACTCTAACGAGTCCAGGTCCGAGACTCGGTACTCGTTGCGAGTCCAGCGAGTCCGAGTAGTAACCTGTACTTTTGCAGTGTATCTTTACAGATACACTACAAGAGTACCCTAAAAGTTAATGTAAGGGGTTAAAAACAATAAACATTAATACTCACCTCCTGTACTCCTGGCCCGGGACCGGTACCGAAGACCTCTGGCTGTTACAGGACCTCCGAGACCACCGGGAGAAGATGGGGAAAAAGACCTTGCAGTTCAGCCAATCAGCATTCGGCTAGCGGTCACATGGGTTGTGACGCGGCTGCACTGCGGTCACATGACAAACCCATGTGACCGCTAGCCGAATGCCGATTGGCTGAACTGCAAGGTCCTTTTCCCCATCTTCTCCCGGTGGTCTCGGAGTATAGATACACTGCAAAAGTAGAGGGACTCGCTACCCCAAGTAATTCCTAAGGAAACTCGGCGAGAAGCGAGTCCCCCGAGTCCGCTACTATTCGGGCGAGTCCTGAATAGTAGCGAGGAATTCGTCCATCCCTAGTAGTGATACAAAAGTATTGGTATAGCCAAAGGCTCATCAAACCTGTTGCAAAAGTTTAGCTTTGGACCCTTTTCCCACCTATGAGAGAATCAAACTCTTCCTCCATATGTATATACAACCACAATTTCAAAAAAGTTAGGATGCTGTGTACATGACAGCTCAATACACTCTTTAAGGTTCACAGCTGGATACTGCAGATCAGAGTGTGATGTACAAACCTATTTCCAAAAAAGTTGGGTGCTGTGTAAAATATAAAGAAAACAGGAATTTAAAATCTATATAACAGAATACAGAACAAATATCTCAAGTTTAAAATTAGCCATTATTTCATTTAGAAATCCATGGCACCAAAAAAGTTGTGACCATGTCTACCATTGTGTATCATCCCTTCTTCTTTTACAACAGTCTATTCCATATAGTCATGCTGATAAGCACCAGGGTTTGGTCTTGAGTGTGGAGCAATCACATTATTGTGTCATATGTGATGAACTCTTATTTTTCTCACAGTAGAAACTACAAGGTCAAGTATATCACAGCTGAATAACATGGATATCAATCTTGGACTGTGTGTCTGGAGAAATGTGCACAGCAGCAAGACCTAAAAAGGGAAAAGTGACATTTGTCCCAATACCTGTTTTCTCTATTGCCACAGTACTCCAGGCTCTCATTCAATGTTCAGAGGTTGTGGTGACAGGATGATATGCTCTTCCCACCGCCTTCACTGAAGCAGAGCTGAGAGTGCAATGTGGCCAGCTGAGACAAAACGTCGCAGAGGATCGGGGATGGGTATGACGAGGGAGAAATAAAGATGGAGTCAAGAAATGTGCTTGTATTTTTATTTCTGTTAAAATGTTTTCTCTCTGTGTTGCCTATTCTTTACTATTTATTTGAGATTCTTAATGGCTGTGTCAAACATTGGCCCAACATTATGAATCTCAGGTTTAATGCCAGCTGGCAAAACAAAGCTGGCATTAACCCCTTATTATCCAGTTTGCCACTGCTACACAGCAACTGCAAGAGCCAGGTAAAACACCAGGAATTGGTGCTTCTTATGAATGCGCCAATTTCTGGGATGGCTTTGGGCTGCTATTCTATAGCGTGGGGGGCAATAACAATAGGCCCCCACAATGCTGAGAATACCAGCCCTCAGCTGTCTAGTTTTATCTTAGCTGGCAATTTAAAATAGGGAGGAGCCCTGTGCATTTGTTTTTGCCAGCCAAGGTAAAACTAGGCAGCTGGAGGTGGCAGGTCGCAGCTGTCTGCTTTATCTGTGTTGAGATGCAAAAATATAGCGATTCCCTATGCATTTTTTCCATTATTTATTTCACACACTATGACAGCAGGTTGTATTCCATACACTTATGTGTATGCATTGTGGAAATGCAGTCTGATTGCAGCAATCAATCACAGACGCTCTCACAAAGAGCGAACATCTGTGATTGGCCATTGCCGGTCAGTGTAGTGAATATGAAGGAAGCTTAATGGGCAGCCCCAGAAGTAAGTGAGCGGGAGAGATGGAGACTGATCAGTCCCAAAAGCAAGCAAGCAGTGGGAGACTGGTAATATGGCTGTGACTGTCTGTGTGTGTATGTCTGCGTGTGTCTGTGTGTGTAGCATAATGTAGAACTGAAATATTAGTGCATTTGCACTAATGCTTCTGTTCTATATTAAGCTACACACATCTGAACAATTACCAAACAATTCTTGAATTTCCAACTTTTCAGCATATCTTTCAGGGTCAAGGTGCCGAGCGAACTTGCCAAATTCAGTCCAGACTTAAAATTCGGCCAAAGTTTGCTCATCTCTAGCTTATTTTACCCTTGTTCAACCCATGCTCTTCCACTTTTGATCTCAGACTGTTTTCTGACTATTCTTTTGTCTTTCAATTTTGTTCTTTGCATGCCCACCTGTTTCTGACCCAGCAACTTGACCATTTCTGTACCACTGGCCAGCGACATTGCTGAAGATTCAGCCCAGGTTTCCCTTGTGTAAGTCCAAATCCGTGTACAGAATTTATAGGGTAAAGGCCAGGTTTCCAATGAAACCTGATACTTGAAAGTAGGCGGCACAAGGCCTGTCCATGGTTGCCAATTTTAGAGTTGCCAGGTAAATATTGATAAACACTTGTAACAAGAAGGCTGTTCTTTTGGTGTGACTTTGGATGACATCTTTTGGGTTCTGCTGACAATATTTTGTAGTCCATGTGCTGGGGTGGTCTCCTCAGGATACAATGGACCACGGACAAAGAACGTTACCAAAACATGCTATGGCACTTTTGCTTTACTGACGGCATAGCGGAAAGTTCAGTGAGTCCCACACAATGGGTAGGGTCACATTGAAAACCTAAATTGCATTCACCGCATCCGGATCCGGATGCGGTGAACGCAATGGCGGGCACACACATTTTTTTTCAAAAATGTGTGCTGAATCCCGCACTGCGGTCACCGGATGGCTCAGGATGTGTAATCCTGAGCCATCCGGTAACTGCAGAGTTTGCGGATCCCGGCTATTGCCGGGATCAGCAAACCTAGTAAAGAGTTAAATTGATTGCTAAATGACTGTTAGAGGTCTGTAGGGGGGCCTAGACCCCCTACAGACCGGCCGCCCACTTCGGTGGCCTCCTACTACAATATCCCCGATGGCACGGGCTCATCCGAGCCGTGCAAGTCCCCACACCCCCAGCCCTCCGAATTACTATACCGGGGTGCCTGCACCCCTCTGGTATAGTTATTCCTGTATGTGTGGTAAATGATATATTAAAGTATTGCAGTTCATATCTACGTGTCTTCTCCTGCCGTGTTTAGCGAAATCCATGGGCGGGGCTGTTTGCGGCAGCCTCCGCCCCCTCATTTCTCATGGCCGCCCCCTCTTTGCCTCATCCATTGATGTGAGGCCGGACGCGTCATGAAAGGGGCGGGGCGAAACGCGTCACACCGTGCGCCCCGCCCCTTTCATGACGCGTCCGGCCTCACATCAATGGATGAGGCAAAGAGGGGGCGGCCATGAGAAATGAGGGGGCGGAGGCTGCCGCAAACAGCCCCGCCCATGGATTTCGCTAAACACGGCAGGAGAAGACACGTAGATATGAACTGCAATACTTTAATATATCATTTACCACACATACAGGAATAACTATACCAGAGGGGTGCAGGCACCCCGGTATAGTAATTCGGAGGCTGGGGGTGTGGGGACTTGCACGGGCTCGGATGAGCCCGTGCCATCGGGGATATTGTAGTAGGAGGCCACCGAAGTGGGCGGCCGGTCTGTAGGGGGGTCTAGGCCCCCCTACAGACCTCTAACAGTCATTTAGCAATCAATTTAACTCTTTACTAGGTTTGCTGATCCCGGCAATAGCCGGGATCCGCAAACTCTGCAGTTACCGGATGGCTCAGGATTACACATCCTGAGCCATCCGGTGACCGCAGTGCGGTCCCGGCAAACGCTGCGAAAACTGCTGCCTGCATGATTTTAAACGCAGGCAGCAGTGCCGGATCCGGCCACCGGATGGCTTGTGAAGCCATCCGGTGTTTTGCATAGGCTTCCATCAGGAGCCTTTCCTGGTCCGGTTTTGAGCTTTTTTAAAGCTCAAAACCGGATCAGGATTTAAAACAAAAAACGCCAATGTGACCCTACCCAAAGTGAAATATGCAGAAAGAAAAAGAAAAGGGCGCATGTGTAGACACACAGGGCTATTTGTATAAATAAAAAGTGCCAGTGCACTCACCTATAATGGTTGGGTACGTCTACACAAACCAAGATTAAATGTGTGGTTACTGGGGCTCCGAGTCACCTCTCTCTATTAGTGTTGCCATCCTGTCGGTGTTTGCATTCGCAACTCCGTGCTCCTCGAAGATTCAAGTGATCCTGCTGGACCGGATACCGCGTCACCACAGGTCCTCAGTTGTTTATCTTGGTAATTAGGTATCCACAGGTCCTCAACCCTCCAGATATGCCAAGCTGCTCCTGCCGCTTTGGCTCCGTAGAGAGATATCTCACATAAAAACAATAGTACAGCGGTCTCAGGGAGCGCCAAAGGAATACTGCACAAATTAGTGGATAAGAACCAGCCTTTATTTTTCCTCCAATACCACTGCCACAACACATTTCGACGGTCTAAGGGCCCTTTCACACTTGCGTTTTTTTCCTGATTTGGAAGATCAGGAAAACACTTGTTTCTTACAGGATTTATTTTTTTTGCCCATTCTCTTTAATGATTTCAGGAGAAAACATGAAGCAACAAGATTCTACCTGACAAAATAAAGTGAATGCGCAAAATACTGTACAAATCGGGTTTTGCCTGATCTTCCAAATCAGGAAAAAAACGCAAGTGTGAAAGGCCCCTAAGGCGTCTTCACCTGATGAAGACGGCTTAGACCGTCAAAACGCGTTCTGGCAGTGGTATTGGAGGAAGAATAAAGGTCGGTTCTTATCCACTAATTTGAGACCGCTGTACTATTGTTTTTATACAAAGTGAAATATAACTCACACCCGAGCAAAGATGACCAGGACCCCTGTGCTGCATTAGTATCATGAACCAGAGAAGTCCCGGGCAATGACTCAGCAATTTATCTAACCGGGATTTCTGCCTAATGCAGCAGCCAAAGAGTAAATCTATAAAGAATAGTGTAAGTCAATGAGTGTACTAGCAAGCCCTTTGATGGTACAGCACAAGGATTCACAAATTTAAAAATCTCTAACCTGTACTTTTACCCCCTACCAAACGAATCCCCTCAAAAGGTGAATCACTTAAGAGAGGAGGTGAATAATATCTCTTTTAGGCTAGGGTCACACTTGCAGATTTTACATGCATTTTTGGAGACATGCTTTTTCTGAAAACGCATGTAAAAACGCATCCATAGGCCCCCATGCAAAAAATGCATGCCCCAATAGCAAAACCGCATGTCTAAATGTACCATGCGTTTTTGGGTGCATTTTTGGCTCAGCACCAAAAAATACTGCATGATGCATGATTTTTTCGAAAAAGCAACCAAAAACGCAGCATGCAGTATTTTTTGGTGCTTTTTCAAAACCGCATGCATTTTTGATAACATGGGGCCCTGTCGGAAACACATGCGTTTTTATATGGCACTAAATGGCACATGCATTTTTGCATGTGTTCTTTAAGGCCCCCCACACCTATCAGCAAAAACGCATGCAAAAACGCAGGCTGCCAAAAAGCACCTTAAAAAACGCATGCCAAGTGTGACCCTAGCCTAACTGAGTGCTTTGCTTGTGGAAAAAATCTCTGTCCTCTTAAACTCTAGGATTAACTGTCTACGTTTGGTGCCAAACTCTTGGTCCGTGTTAATTTTATCACTGAGATCTTTGTGGCAGGGTCTGAGCTCAGGACTTATCAACCATAAGTTGGTCACCGGAAGGCCTGCAGTAGTATGGTTCACAATTAGCTGGATGAATGAGGAAGCAATGATGAGTTTGGCAATTAGAGAGCGTATTGTAGGTCGGGCCTTCCTCGCAGGTCCCTCCAAGATTCTTCTGGGGAATTCACCTTTGCATCCAACCATAGTCGTCTCCAATAAAGGAACTCTTGTTCTTAGGCAAATTTCTCTCAACCTGAAACAGGCCTCTATGATACCTTGGACAGTCTTGGAACTTCAGAACAAGGAGTTGTTGATTTGAATGGAGCTCACTCTCGACCGTCCTCACACTTCCAATTGCCTCCGGGAGACAGCAGAGACCTCTGGATTACATATATATCAGAACAGTAGCAGCACCCTGGTAATGCCAATCACATGCAAACAATGATGATCCTGGATGATGCTAGTAGATGTTTTTCTTGAGAACATTTTTTTTCTTCATTTAATGTGTGTGGAGTACTGTCTCCACTCCTGGAACTTGCACTCCTTCCTCCCTACTAAGCCACGGGGGCCATCTGATGTGGTATGCATACTGCAACTGCCTATTGTAACAGAGACCCCTAGGGTACAAGAGAGGTTTTAAATGTAGACAGAGACCCTTCAGATTCAAGGGCATCTTGCCGTGGTTGAAGATCAGGCATTTATTGGCCAATACATGCGCTAAGAACCTTTTTATAAGATGAGCAGTTTTTCATAAAAAAAAAAAATTCCATCTGAGTTTTTTTGAAAAAATTTTTTAGTTTTTAGTTTTTTCTCAAGAAAAATATCTTGCATTATCCGGGAACATCATTGTTTGCATGTGATTGGCATTACCAGTGCACTGCTATTGTTTTGATATCTATCTATCTATCTACTTGAAAAAATGCTGCAGCACTCCGTCATGAGATGTATAGCCTGAACTATGACCTGAGGTGAACCCTGACTGTCATAGTCACTTGTCAGCCTGCAGTCACTCTGCATAGACGTGTGTGTCTATGCAGAGCGATGTAGCAGTGCTGAGATTGTGCTTATGGACTATGTCGGACGGAAGAGGATTTTTTTAATAAAGTTGGAGTCACTAAATTTCTTTTGTTTTATTTCTAATAAAAAAAGTTTTCTCTGTGTTGTATTTTTTTAACATAATTTACTAGAAATTTATGGCGGTAATGTCTACTATTGGCATGACCGCCATGAATTTCGGGCTTAGGGCCAGCTGGTAATACAAAGCTGGCCCTAACCCCTTTATTACCCAGTGAGCCACCGCACCAGGGCCCTGGAAGAGTTGGGTTCATGAAATAATTTAAAAAAAATGCGTGGGGCTCCGCACGATTTCTATGTCCAGCCAGGTCCAGCTAGGCAGCTAGGGGCTGGAATCTGCAGCGCAGGAAGGCCCAAGCTTTCTGGGCACCCCCGGTGCAAATGGCAGCCCGCAGCCGCCCCAGAAAATGGTGCATTCATTAAAGCGTCATGTTCTGGCGCTAAATCCAACTCTTTCAAGGCCCGGGTGCAGTGGCTCACTGGGTAATAAAGGGGTTAGGGCCAGCTTTTTGTTGTCAGCTGTCCCTAAGCCCGAAATTCATGGGGTCACACCAATATTAGACATGACTGCCATGAATTTCTATTAAATTGTTTAAATAAAAACACAACACAGAGAAAAAATATTTTTATTTGAAAAAAAACAAAAACACACTTAGGGACTCCATCTTTATTTTTAAAAAATCCTCTTCTGTCCGACGAACTCCAATCCAGGGTTCTTCTTTAGCTCTGCTACATCTCTGGTAGAGAAACTCCACCAGAGATGTAGCAGAGCTGTGCACCCATGGGAAAGTTCATGTGAGTTCATGCAGGCAAGCATGAACTCACATGAACCCTGCCAGCACTGCTACTTCAAATGAACATCTGACCTGAGCCAGCTGTTCATTTGAAAATCCAGGCGGGAAGGTCAAAAATAGAAAATCGGTTTGAAAACCGGATTGAAAACCGGATTGCCCCGGTCCGGTGCAATCCGGGATCATAGAGCCCCATCTTATGGGGCGCCAGATTGCACTGGACCGGTACAATCAGGGAGAAACCGGTTTTCAAACTAGTTTTCAAAACCGGATTCTCCCGGATTGTACCCATCCGGTGCAATCCGGCGCCCCATAACATGGGACTCTATGGTACCGGATTGCACCGGTTGTCACTTAAAGCATGACCGCGGCCAGCTCTCTGCTGGCCGCGGTCGGTTCTGTGCTCCCCAGCTGCCTGACAGCTGGGTCCTCCGCTCCCCCCACAGCCTCCCCACCCGATCCTAAGTTAGGATAGGGTGGGGAGGCGGTGGGGGGTGCGGAGGATCCCGCTGTCAGGTGGCAGGGAAGCTGTCAGCGACTGTCAGCATTGTTAAAAGCCGGCGGCTTATTACCGCTGGCTTTTAAACAATGAAATCGGGAATTGCAGGTTTTTCCTCTGCTGCCAGACCTCTTTATAGGGTCCAGCAGCAGAGTAATTACTCGCAATACTCGCTTCCCCATTGACTTACATTGGACTCACTAGACTCGTAACGAGTACTGAGTATCGGGACCTACCCGTTACAAGTATAGCGAGTCTGAATATTTCAGTACTCACTCATCCCTACTATCTATCTATCTACAGTATCTATCTATCTATCTATCTTTCTATCTATCTATCTATCTATCTATCTATCTATCTATATCTGTCTATCTATCTCTTAAAATAAGCAAATTGCGCTCACCAGATATTCTTCGGATGAGACACCACGGATCCTGGTCCCGATCAGGTGCCCGTCAGCTGGGCAATTAGAAGCAATCCAGCAGAAAAAAATCCAATCAAACCTTGGATATATTCCATATTTTCTTTTCCTTTATTTTGCACACTTAAATTGTCAGCATCATGGGAACCATTGACGCACTTTGACTCCTGACACAAGTCTTAACATCACTAAGACTTAGGTCTGGAATTGAAACGCGTCAACGGTTCCCATGATGCTGACAATTTAAGTGTGCAAAATAAAGGAAAAGAAAATTTGGAATATATCCAAGGTTTGATCTAATTTTCTTGCTGAATATCTTTAAAGGGAACCAACCACCTCAGATGACGACTATAAGCTGTTAATACATGTCCCTGCACCCTACCTACACCATTCCACCTATGTTTTTCTTAAGAATATTGATAAATGTAAACCGAAATATACACTTTATAAAATTACATGCCTGTGTACTTCTGGGCGTCTCCTTCTGGGTCAGTTACTAGAGGGCTGTGTCTCCAGCAGCATGACTGGCTTCTCTAGCCCTCCCTCTTACTTTGCAGGACGTCACATGAAGGGCGTGATGTTATCTATCAGTGGGCGGGCACGCAAGGCAGCTCCCGTCCCTTCATGTGACGTCCTGCAAAGTAAGAGGGAGGGCTAGAGAAGCCAGTCAAGCTGCTGGAGACAGCCCAGAAGTACACAGGCATGTAATTTTATAAAGTGTATATTTCGGTTTACATTTATCAATATTCTTAAGAAAAACATAGGTGGAATGGTGTAGGTAGGGTGCAGGGACATGTATTAACAGCTTATAGCCGTCATCTGAGGTGGTTGGTTCCCTTTAAATACTTGCTATATTATTTTGTCAAACTATCTAAAGTACATAGAGCATTGTTGGATGTAAAAGATCATGTCAAAAACCTTTTTATATGCAGAATGCATACGGATGCTAGGCGAGGAAGAAAACACACACTCGCATAGCACTCGCATGTCATACGAATGCTAGATGAAGAAAAAAGTGCATGTCACTCGTCTGACACTTGCTAGCTTTTCTGGCTAAGAATCTCACTGAGTCTATATACGCAGATGAGAACGAACTGAAAAAGTTAGTTTTGCAAGTGAGTTTCATTAAAAACTTTGCACCACTTGACTTTTGTTTCCCTGTTATGCAGGGAAGGCTTTAGTTGTGGGTGAGGGTGAGCCACCGATGGCATGCAGGCCTTTTTGAGCAGTCCGCACCCCCATCACCTCCACAGTTTAAAGGGAACCTGTCAGCTAGTTTATGCCCCCCAACTATCACTGTCTGTACCTGTAGCTTTATAATACCAGTCTAATCATCCCTGTCTGAGCTCAGAGTGTAATGTGAAAGGGGAAAGAAAAGCATTTATACACTTATATTTCCTTATGTAATGAGGCAGTCAGTCCCCAGCTTGGAGGACTGAGACTGTTTGGCAGGTTAATAGTTAACATTTCAGCCTTGTGCTAGAACATGTTGGGAGACCTGATGTGATGTCACAACCATGTGACTACAATAGGCGGAGCTAAGTTCTCAAAGAACATAATACATTTGCTATCTTAGCTCTGCCCACTATGGTCACATGATCGTTACATCACACAGGTCCTTTAGCAGTCCAAGTTAAAAGTGAGTTAACTGTTATCCTGCCAGACAGTCCCCCTCCTGCAAGGTGGGGACTGAAATGTAAGTGTATAAATGCTTTTTTTTCACCTTTAACATTACACTCTGAGCTCAGACAGGGATGATTAGACTGGTATTATAAAGCTGCAGCTACAGACAGTGATAGCTGGGGGGGCATAAACCAGCTGACAGGTTCCCTTTAACAAGGATTTACTTTACTGTATGATTTCCCAAGGATAGACACAGACTCAGATGTTCCTTTAAAGTTCAACGATATTTTACTGTTAACATCAAGCAAACATGGCCGAACACACACATTGTGTTATGTGGCACCCCAGGGTCCAAGTGCCACTTTGTTCACTATAATTTGAAATTTAAATGCAGACTGCTCCCCTGGCACCGGTGCTTCCAATGTCACTCTTACATTCCTCATTTTCCCTTTTAACTTCTTTAGCATGCACAGTAATGTTACATCCCACTCACGAGGATTTTAACTCTACAGAAACTATTGGGACAGTTATTGGATGAAGCGCGATCACTAATTCTTCTTCTTATTTTTTTATGATATAGCACCATTAATTCCATGGTGGGGATATATAAAATAATAGATATAGTTTACAGTAAGCAATATTAACAATGACAGACTGGTACAGAGGAGAGAGGATCCTGCCCTTGCAATCACTAATGTGCAGTGGCCCTTTCACCTAGGCCTCAATTAAAGCGGGTCCTTAAAGCAGATACCAGGGAATACAGTTGCTGTCACAGGGACGTTCTCCTTGGAGTTCTAATCTGGTAAAATGTTGATGACTGGCAGCTTTATCTGCTTCCTTTTTTGGTTTTCCATGTGTCCAGGGCCCAGGGTTGACACAGAGGGGCTGGTCAAATTCAATTCTTGTTCACTCTACTCAACACACTTCCCACAGGTGCTGCTTCACTTGTTGTTTGTCTCTCATTACACTTCTAACTATAGTGGCTGAGGCCTGCTATTTAATCACTAAGGCTGGCTTCACACCACGGCGTGATCCGATCCGGGGCTATCAGGCATGACCCTGACAGCCCCGGACTGGATCAGCACACAGAACTGGAGGGCCAAATGTGCCCTCCGGTCCGGTGTGCTGACGGACGCAGCTGCAGCTGCTAATGATTCAAGACCGTGGCTGGCAGGGAGCTAGCTGCGGTCTTGAAACAACTGCGGCATACAGCGCCAGTGTCCGGTTGCCGGATCCTCCCGGACCGGGGCTATCCGTCCCCATAGGCTCCCATGTTAGGGAACGCCGGATGGCCCCGGATCCAGGAGGATCCGGGGGAATCCGGGAGAATCCGGGATCCGGCAAATTGGGGAGATTTTTCTCCCCAGGCACAAAAATGTTGTAAGCAGCATTTTTGTGACCGGAGAGAAGAATCCGAATTCTCCCGGATTCCACCGCAGAGATGAAACCGGATGGCAGAGAGCTGCCATCCGGCTCCATCCGGCCCCATAGGCTGCTATGGGGCCAAAAACCGGTCAGGGGCTGTCTGGTTTACATCGGACAGCCCCGGACCGAATCACACCGTGGTGTGAAGCCAGCCTAAGCTCCATTGCTGAGTCATCAAACCTTAACCCTTACCAACCTATTAAGAAGCCAGTCAGCAGTCATACAAAATCCTGGCCACCTTACACAGATAGTAATAAAATACCCACAATACAATTTTTACACTGAAACATGAGATACAGCATATCAGCATACACATAATTCACTTCCTAATACGTTTTCAAACACCATAACACAGCATTGTCTTTCAGAGATGGGGGAGGGGGGGAGTTGACAGAGCCCAGCACCTCTTTACACTTGCACATTCAACTTTGATTTGGTCTGCTTAGAAAAAGAAAGATAAGAATTGTAAAGTGTTTGTTAGTCTATGAGGATATGCTCACTGAAAAGCACTTATATAACTGTATCTGCAGCCAGCAGTAGACAGTGTAACACAGAGGCTAAAGAAGGTACTGGAAACAGTGCAATTTTTTCATGCAAGCCAATTACGAAATTGTTGTGTAGTCCCGAATACATTAAGTAAATGAATTACATTTTTCGCCCAAAAAAGGACAATCCTTTCACGACCTTCGACATATCTATATGCCATAGATCGATGGTACATACCAACCTTTTATGTATAGATACATCAGGGCGATCCCGATTGCCAAGCCTCCTGCTGATGTAACAGCCGAGATCCGTCTCTCACAGCCATTGATGGTCCCCACGCCACCCCTGGCTGTTTAATTCCCTAAATGCTGTGATCGATATCGGTCGCAGAATTTAGGGGATTGTGAAAGGGATCGCGCTCCCTCTCTCCTCCAATTGGTTGCTTCCTCAATGTAATCGCAAGGATCCGATCATTGCCATGGTGACCCGAGGTTGTCATGATGACTTCCAGGTCATTAGACTACAGAGAGCCTCTGGGATCATGCCTGCAGCATGATCCCTGTGACTTGTGATTGTGCACCTCTGACATCTGTACTATATTGCAATGATCGAGCTTTGCAATACAATACAGCTGTGATCAGACCAGCAGAAGTTAATGTCCCATATAAGAACTACGGTAAGTAATCAAATTAAAAGAAAAGGTAAAATATAAAGTAACAAATTTACAAAAGAAGCAGAAAATAAAGAACAAAATCATTCAAATAAATATTCCAATAAATAGTTATATTTATGTAAAAAAAAATTACATATTTGGCATCACCGCGTCTGTAACATAAAAAATGAGACACTAGTTAACCCCTTCACTGAACACCGTAAAAAGAATAAATAAAAAACAGCAAAAACTATGTATTTTCATCATACACATTCAAAACACAATCTTGAATTGCTGTTCCTTCTTCATTCTGCCTCACAAAAAGCAGAATAGAAAGCGATAAAAAAATATTATGAAGCCTAAAATGATACCAATTGAAATGCAAACTCATCTTGCAAAAAACAAGCCCTCACATGATTCTGTTGGTAGATAAATAAAAAAAGTATAGCCTTCAAAACTGAGTGATGGAAAAAGCCTTTGGGGTGGAGGCACACTATCATGTATCAAAAACGTTTTTGAGGGGGGCGTGTCCTGCAGCCGATGGCACCGGACACATTCTAGAGGAGCTCCTCCACTCAGACCGGTAAAGCGGCCCCTAACGGCTTCCCCGAGCTCACATTCTGCCTAAAAGACGGCACAGCACTTACCTCTCACCTCGGGCATGCCGCGGACCGGGTCTCGCAGATGTGAGGCTGACGGCAAGCTCACAGCGTTCTTTACCCCGGAGCCTCACAGGGATCCCAAGATGGCGCCGGCCAGGAAAGACTCAGCGTCTCCCTCCAACGCGGTCTCTCATGCTCCACGATCTCCTCGCCGCCCAGAGAATCTCAGCCCTGTGAGTAGAGATGAATCCCCTCTAACTAAGCGATGTATGAGGGACATGCTGGGCTCCATGAGGGACGCAATGCTAGGGGAAATAAGAGATATGATGGGAGAAATGAGAACAGAAATGGCGGCCTTAAGTGAGAGAACCTCACACATTGAAACTAAAATGACTGATTATGCTTCAGCCCACAATAATCTGGCTGATAGCTACGATGTGCTAGATAGGGAGATGGACACAGTTCGTGCAACCCTATGCCACTTGGAAGACGGGCAACACAAAAACAATGTAAAATTAAGAGGGGTGGCAGAATCGCAAGAAGGAGAGGATCTCCCAGCAGTGGTCACAGCCTTCCTAGCAGCAGCTCTCCCAGCAGCAGCTCCAGAGGCCCTGGAGATTGTGAAATCATATAGACTGCCCAAACCTGCAAAACTGCCAAAAGAGGTTCCCAGAGACAATTTAATCTCTTTCTCAAGCATTAAAACGAGGGACGCACTTTTACAAGCTATGAGAGCGAACCCTGAGCTTCCATCTCCATTTGAAAATTCTGCAGTATACCCAGATCTTTCCCCGGGCACACTCGCCAGGAGACGTGAATTCGCTCCAAGCTGTCAACTACTCAGAGAAAAGGGGATCCAATATGCCTGGGGTACCCCGGTGTCTGTGAATTTTAGATACAAAGGTTCTAGACATTCATTTGCATCTCCAACTCAACTGCGCAGAGCTCTACGCTCATGGAACCTATCGCCATCCCTTGCAAGCTCCCCACATACCCCAGAGACTGGGACACGAGGACCTCAGCTTTAAAGTCGGTTCCGATATGAGAAGAAACTTGGGAAAACAGGTTTATGGTCTGCGTGGGTTGACCTGACCTCTTGAGACTACCCTTTGGTCCCCTACACCGGACCCCACCTGCCGTAACTCCATTTGGAGCTGTGGGAGGAGATGGACCTCCCTCCATCTGTATCGCGACCGGTTGGATTTGGTCGCACAAAGGGAAGGTCCAATTAAGGGTCTTTCAGTACCCCCCCATAAGTCAGTCAATTACGGTCTGACGATATTTTGGTTTACATAAGTGTTTCCCTTTACCCTTACCCCCTCCCCCTCTACTTCCCCCCCTCCTGCCTATCTCTCTATCTCTTTCTCTTTCCTCCCTCCTTACTCCCGTCTGATTTTCTACCGTTTTTCACTTTTTGCTTCTTCTTTTCACCCGAGGTCTCCCCGCGTGGAATTTGAGGTTGGTGACCATGCCTGCAGCCCGCCCAGCCAGGTCTGTATCCTCCTCAACATTGAATGTGGCTTCGCTTAATGTGAAGGGACTAAACTCCCCAGTTAAGCGCTCCTTCTTATGGAGGGAGACCCGAATGTTGCAGGCAGATGTGATCTGCATACAGGAAATCATCTCTTAACTGAATACAATCATCGGCTAAGTAACCCCACCTTCCCCCACATCTATTTTGCAAATCCTAACGTTAAGAAGGCGGGGGTATGTATTATGGTGAGCAGCAGAGTCCAGTTCCAGCAGACCTCAGTAGAGGCAGACACACAGGGGAGGTTCCTCATTCTGAACTGTCATATCTCGGGAGAGCCGTACACGATAGTGACGGTCTATGCCCTGAACTTGGGACAGCTGAGATTCCTGAGAGCCCTGTTCAAAAAACTAAACTGTCCATCTGACAGCTCCTTGGTGATTTGTGGAGATTTCAACCAGATCATGGAGACTAGACTGGACTCTTCGGCTCCTCGGGTGAGAAAGAGGGGAGAGTTAGTGGAACTATGCAGAGAATTCAGACTCCATGATGTGTGGCGCTACCTCCACGCAGAGGAAAGGGATTATACTTTCTTTTCTAATAGTCACAAAACATACTCCAGGATCGATTTTTTCCTGGTAGGTGAAAAAATTTTGCCCTGCTGCAGGACAGCCGAAATTGGGCTGATCTCGTGGTCGGACCATGCGCCCGTCACACTAGGGATCAGCCAGGGGCAAAATAGGGGTGCGCCTCGTCGTCGTTGGAGGATGAATGTTAGCCTTCTTTCAGATCAAAACACTATAGATGCCTTGGGAAAGAATCTGGAAGATTACTTCCTACTTAACGACACGGGAGAGATCGCGGATGGGACCTTATGGGCGGCGCATAAGGCGGTGATCCGCGGCCTCCTTATACAGAAGGCCGCGCAAGCTAAGAGAGCCAGGGAGAGGTTGTGGAAGGAATGGACGGAACAGATAGCATCCTTGGAGAGTTTAAATAAAATCAGCCCAACTCCTCAACTATCCTCCCAGATCTTTGCTCTCCGTACGAGGCTGAGATCCCAGCTACTCTACCAGCATGAGTTGGGCCTAAGGAAACTCCGTACCCAATATTACGCTGCAGGGGATAGGGCGGGTAAGCTATTGGCCAGAAGACTCAAGAAAAGGGTATCTCACTCAATGGTGACGACCATGACCTCCCCAGACGGAAAAATAATAAGGAACCCGAGTGAAATAGTAGAAGTAATGGCGGACTTCTATGCAAATCTTTATAACCTGTCAGATGACCCCATGAAGCACCAGCCCGTTATAGACAATATCCAAACTTACTTGAAGGGGCTCGTTCTCCCGACGGTCCCCCCAGACATGCTCACGTCCCTGAACCAACCTTTTTCCCTTACGGAAGTAACAAACATAATCTCATCTCTTAAGTTAAATTCAGCCCCAGGCCCAGACGGTCTGACCAACGAATACTATAGAGTGTTCTCCCCACATTTAGCTCCATTCCTTCTCCGACTGTTGAAGCATTGGCAGACTGAAGGGACTCTTCCGGCAGAGGCCCTGGAGGCCACGATCTCAACGATTTTGAAGTCTGGAAAATCACCCGACAGTCCGAGCAACTATCGACCCATCTCGCTTCTCAATACGGATGTGAAGATATTTGCCAGACTGTTGGCCTCTCGACTTGCCAAGGTGATTCCGTTGCTGGTAAACTCGGACCAGGTGGGCTTTGTGGAGGGACGACAGGCCAGAGATGGCACTAGACGTATGTTGGACCTGGTGGAAATAGCAGAGGCTAGGGGCGACCCCAGTGTATTCCTGTCCCTCGACGCAGAAAAAGCGTTTGACAGGGTACACTGGGGCTACCTGCGAGAGGTTCTGGGGAGGTTCGGCTTCTCAGGCCCAATTCTATCAGCCATACTCAGTCTCTATTCCAATCCGGGAGCCCGAGTTTCAATGTCGGGATTTGTGTCGAGGCGTTTTGACATCACCAATGGAACAAGACAGGGGTGTCCATTGTAACCCCTGATCTTTACCCTTGTTATGGAACCCCTGGCGGCTTCCATTAGATCCAACCCTGAGATCACGGGTATCCATGTGGGTTCTAAACATAATGTTATAGGGCTGTACGCTGATGATGTCATCGTATCCTGCACCAATCCTGAAAGCTCTATCCCAGTTATTCTTACAGAACTTGGCGAATTCACAAAAATCTCCTACTATAAGCTAAACATAGGAAAGTCCATGGCACTCCCCCTTAATTTGTCGAAAAGGGATCTGGTTGCCCTCTCCGCACAATTCCCCTTTGCTTGGGCCCCAGAGGGCATACCCTACCTGGGCATTACCCTGTGTCCTACGAAACAAGTAGCCCGAGTTAACATATCCAATCTGATGGCAACATTGAGGGAAGTCTGACTCATGGTCCTCTTCCCCTTCTAACCTGGATGGCTCGCATTCAAGCCTTCAGGATGCTATGGCTGCCGAAACAGCTTCTTTGGCTCCTCTTACTCAACATTGAATTCTTCTCACTCTTATCTTCTTCCCCTCCCCCCCCCTCCTTTTCTTCCCCTCCCTACTCTGACTCTCCAAAACTTCACCTCCAGTTGGACTAGTTGATACATCACTTGTTGTTTGCATGAGATACGTTGGATTTCTTAAAGAAACGGATACTTAAAGACCTAGCATATGAGACATCGATACTACTCAGCCTCGAAACTCTGATCAGCATCAAAACCTTTCCTGTTCAATGCAATATGAGGCTCTGAACATTTCTACTATCATTGATATTTTTGGAAGTCCAGTTGATACAGGAGACATATATCCTACCCATCCCCCCCTCATTACGTTCCCTTGCCTCCCCCAAAAAAACTGTTATTTCATGCTTCTTCCCCTCCCCCCCCCGCCCACAATATTTGTTTTTGTTATCCCTACCTAATACCATCTTTTTATGTTGTAATACGTTATAAAGTGTATTTTGTTATTGAAAATAAAAATACATTGAAGACTAAAAACGTTTTTGATACATGACAGTGATGCGAGTGCTGTGCGTGTTTGTGGGTGTATATGGTGCGAGTATGGTGCGTATGGTGAGTGTTGCTGGCTGTATGTATGTTAGTGTGCTGTGACTGTTAGGTGTGAGTGCGTGTGTGGTGCGTGATTGTGATTGTGTTTGTGATGCTGTCCACGGTGCTGAAGGACCGCGGGCAGCATTTGTCGGGAAATTAAAGTTCTGCGGCTGTCAAAGCCACAGAGTTTAAATTTCCCGCTTTGCCGGTACCGTAAGTAATCATCTTGCACCGCTGTGTCAGCAGTGCCAGATGATTACTGAGCACCCAGCTGATGGGCACTTTTGTATATTTTGAGGGGTTAAACTGCATATGCAGCATCTGTGCAGCATATGAGCACAGATGCTGCATATGCACTAAATAACCCCGGTAATAAAGGGTTAGTATGTGTTAATGTAGTGGCACCATGTCTCCAGGGATTGCCCCCCTCCCTAGAGACATGGTGCTTATAATCATTGGTGGTTCAGGGGTTAGCTTGCTACATTACTGAATAGCCGGCATTTGTCGGCTTTCAGTAATGTGCTCTGACACCTGGCGGGTCCTGGCTGTCAGAGCACGGTAGATACGCTCTTAGCGTATCTACACTGCTGGGCAGCGTCCTCAATGAGGAGCTGTCCCAGGTACTTGGAATAATAGCGTAGTTAAGCCGCCGCCGCTATCCATGGAGGTGATGCTGAAATGTCAGAGCTAAGAGCGTATCTACCGCGCTCTGACAGCCAGGACCCGCCGGCTGTCAGAGCACATTACTGAAAGCATGCCGGCTATTCAGTAGTGTAGAAAGTTAACCCCTGAACCACCAATGATTATAAGCACCATGTCTCTAGGGAGGGGGGCAATCCCTGGAGACATGGTGCCACTACATTAACACATACTAACCCTTTATGCCCGGGGAACATTGCCGCATATGCAGCATCTGTGCTCATATGCCGCACAGATGCTGCATATGCAGTCTAACCCCCTAAACTAAAAAGAGGTGCCCAGCAGCTGGGTTTAGCATAATCATCTTGCACCGCTGACACAGCAGTGCAAGATGATTACTTACTGTATCGGGAAACCAATAACTAGAATTTAACAGCACAGGGTGCGAGTATCGCACCGTGTGCTGTGTGGGTGCGAGTTTGACTCGCACCCATATACTTATAATGGCCACTCGCGCGAGGGAATCGCGTGCAATCGCAGCATGCTGCGATTGCACTCGCATTGCCCTCGCAAAGCGAGAGTAATGCGTGAAACTCGCATTGGTGTGACCTGTATCATTTAAAGATACAGGTCCGAGTGCAATGCGATTTTTTCACGCATTGCACTCGCGCGAGCTTTGCGCCAGTGTGCCTCCACACTTATTTTGTAAAAAAAGTGTTTTTAGTGAGATAGTAGCTAAACGTAAAAAAACCTATATGAATCTGGTATTGCTTTGATTGTACTGACAGGGGCGTACCCAGGGTAAAAACTAAGGGGGGAAAGCCATGGTCACTGGTCACATGGTGCTTCTAGGTCCTAGAGCCCGACAGGGGATTATAAGACACACCCGGGGTCTCCGAGGGAGCACGGTGAGGTAAGTGTAAAGCGCAGGAATACAGCAATCCCTCTACTCTAATTGGCTGCTGCCTGTGGACTCTGCTAGAACCCTCTTCCTCCGTTGGATCCCATTGGCTGGCTGACATAGATAATAGATTCCTCTACCAGTTGCTAGGTGGCTCTAGATACTTTTCGATTTTGACACAATTTCAGTTTGGTAAACAACTGGATATTCACCGTTGCCCTACCTAATTTTGTTTCGTATGATCACTTTATAAGTTAACCATTTACCGTATTTTCCGGCGTATAAGACAACTGGGCATATAAGACAACCCCCAACTTTTCCAGTTAAAATATAGAGTTTGGGATATACTCACTGTATTTGACTACCCCTCTTCCAATGCTCATATGGTAAAAAAATACTGTACTGTATGTACGGTTCTATATCCTATAAAGACTAACAAATTGAGCCCTATCCCCCTTTATTATGTATTAATGCTGCAGAAGCAATCCTGCCTAATCCCATCCCCGGTTCACACGCCGCAATCTCAAAGGCAAAGTGGGCATACATGTTCAGCGCGGAGAAGAGATAGGCATGCCGCAGTGGTTTACACCGCGCCCCATATGTGCTCATTGGACAACGCAACAGCGTTAAGATTGGTCAGCCTGCTCTGGTAGGCTGGCTAATACATGACGCCATTGCCATTGTGTGGCACATGACGGACAAATCTTCAAATATGGCGCGGTGTCAATTGATAGACAATGGGAACACAGTAGCCCACACCAATCAGTTCACACGGAGCGCGGACTACAGCACGCTGTAGCACGCCTACAGGAAATCATAGGCGACGCTGATTCCATCACTATCGCCCTATCACACGCCAAAACATGGAAATATCGCCTTCATGATTGAGGCTGATTTCAGAGCAGCATATCGCCTTTAGGATTCCCAGCCGAGATTGCAGCGTGTGAAGGTACCATGATATTTAAAATGTAGCATCCCTGATTTGCTTCACAAGTAAAACTGTCTTAACTTATGGTTTTGGTTGCAGTAATCCATCCCCATCTGACCCATCCTCTTCCATTATTGACCACTTTAACTCCAGGGGTCCATGCATCACTCTGGGGAACGGCCAAGGACATGATGCCAAGGATTCAAAGGACTATTAATGCTTTTGATTTCTGTAGGTAAAACAAAATAGCAGTATTCTCGTAGATAAATGAATTGGAATCAGCAACAATTGAGCCATTCTCTGTCATTTCTCAATTATTAATGGTTCACAACCCATATAGATCATGATTACCTTGATCTCACCTTGATAATCAGCATCAATAACACCTCCTACTACTATTGCACCCTTTAAAGTAAAACTGGATCTTGTTGCAATTTGACCAAAATGTCCTTTGGGAATCTTACACCATAAACCAGTAGAAATGGTACTTACCTTACCTGGTGCTACGAGCACTACCTCTACTGAGTGTGCCTCCTCTTTCAAATTCCAATAAATCAATGTATCTACATGTACCTCATGTATGCTAAGATTGAGTGTAAGGCTAGAGTCAGACTTGGTTGTCACCTACATTTCACAGAACCGCTAAAAACTTAGAAATTGGAGCCGTAGCACACAGAGTTATCGGCAAGTCTTGCTTGATGACGCTGCCCCATAGAAACCCTCTGTTTATGTTTGCAGTAGAGATGAGCGATGTTCGATTTGAAATGTTCGCCAATTTCAAATTCGACCTGCTTTGGGCAGCATTCGAGTCATTTGACAAATGCGAACAATTTGCTTCAAATTTGGCAGTTCAAGGTTATGTGCGATAACGGTTCATTCACCAAAAGCGTAACTGGCTTTTCACAGTAATATTGTTATTGAAAGTTAATATCCAGTTTCAGTGTATAGTGTGCGGGGGGGGGAAGGGGGAGCCTTAGATCAGTGCTGCTGAAGTAATGCCGATCTCCATTTTTTTTTCTCCTAACTGCCTATACAGTGGGGCAGTGCAGGCTGTCAGCCAATCAACACACACACACACACACACACACACAGCAAAGTGCATTTTTTGCACACAGGCAAGGGCATGTGTCATTGGCTGTGTATGTCACATGTCCTTGCCCTATAAGACCCAGCCATTTTCCCCATTGCCGCCATTACCTCAGTGCTGCTGTTGTGTGTCAGTCAGGCATCGCTACTGCTACTGTGGCACTATAAAGTGTGACTTAGACACATAGTGAGCGAATATCAAGTTAGATAGACAGATAGTTTTAGGGAGTAGGGACTAGTTTGAATATTAGCCCTTTGAGGGCTACTTCAGACAAGTAGGGAGTAGGGACTAGTTGGATTTTGGAATATCAGCTCTTTTGAGGGCTTATTCATAGAAGTAGGAACTGGTTGTAATTTCAGCCCTTTTGAGGGCTAAGTTAGAGCAGTTCCTATTAGTTTTTGCCAGGCAGATGTTTGTTAGTGCCATGCAAGTGTTTTCACAGCATCTGGCCAAATCTAGCTCAGGCAATCCTTTTGGGCAGGTAGTGTAGCACTGCTGTGAAGAATGCTGCACTACCTGTCTTCAGTAGCCAATTTTTTACTGCAGCTAGCCCAGTCAATCCTTTTGGGCTAGTAGCAGTGTCTGGTAGTCAGGCGGTGTAGCCCAGCTTTAAAGTAAGCTACCCGCCTGTCTATCCAGTAGCCAATTTTTTACTGCTGCTAGCCAAGTCAATCCTTTTGGGCTAGTAGCAGTGTCTGGCAGTCAGGCGGTGTAGCCCAACTGTATAGTAAGCTACCCCGCTGTTTATCTAGTAGCCAATTTTTTACTGCTGCAAGCCCAGTCAATCCTTTTGGGCTACTAGCAGTGTCTGGTGGTTGGCAGTGTAGCCCAGCTGTAAAGTAAGCTACACCGCCTGTCTATCCAGTAGCCAATTTTTTACTGCTGCTAGCCCAGTCAATCCTTTTGGGCTAGTAGCAGTGTCTGGTAGTCAGGCGGTGTAGCCCAACTGTATAGTAAGCTACCCCGCCTGTCTATCCAGTAGCCAATTTTTTACTGCAGCTAGCCCAGACAATCCTTTAGGGCTAGTAGCAGTGTCTGGTAGTCAGGCGGTGTAGCCCAGCTTTAAAGTAAGCTACCCCGCCTATCTATCCAGTAGCCAATTTTTTACTGCTGCTAGCCAAGTCAATCCTTTTGGGCTAGTAGCAGTGTCTGGCAGTCAGGCGGTGTAGCCCAACTGTATAGTAAGCTACCCCGCCTGTTTATCTAGTAGCCAATTTTTTACTGCTGCAAGCCCAGTCAATCCTTTTGGGCTACTAGCAGTGTCTGGTGGTTGGCAGTGTAGCCCAGCTGTAAAGTAAGCTACACCGCCTGTCTATCCAGTAGCCAATTTTTTACTGCTGCTAGCCCAGTCAATCCTTTTGGGCTAGTAGCAGTGTCTGGTAGTCAGGCGGTGTAGCCCAACTGTATAGTAAGCTACCCCGCCTGTCTATCCAGTAGCCAATTTTTTACTGCAGCTAGCCCAGGCAATCCTTTTGGGCTAGTAGTAGTGTCTGATAGTCAGTGGAGTAACCCAGCTGTGAAGCAAGCTACACCACCTTTCTATTTCATACTAATTTTTAACTTCATCTAGCCCAGGTAATATTTTGGACCTAGTAGCACTGTTTGGCCACTCAGCTCTGTTCGATTTCCATCCGATTTTTTTTTTGCCAACAACTGCCAATTTGTTCACATACAAAATGAGTGGCAAAAGGCCTGCTGCTGGTGGAAAGGGGAATAGGAGTGGTGAAAAGGGAAAAAAAAGTTTGTGTCCGTGGGATAGGTGGTAAAGCAACAGTAACATCTGCTGAAGAAAGACCATCTTCCAACCAAACTAAGATGTGTACTTCTTTATGTGGACAATCTGATATGATCCCTTTCTTACGGACACGACCATCACTACAAATTGTAGATGAGGCACAAAAAGAGCAGGTGCTTGAATAGATATCAAGCGCTCCATCAAGTGGGCTCTCCTCCACCTCAATTCCAACATCACAAATACTCCAGTCCTCTGAGTAGTCACCCCAATTGCACTTGCTTCCTCCCAGCTCCCAGGTCTCCAGTCTACTGAGTATGGGGTAACACAGATGGTTGAGTCTGCAGAGCTGTTCAGTCACACTATAGCCTGGGAATCAGAGGTCTGCTCCAAAGCTGCAGTGAGTCCAGACGACGAAATTATCTGCACTGATGCCCAGAAGCTTTGTGAGTCAGATCCAGGCACAGATGAAGAAGGCTCTGAGCATAATGTAGACCCTACTTCCCAAACTGTAACTCCTTTTGATGGAGACAATGAGGAAGATGCTGATGAGACTGAGATACCTGAATGGAACGACAACTTGACTTTTCGGTCAGGGCAGGAAGAGGTTGTCTCTGAGGAGGAGGGGTGTGAGAACACACAGGGTGATGATGAGTTTGGAGATTCCACTTACTGTCAACTCACAGTAAGCAAGTTGATGAGGTCAGCACAGGAGGTGGAGGAGGATGATAGTGACGACAAGGTTAGGTTGCACCTTACTGGACAGTAGCTGTACATACTGTAAGTAGCTTTTTCTCCCAAGTGTCCTGTCCACTTCACTGATGTGCCCAAACAGCTGTTCCCTGCAACCATGTTTCTTTCTCTTTATCAGGTTCAGTATCTGCGACAGAAATTGAGGCTGCCGCATCTGCTTGAGAATTAAACAAACGTTCCAATGAGTCAAAAGGGACATGTGCATCAGCATGAAAAACAATACTTTTTATTATCTGAATTAACTCCTTAATCTCCTGCCAAATCTCCTTAACCCCATACCTCTTTACCATGGATTTGCCAATTGTGTTTTTTCCATCCCATGATTCAGGTAGCTAGCCCATAAGCTACTGACCATGAATCTGTGAAAAGGTGACATTCTGCACCCTGCTCATGTTTGAGTGCTAAAAGCAGTGCAAACAGTTCAGCATACTGATTGCTTTTCCCTTCACCTTCCATGGTCAAGATCGTATTACTCTTTGGATTGAAGGCTACACTTTTCTATCGTCTACATTCACTGATGTATCTTGCAAATCCATCTGTGAACCAAGCAGGATTTTGTTGCTCTAAAGTTAATTCAGAGTATGATTTACCCCATTTTACAGGTGATTGTTCCATTTTTGAGACTTTTTCAAGAGGATTTACCTCTCCTGGGGGAATATCAGCAACTTTCCCATGGAGAGCTGCCACTCCCTCTTCTCCTTTTTTAGCTCTTTCTGAAATGTACTATTTCCATATGATGATATTTTGTTGTTGAGCATGCCCTATTCTGTTTGATTTTGGATTTGATGTAACCCATTGCATAATGGGTATCTGTTGTCTTAGGAACACAACATGGTTAACAATAACAGGTTAACAATTGCTGTTCCAAGGGAGTATCTAGCAATTTCATGTTCCAAAACCCAAGGGGAACATATTTTGCCCCTTGCTTCTGCCAAAGTAACTAATTTGCATATTGATATTGTAAGGATACATGCAATTCAACCTCTCCCTCCTTTATTGCCCATAAACCGATGGCCTGTCTAATGGCTTCCATGACCATTTCAAATGCAATTTGTTGTACTTCCTGGGAAACTCATATTTTTTTCTGAGTACCTTGTACAGAGCAGCCAGCAATTGTCCCAAATGAGGGATATGCTGTCTCCAAACTCCAAACAATCCATTGTAGGACTGTGTCTCCTGTTTGTTCTTATTGGGAAATTCAAAATTTTCTGCTTAGCTTTAGGGTAGATCTCCTTACGGCCTTTATTCCACTGGATCCCCAGGAATTAAACCGTTTTAGACAGTCCTTGTGCATTGTAGACATTTATTTCCCATCCTTTGCTCTTCATGTGAATGAGTAATTGTGGCACCCCAAGGGTTAATGTGCCACAGAAACATCAACACAGGTTTAATCCCCACACAACACTACACTAGAAAGTGGGAGGAGATTAGGTGGCACCTGCACAAGTGGGAGGAGCTAAGTTGTTTACCACAGAGTAGAAGTGACAGTTAGTTCAGTCCAGAGGAGAGTTGGAGTTTGAGTCTGGAGCAGGAACAGAGCCAAGTAGAAGTGGAGGTCCTGAGAGGTCTGAGGAGAGGAGACAGAGGAACAGAGGAACATACCGGGGATAAAGAGTTACCCCAAAAACTTGACCCCGGGGAGGCGCTTAAGATGGATACCGGATCCGAGGCTGTGCCTGAGACAGACAGGACAGTAAACACAGGCATAGTGAAGGTCCACCATCTTCACAACACCATAGCAAAGCAACACGGAGGGTCAGTGACACAGAGGACCCAAGTTGCCCAGAAATATTGGTACCCGTGAGCAGAGACAGGGCCAGCAGTACAGCTACAAGCGGCAGCAGGGCCACACACAGCGCTTAAGTAGGAAGCCAAGGACCCGGTCAGGGTGAGAGCAACCTGGTACAGACTCCGTGGACAATATTGTGGTTTACCATCTGCAAGTAAAGACTTGGAAAACAACAGAAACCGTGAGTGTGTGTGATCCTTATACTGAAGCCCCACTTGCCCTAAATATACTGCAATCACCTCTACTCTCATCAGCTCTACTGCTACCCCTACTCTCCTGCAGCATCAATAACTATTCTCACAGACTTTAACTACTACTACCATTGCCCCGGGGAACCCAGTTCTGCCCACAGGAACTATTCTATCCAAGCTGCTATCCCATCATCCCTGGAGGTTCTGCAGCAGCGGCGGCCCCATTACTGGCCGCATATAGTGGGTGGCGTCACGAGTGACAAATCCCCTGTAAATAACCCCACATTTTATTGTGCGGGCCCGGGACACGGTCCGGACTAAGACCGCTGTGACATCCCCCTGCAGTACCCCGGTCCGGCACCGAGTACCCCGTCCCAGTGGGCTCCACATAATTTTTCCACTTGTTCTTTCACTGACTGCTCATCAGGTCCCTGAATCATTATATCATCGATATAATGAGAAAACTGCATGTTTTTTTGAAGATCAAATTCATCCAATTGTTCTGCCACCGTCCGGTGACTGATGGTAGGGCTGTGAATCCACCCTTACGGTAACCTGGTAAATGTATACTTCCTCCATAGCCGTGTAAAGGCGAACTTATCTTGCACCTTTTGTTCTATTGAGATTGTGAAGAAAGCATTGACTATGTCAATTACAGCATATCAGGTCCCATCATGGCTTTGAATATTTTCCATAATAGTTATGGTATCTGGGACAGCTGCGGTCAAAGGAGAAGTGTACTTGTTCAACTCCCTATAGTCCACAGTCATCCTCCATGATCCGTCACTCTTTTTCACGGGCCAAACTGGGTTATTCCAGGCTGTAGTGGAGGGACACATAACATCTCCCTACACTAATTCTTTGATAGTTTCACCAATCTCCTTGTGACCTCCTGGAATTCGATACTGTTTCCTAGACACCATTTTTGTGGCTGGAGGAATATGCACTGGGGGCATTTTGACTTTCTCCACCACAACAGGCTTCATAGAAATGTCTGCTCTATGTACTCCAAAAGCATATTTTTTTCCTCCAAATGCAAGGTCATTCCATTGAGTATATTAATACCAATTATATACTCTGGTATAGGAACAACCAAAACAGTGTACTTTTTCAGAGGTAAATTTCCTATTTTCAAGATAACTTCAGTTTGTACATTTTCAGTTACCCGTCTGCCTAGTCCAGAAATTATTACTTTGGGACATTTGAATTTCTTCGGGTTTCCATAAATTAAAGTAGCATCCGCTCCTGTGTCAGTCAATGCTGGGACACATTTAACATTGCCCCCTCTCCAGTGGATTGACAATTGGACATAGGGTCTCTCATCCCTACGTATCCAGACAGGGGCTTGGCTAGCTACCTATCAGAATCTGATTCCTCCCTAGGGGGAGCAGTTGGCTGCATGCTGGCCTGTATCTTAGTGGCTACCATAGCAGCCACATCTTCCCAGGAATAGATTTTCTGGAAATCTTCCCAGTCATGAGTTTTGAATTGTACCTCCTTATCCTTACTTCCCCCTTTTTCTCTTTCTTGGATTCTGATTCCAGTGTCTCTTTTTCCTTGGTTACTTTCTTATTAGAGAGGACTTTTCGTTTATATAATTTCCACAAGACACCAATATCTTTGCCATCTATTGAGTCTTTTGACACCCCTGCTTTCAAGAGAGCTTGAAACATTTCTTTACAAGACACCCTTGGGTTCCCGTCTTTTTCTTGATTTTGTTTGAAATTTTGGTTATATGAGGTTTTAGGATTAGAGGAGCGTGCATCTCCATCAGACTTATCCCATTCCCCCATATCTTGAAGTTCCCTCATTCAGGAAAGAGATTCCAACATTGGCCTTCCTGTTATGGTCCCTTTACACGTGGCCACAGGAAGGTAGACACAGGCAGGCATCGGACACAATTGTGCCTGTTGCCTTGAAAAGACCACGATGTGGCTGCGTGTAATTCAGGAATTTCCCTCCTGTGTCTTCCCTGAAGGAAGGAAAGTCCTGAATTACACGCAGCCACATCGTGGTCTTTTCAAAGCAACAGGCACAATTGTGTCCGATGCCTGCCTGTGTCTACCTTCCTGTGGCCGCGTGTAAAGGGACCATTAATGATATTAACAGAGTCATAATTACCATTTTGTATGCTAGGGGTATAGTTTAAATTATCTGGCTACAGATATTGGCAATCAATTCTGCCTCCTGAAAGTCCTCCATTATTTTCAGGACAGATAAACAGGAACGCATAGCTTCCTTTTTAAGTCTTTCCATGCCATCCCTAAGTGTAAACCAAGGTTTTTCATTCATTGGGACATCTGACTCACTGGGATATTTTTCCATGAAAGCAGCAGCAATTATTAAAAACAAATGTTGCAGTTGGTTGATGCCATGAGTTGCGAAATAGCTCTTGAATGATCTTAATAACACTGGGTCTCTGGTAATGGTAAAAAACCTTAAAACATCTTTGGGGTCCATATTGACCCCATTGGCACCTTGTTCAAACAACCGAACCAGCCAGGGGAGATCAACTTCCCGCAATTTCTGTCTAAAACAGGAGAGGATATCATCCACTTCCCCTGAAAAAAATCCTTTATGGTGGTACGTGTTTTAGATTGTGTATCGGTTCATTCATGAATATTGGATAACCATCATCATCATACAGTTGAGGCCAAAAGTATTGTACACCCCTGCAATTCTGTCAGATAATACTCAGTTTCTTCCTGAAAATGATTGCAATCACAAATTCTTTGGTATTATTATCTTCATTTAATTTGTCTTCAATGAAAAAACACAAAAATAATTCTCCTAAAGCCAAATTGGATATAATTGCACACCTAACATAAAAAAGGGGGTGGACAAAATATTGGCACTGTTAGAAAAATCATGTGATGCTTCACTAATTTATGTAATTAACAGCACCTGTAACTTACCTGTGGCACCTAACAGGTGTTGGCAATAACTAAATCACACTTGCAGCCAGTTGACATGGATTAAAGTTGACTCAACCTCTGTCCTGTGTCCTTGTGTGTACCACATTGAGCATGAAGAAAAGAAAGAAGACCAAAGAACTGTCTGAGGACTTGAGAAACCAAATTGTGAGGAAGTATGAGCAATCTCAAGGCTACAAGTCCATCTCCAAAGACCTGAATGTTCCTGTGTCTACCGTGCGCAGTGTCATCAAGAAGTTTAAAGCCCGTGGCACTGTGGCTAATCTCCCTAGATGTGGACGGAAAAGAAAAATTGACGAGAGATTTCAACGCAAGATTGTGCTGATGGTGGATAAAGAACGTCGACTAACATCCAAACAAGTTCAAGCTGCCCTGCAGTCCAAGGGTACAACAGTGTCAACCCGTACTATCCGTCGGCGTCTGAATGAAAAGGGACTGTATGGTAGGAGACCCAGGAAGACCCCACTTCTTACCCTGAGACATAAAAAAGCCAGGTTGGAGTTTGCCAAAACTTACCTGAGAAAGCCTACAACGTTTTGGAAGAATGTTCTCTGGTCAGATGAGACAAAAGTAGAGCTTTCTGTGCAAAGGCATCAACATAGAGTTTACAGGAGAAAAAAAGAGACATTCAAAGAAAAGAACACGGTCCCTACAGTCAAACATGGCGGAGGTTCCCTCATGTTTTGGGGTTGCTTTGCTGCCTCTGGCACTGGACTGCTTGACCGTGTGCATAGCATTATGAAGTCTAAAGACTACCAACAAATTTTGCAGCATAATGTAGGGCCCAGTGTGAGAAAGCTGGGTCTCCCTCAGAGGTCATGGGTCTTCCAGCAGGACAATGACCCAAAACACACTTCAAAAAGCACTAGAAAATGGTTTGAGAGAAAGCACTGGAGACTTCTAAGGTGGCCAGCAATGAGTTCAGACCTGAATCCCATAGAACACCTGTGGAGATATCTAAAAATGGCAGTTTGGAGAAGGCACCCTTCAAATATCAGGGACCTGGAGCAGTTTGCCAAAGAAGAATGGTCTAAAATTCCAGCAGAGCATTGTAAGAAACTCATTGATGGTTACCGGAAGCGGTTGAAATTTGTTGCGTAATTTTGCCTGAGTTTACCAATACCGCATATGTGGTCAAATGCTACTTTTGAGGCACAGTACAAAATGAAGAAGGGAAGGAGCGCCACATTGGAGTTTAGATTTAGTTGAAATGGTTTGTAGGTGCCATGTCACATTGGCAAAGTGTCTTATGTGCCTTAACAGTGGAGCGCCCCCAAAAGTAAACCTATTTTAGAAACTAGGCCCTCAAGAAATGTATCTATATATTTGGTGAGCACCTTGAACCCCCAGGTGCTTCACAGAATTTTATAACATTGAGCAATGAACATGAAAGACTACATTTCTTTTCTTCATGCTCAATGTGGTACACACAAGGACACAGGACAGAGGTTGTGTCAACTTTAATCCATGTCAACTGGCTGCAAGTGTGATTTAGTTATTGCCAACACCTGTTAGGTGCCACAGGTAAGTTACAGGTGCTGTTAATTACACAAATTAGTGAAGCATCACATGATTTTACTAACAGTGCCAATATTTTGTCCACCCCCTTTTTTATGTTCGGTGTGCAATTATATCCAATTTGGCTTTAGGACAATTCTTTTTGTGTTTTTTCATTGAAGACGAATTAAATGAAGATAATAATACCAAAGAATTTGTGATTGCAGTCATTTTCAGGAAGAAACTGAGTATTATCTGACAGAATTGCAGGGGTGTCAATAGTTTTGGCCACAACTGTATATTGGTTTCCTGCTCCATACTTCACTTGAACACGATGTCTTTCAGGTCTGAATTCAATACGATCAGATCTGCATTTTATAGGATGAGCATATTTAGATGGAGGGTCTATGGGAAAACCCTGATTGCACATAGGGTCCAAGGAACCCCTCCATTCATCATCATCAGATACTGAAGGAGAAGAATCCCATGTGTCCCCATCCCACATATCGGGATACTATTTTACTGATGCAGAAGCAATGGACTTATATACTTTCTGCTTGTTTACCCTTCCTTTCCGTTTACGATATTTATTCTGGGCAACTTTGCTGGCAGCTTTCTCAGCCACTCCTTAATAGTGTTGTAATTTTAATTTTAACAATTTTTGATGGCACTCCAGTACCACTTGTTTCCCTTCTGATTTAATTAAATTTTGTTCTGCTTGGGAAACTTTTTTTAGCAACTGAGAACTCTTATTATAAATTATTCGATAAGCTGAGGTTACTGCACAATTGCGCCGCCCCAACTCGACTGCATCACCTGCCTTTACAGGGATACCCTCTAGTACCTTCACAACTTCAAGGGGTTCTGAGCTCTTTAACTTATTATCCCATGCCTCACTAAACCACTATGTACTAACTCTTGAGCTATTATATCATATGGAGCCTCGGACCAGCTGGGAATCTCCAAAGAGTTATCATTTTTCTCTTTTTTGGTTCTCTTAAACATAGTGACCAAAACTTTGCAAACTGCCAATTGTTGAAAATTTGCACACAGTTTTTGTGTCCCAGGGGCACCTTGCCCTATGAACAAAAATTCCCACTTTTGTTTCCTTCGAAAGTTTTAACTTTCTTGTAACTTGGCCTTTTTTCCAAAAGGGGTTTGCTTTTTTTCCCTTTCTTTTGTGTGGATGCAATGCACTTACAGAAAAACCTTTTTCTTTAAATCTACAACCTCTTCTTGGCAAAATACCAAAGTTCTACACAATCACAAAGATTCTCCGTGCACTGACTGCCGACTACGCCAATTAATGTCTTACCTGCTTAGAGATTTTACTGCAGCTCGCTCACTAACATAAAAATTAGGCACAAATGATAACAGTTTTTGAGGTGAAGCAAAGTATTAAAGTTTATTTAGATAAACTAATAATCTAGCACATTAAGCATTAGCGTCCATAATAAGAGTAATAAGAGTAAGCATCAATATATCACTGCATATTGTAGCATCACTCCATGATCGGGGAATTTCCAGGCGATCTCACCAGGAGGAATCTGGGAACACACTATAGCCAGCACGTCTGCCAAGCTCCAAATGGAATCCCGTCTTCTCCCTGAGAGTTCCAAGTCTATGTATAAAATGTTGTTTACATACGTTATGATTACGTGACTGTTCATACACAGACATGCGTACTATTGCTTCTAGAGGCTTTTTGTCTTGTGATCACATCACGGGATCATGCGCAGTTACCTGTTTTTCACACATTTCTGGGCCAGACAAGAAGCTATAAAGACCAGTTTCGGACGGTTTATTCTTGTGCTCCTTCATTTTGTAGGCAAAGGACCAAATTGTTTACCTATTCTGTGGACTGGATACCTGTCTATTCCATGCATGCAAACAAACTCATCCCATTTGTATCACAATGACACATCTGTAGTGTCAATATACTCACTGCACCCCTGGATGAATTCATTGAGGGGTGCAGTTTGTAAAATGGGGTCACTTGTAGGGGATTTCTGCTGTTATGGCACCTCAGGGACTCTGCCAATGTGACATGGCACCCCTAAACCATTCCAGCTAAATCTGAACTCCTTCCCTTCTGAGCTTTGCACTATGCCACATAGAACTTTTCGACCATATATGGGTTATTGGTTTCCTCAGTACAAATTGCACAATAAATTGCATGGTCCATTATCCCCTGGTATCCTGGTGAATTTGAAAAATGTTGGGTTACAGGAACATTTATTGTGGTTAAAAATGTAGTCTTTCATGTTCATTGCTCAATGTTAAAAAATCTTGGAAGCACCTGGGGGTTCAAGGTGCTCACCAAATATACAGATAAATTTCTTGAGGGCCTAGTTTCTAAAATAGGTTTACTTTTGGGGGAGCTCCACTGTTTAGGCACATAAGACACGTTGCCAATGTGACATGGCACCTACAAACCATTTCAAGTAAATCTAAACTCCAATGTGGCGCTCCTTCCCTTCTTCATTTTGTACTGTGCCTCAAAAGTAGCATTTGACCACATATGCGGTATTGGTAAACTCAGGCAAAATTACGCAACAAATTTTATGGTGCATTTTTTATTGTTACCCTTATGAAATTGACAGATTTGGTTTAAAAGCAACATTGTTGAGGAAAAAATTTACTTTTTATTTTTACAGATCAACATTATAGAATTCTGTGAAGCACCTGGGAGTTCAAAGTGCTCACCATACAGCTAAATTCTGTCAAGTGTCTAGTTCCCAAAATTGGGTCACTTGTGAGGGAGCTCAACTTTTTAGTAACACCAGAGGCTCTCCAAACCCAAATGGCGCTCCTTGCCTTCCAAGCCCTGCCATGTGCCCAAACAGTGATTTTCTGCCACGTATGGGTATCAGTGTTCCCAGGAGAAATTTTACAACAACGTTTGTAGACCATTTTCCTCTGTTTCCCTGGCGAAAATGCAAAAATTAAGGCTAAAAAATATTTTTGTAGAAAAAAAATCTACTTTTTCATTTTCAAAGCTCAACGTTATAAAGTTCTGTGAAACATATTGGGGTTCAAAGTGCTCACCACACATCTAAATTATTTACTTGAGGGTCTAGATTCTAAAAGAGAGTGAATTGTTGGGGTGCTTCAGTGTTTAGGCACATCAGGGGCTCTCCACACATGGTGTCAGCCAACTATTCCAGCCAATTATTCCATTTGAAAAGTCAAATGACGCTCTTTCCCTTCCGAGCCCCACTGTGGACCTTTACAGTGGTTTTCAACCACAAATCAGGATTTAGCATACTCAGGAGAAATTTCACAACAAATAGTATGGTGAAACGTCTCCTGTTACCCTCGTGAAAATTCAATATTTGAGGCTAAAATAACATTTTTGTTGGAAAAAGTAAATTTTTCATTATTTCTTTCCACATTGCTTTAGTTTCTGTGAAGAACCTGAAGGGTTAATAAACTTCTTGAATGTGGTTTGGAGTAGCTTGAGAGGCGTAGTTTTTACAATAGTGTCACGTTTGGGTATATTGTGTCATATAGGCCCCTCAAAGTCACTTCAAATGTGATGTGGCCCGTAGAAAAAATGGTTTTGTAAAATAGAAATCGCTGATGAACTTTGAACCCTTCTAACTTCCTAACAAAAAAAAATTTTCTTTAAAAAATTGTGTTGATGTAAAGTAGACATGTGGGAAATATTATTCACTATTTTATGTAACATTAGTCTCTGGTTTAACACTAGAAGTCCCAGAGAGGGGTCATTTGACCTTTTTACCATTGAAAACCAAGGAAGGATCCTTTAAATTCCCGGGACTTCTAGTGTTAAGGTATAAAAATGAACAGTTTGAAAATTGCTAAATTTTGGCCAAATTTGAAATTTTTTCACAAATAAATGCAAACAATATCGTCATAAATGTACCACTTACATGAAGTCCAATGTGTCACAAAAAGCATTTTAAGAATCACTGGTATCAGTTGAAGCTTTCCAGAGTTATGACGTCAAAAAGTGACACTGGTCCGAATTGTAAAAAATGGCCTGATCATTATGGTAAATACAGGCTTAGGGGTGAAGGGGTTAATAACTACCATAAAAAGTTGTATTTTGGGCATTAAGGGATGAACAAATTCAGTAGCTGCATATTTTAATATACTGAAGTGTAGTGAATGTCAGTTTTTAAACATTTGACATTTGTCCTTAGTTTTTCACATGAATAAATGTAAGACTGAATATGTTCCAAAATCCTAGTAAATAAAAGAGTGTAATGATGCTGTGTCATACAGAACGGCAATTTAGAGGTGCCCACACTTAATAGAAAACAACATGATGTTCTAACGCTGCAAAACAACAGTTGCAGCCTCTACATTGGCGTCACGCAGATCTTACATCCCTTTTGTTTACCTTCTGTAACAGCTTCCTTTGTGACAAATACAAGTGCGTCAATACTAGTACTTTCATTTATTTTGCAGCCTCTTCCACACCTAAAATTCCCAAGCTAACATAGAAAGTTAATTGTTTTTTCCTCAACATACTGTACTTGACTATAATTCAGCATGGTGATAAAATGATTTCATGTTCTTTTGCGTGTTGTTAGGAAAGCCTTTTATTTTGCTTCATCGATCTACCTACCATGAATATGAAAGGCTCAACTGCAAACAGAAAGCTTTATCATAATAACACTAATGTTTCCACAATTACTTATCATTCTAGCTCAGATATCTAGTGACAAGTACCCTCTAGTCAATGGACCATATGGCGATCTTTTTCATTTCTCAGTCAGTCTAGGGTCATGGTGGCATCATTATAGAATGATAAGTATTAACTAGTGATGGGCGAACCCAAACTGAATATAGAACACAGATCTCAAACACAGACTTTCCTGGGAAGTTCGGGATACAGTTCGGGTTTTGGTTCGGAGGCGGGGAGCTGTAAACATAAAGAAAATAGTTACTATTCAGCATTATACTTACCTTTTCCCACCGACCCACCATCCCACTGCGTCTACTTCCGGTGCTGCTCATTATCTAGATATTCACTGCAGAGTGGACCAACAGCCAATCACAGACACTGTCACAGAAAATGGGCGTCTGCTCACAGAGATATGCAGCAGAGCTGAAGATGTTAGCTGTGGATTATGTCAGAGTGAAGGGTTTTTTGTTAATGAAAAATGGAAAACAGGGTTGTATTGTATTTTATTTCTATAATAAGAAAAAACTGCTGGAAGAAGGTTCTTGAGGAACCGAAACGTTCAGTCCTGATGGCCAATAAAGAAAAGCATGGTTTGCAACAAGGAGTGCTGTCCGATTTTTTTGGTAACTGTATTTTATTTCTAAATTTTATTTGGTGTTGTGTTATTTTTTTTACTGCTTACACTATGAATTTCAGGCTTAATGCCAGCAGCCAATACATAGCTGGCATTAACCACTTTATTACCCAGTGTGCCAACACCACCAGGGCAACTAGAAAAGTCAGGGTACAGTGCCAGAAAATGGCACTTCTATGAATGTACCATTTTCTGGGGCAGCTGCAGGCTGCAATGCACAGTGAGGGGGGGGGGGGCAGAAACCATGGGCCACTCTGCACTGAGGATTCTAGTTTAATACATCCTTGATTGTCCTTATATACAGAAGTGCCCCCACTGCTTGTCTGTAGTTCTCATTGTTGGAGTTTTGATAAACCTTTGGCTTCTGAGAGCTCTTTTTCCTTGTCCTGACTGTGGCTCTGGTTCAGGAAGTGTTCTGGCCATATAAGAAAGGTGTCTAGCTGGGATACCTTTGTTTGGTCTTTCTGATCTCCTGACTAAATGTTGACTTGGTTCTTCTGTTTCTTCCTTGCTGGCTTCAAAGCTTATCCAGACTTCAGTGTTTTCTTTTTCTGTGTCTGATTTTGGTGATTGATATTCTTGTTCTTGTTTCTTGGCTTCATGGAGTTTGAGCGAAACAGAGTTCTCATCAATCACTACGTCTCTGCTGATTGTTACTGTGTTGGTCTCTGGGTGCAGGATTCTGTATCCTTTTTGAGTTTCACTATAACCCACCAGGACTTCTTACTTTGCATGTGATTCCCACTTGGAACGTTTTTCTTTGGGAACATACACAAATGTTTTGCTTCCAAAAGTCCTGAGGTGCTTCAGGTTAGGCTTCTCACAGTTCCATAGCTCATACGGAGTTTTATTTGTGGCTTTACCTGGCAGTTTGTTTTGAAGTTAGCAAGGTGTCATGATGGCTTCTCCCCAATATATTGTAGGTACTGTAGATTCGCATCAAACAACATACTTCTTCCACTTCACAGAGAGTGCGGTTCTTTCTCTCTGCAATGCCATTCTGTTCTGGGTTGTATGGAATGGTAGTCCGGAACATGATTCCATTCTTTTTCAAAATTGTTTGCACCTTACCACTTGTATATTCAGTCCCATTATCTGCACACAGGGCTTTTGGCATTCTTCCAAATTTGTTAAACACTACGGCAAGATATTCTTCAAATTTCCGTGGAACTTCATCCTTACCGTGAAGCAGGTAGGCGACTGTATATCTGGAGTAGTCATCAATAAATGTGAGGAAATATTTCTTCTTGCTTGGAGTTTAAACACTCATTGGACCGCAAACATCTGTGTTATCAAATCCAGTGGCTGTGCAGATCTAGTGCTGCTTACCTTAGTAAAGGGTTTTCTGGACATTTTCCCTTTAAGACAGCTAGTGCACTTCATCATTTGACTACATTGCTTGATTTCAACACCATTTGCAAGTTGACCTAGCTTCCTTACTATTCTGGGTCTCTGTGCCTAAGATGTCTGTGCCTACAAGGATACAGTTCTTATGCAGATCTTGTCTAGCACTGTACACTCGATCTTTGCATATTATCTGATAAAGTTCATTTTGGATTTTTCCTTCTGAAAGAGTGTGACCCTTCTTTGATATAATGCAGCTGTTGTCTTTAAAAGTAACTACATTCCCTTTTGCGTAAGCTTCTTTACTGACAGAAGATTGCTTTCAAGACTGGGAACATAGAGAACATCCTTTACTGGGATCTTTCTGCTTTGTGCTGAGGAAACTGGAAAGTGGAGGTAGCCGTCTCCTACTCCTTTTGAAGTCATATATTGACCATTAGCTAAGATTATCTTTTCTGACTTGCTTTCATCAAGGTCAGTGAAGAAATCCTTGTTATTTGTCATATGGACTGCTAGCACCAGAGTCTATACACATATATGCTTGGCAGATGAGCATGTACTGGTAATAAATACAGCTTCAACACATGCAGATTTTTCCTTTATAGCTGTTTTCATCTTTTTATCACTGTTCTGCTTTTTAAGATGACTCATTCTTGCTTTCCAAATTCTCCAGTTTGCTTTAAGGTAGCCGGGCCTTTAACAGACCAAACATTCACGAGTTTCCCTTAGATTGCTCTTATATTTAGGAAAATCCTGTGTCTTTAATACTGTTTTGGGTCTGGACTCATTACCGATGCTTACATTTTGCGTTTTTTGCTTGAATTCATCTATAAGCTTGACTTTGACATATTCTAGTGTGAGCTCATCATCTGACCATGCATCTAGTGACAAGTGTGTCATAACTTTCTGGAAGAGCACTTAATAGTAGTGCAGCAACATTAAAGTCTTTAATTTCTCTTCCAATACCCCTGAGACGCTCCACAATCTCTAGGGTGTTTCTTATATAGTCCTGCATATTCTGGCCATCACTTAGCTTAGGCTGGTACAGCTTTCTCATGCGATAAACTAATTGCTGAGTTTTGATTTTCATGCACTTTCTGTAATTTATCTCACATTTCTTTTGCAGTTGCACACTTGCATATATGCACAATCTGATCATCATCTACACTGAGGGAGATAGTGCTTTGTGTTTTCTGATCCTTCTCTATTCCATGTACCTTCTCTTATGAGCAGCATCTTCATCTTGAATTTGAGGATGGTTAATTCTGATTGGTGAGACTTTGCACTGAGAACTTGCAGTGATCCCTGCTTATGTATATCCTCTCTGTTGCTCTGTGCTGCTTTTGCTTTGGGCTTCTGTTGCTGTATTAATCTTCTGTGTCACTCTATGCCACTCCTGGGGTTCTGTCTCACGCTGGGGTTCTGTGTCACGCTTGGCCCATAACCTGTTGGCAGTGTATCATTCAGGATACTCTCAAAGCGTATTGATAACAGAACAGAGCTTAATTAGTAACAAACAGGTACAGATTTGATGGGCTTTGTGGAATCAGGAACATACATATCTTAAGAGTCTCTGTGCAGCATCAGCAGGCTACTTCTCCTCTCATGCACTGACACAGGATACTGGTCTTTCCTGTGTGTGAGCCTCTGTGAGTGTTTTTTTTTTATCTAACTTTATAGACAATACATAAACCTAGCAATAGAACCTTTACGTATACTGGAATGAAGTTGTTGCACTAAACATATTCCAATACCACCCCAGTGAACTAATTTTTATTAGTGAAATAATATATGTAAAATTTGTACCACTGAAAACATACAGCTTCATCAGCAAAAAAAAAAAAAGAGTTTTAAAAAAATAAATGCATGAATGCTGGTCCATGAATACAGTTAAATGCAAAGCAAACTATTTTATAAATGTTATTTTTTTATTAATTTGTGCACAAACGTGGGCAATAAGGGGCAATTTAAGAGAACGCTGTGAATACACATAAAGTGAATAAGCTTCACACCCTCCATATAAAATAATGTACTTAAGCACTTGAGAAGCAATTGAAGTTAATACACTTTATCACACATAGAGAGGCAGTAAAAAAAATTGCTACATTGCTGTTTATCTTACTTAAAAAATCAGAAATCAATAAAAAAATGGAACGTGGCCCCAAATGGTACCAATGACAACTCCAACTCATCCCGTAAAAAAAACAAGCACTCCCATGACTGTTGGCATAAAAATAAAAACACTACAGTTTTCAAAATTTACAAATGCAAATAACATTTAATTCATAAGAATGTTTTTTTGATGAAAAAGTAGCCAAACCTAACATATACTATAATTTGGTATCACTGTAATCAAATTGACCTGAAGAATAAAGCCACCCAATCACTTATATTATAAGGTGAACAACGTAAAAAACTAAATATAAACCATTTTTTCAACTGCTGCTGATTTGTATCTTTTGCCTCCCAAATATCACAGTATAGCGCAGCTCACATTTATCCTGCACTGTACACTGAGCACTTATATTAAGGTTTCCATGTAAATGTCTGATAAGCGTACTTCAGACAAAATTCACAAACAAAAATTCACTGTAATGAGGAGATGGCAGCAACAGTTTGAACTTCCATCTGACCTGTGGTCTGGCAGTGTCCATCTTTTTCATAGTCCTTTTAAATGTGCGCAAAAGGACAGTCAACAGCAATTTTGTGCACCTTTGAAAAGAACACCAATTAACAGAGGCCAAACAGAGTCTGGAGTAACACTGCTGCCTCATTAGTGAATGGATGCATTGGATTTCAGCTGAATTATGTATTGAGGAGATGTAGATGTAAACGCTTGTATCATGCATTATGATGTTCATAATCATTGTATTTGTTTATGTTTACCAGTTTTTCACATGTAAAGCGCTTTGGAATTAATAGCGCTATAATAATAACCTAAATGTAAGTGCACAACATAGAGCACAGGATAAATGTGAAATGATCCAAGATATACTGTATCCTAAGTTGCTACTAATAGCATTTAACTCAACCCACAAAAAAACAAGCCCCCACTAAGTCCATCATCTGTAATGGAATATATAGGGAACTTCCATGTTACAGGTAGTACAAAGGCTTTGAAAAACACTATCATTCCCCCAAAAGCAATCTAGCAAAATCTGCACTTGCAACGGCCGCAACGGCCGGGGTTACTCAGTAGCTGGGCCGGCTGACGTACCGGGAGGTCACAGTGGCTGTGGCCCAGCTCCATGGCCCTGGCCGTGCAGTAAAGTAGTTATTTACAAGGGATAGGAGTCTTTTTGGGATGCCACTTTTGATATTCAGCCAGGGTTGGCCGACGCTGTTGATTTGGTCCTCTGGGGCAAATGGTGCGGCAGCCAGGATGGTATTGCTCCCCACAGGTGGAGCGGGGCCCCAGGGTTGGTGTAATACTCTATAGGGATGATGGTAGTTATAGTTGAGGTGCAGGAGCTGGCAAGGAGGGCGCAGGAAATAACAGCAGGATACCAGGGTTACAGTTCCTTGACTTTTACTCACAATTCAGTAGTTCCAGCCAAGCTGGGGTGCCGTGTCCTCCGAGTCAGCAATCTGGTCAACTCCCAGGCAATTCAGGTTCACTACTCCGACACACCCCTCTGTAAGCTTTTCCAAGTTGACTTCCCGCGCTGGCTACTCTCCTCTCCTGCCCTTCACCTTTGTGCTACAGTGTCCCAACCAGGTGGCTTTGAGCCCTTTATAGCGACGGTCGACATGTCCTCTGATTCTAAGTATAGCCACCGTTTTGCTGAATATCCACGGTTATTGGCTACTGCGCCTACAGCTCAGTAGCCTCCGGCTTCCTAGTTCAACCATGAAGTGTTGTTGCTAAATTGCTTAATCCCCTCTTGCAACCTAGTTACTTCAGCAACAACCTCGGGGTGATTGCTGGAATATGGTCCCTGTGGCCAGGGTTCCGTGGCAACCTACCCATGGGTCCCATTCCTCCCCTGGCCCTAGAACTCAACCTTCCTTGGTGTTCCTCTCAGGCTAGACTTCTCCCTCCAACTCCTCTCACTAACTGCTCAACTCCTACTCATCCTACTCTGTTTTCTACTCCCTATCCCACCTCCTTTGCCTACTTTCTCCTCCTGGCAGCAGATGGTGCTCCTCATATGAGGTCACTTCTGTCCACTTCTATCTCCTGGCCAGGAGTTAGGATGGGTGTTGGATGCAGGTGTGTGTGTCTTGGGTTTGCAGTCCCTCCTTAACTGGGAGTGGGATAGCACACCTATGGATTAGGTGCAGTACCTCTGTGGCGACCAGACCTCAGGGGCACCACACACTCCCAAATTCAAATGCCCCCTCCAAGCACCACAATGTGTCTAAGTCACATTTAATATCCATATGTTTGGCATTGTTGTAGTGAGGATGCCCTCTTAACTTATGGGGTGCGTGTCTTTAAAAGCACCAGCTGTATGTAATGTACAGGCACTACAATGTACTTGGCACTCAAAAAGCTTATTTAATCTTGCAAAATTCACTGTCTTTGACTCCGTCTGTGTATCCCAGAAAAAAATTGTCACTACACCCACAGATAAATTCCCAGAATGGTGTAATTTCCAAAATGGAGTCACTTGAGGGTGTTTCTGCCTTTCTGGCAGTTAGGAGTAGAGATGTGCCACCAGCCTAGTGTTCTAGTTCAATTCGATTCGTCGAATCGGGGGGGGGTGTTCGACGAATGTTTGTCAAATGTTCGTCAAACACCGTCGAACACCATAAAACACTAAATAATGAGCTGTGCATACATTGCGGAAGTGAAATTAAGTAAAAGAAAGGGTTAAAAATAAAAAAATCTATATGCTCACCTGTACGGCGAGGTCCTGATGCTTATAGGACCTGTGGTGACGTCACAAATTGGGTCACATGACCTCAGTTACCGTGGTAACTGCGGTCATGTGACTTGGTTTGTGACATCACCACAGGTTCTATAAGAATCAGGACCTTGCCGGAGGCAGCAGTGGATCGCCGGACAGGTAAGCATACAGTTTTTTTTATTTTTAACCACGCACAGCTCATTATTTATGCGGAAAATGCAGTAGATGTGTGTTTTTGTCCAGATCTGCCGCGTTTTCGAACCAAAGTCGAACATAACCTAGAATTGCAGAATTTGAAGCAAATTGTTCGAATTCGGCAAATGACTCAAACACCACAAAAAAAACCAGCTCGAATTTGAGATTGGCGAACAATTCGAGTCGAACACCGCTCATCTCTAGTTAGGAGATCCACAAATGGAGTCCGCAAACTCTTCTAGGAAAAGTTGTGCTCTAAAAGTCAAATGGTGCTCCTTTCCTCCCGAGTCCTGCCGTATGGCCAACCAATGTTGTACAGTCACATGTGGGTTATTGCCACATTCAGAAGAAATTGCGGATCACATTGTGAGGCCTGTTTTCTCTATTCCCCTTATGAAAAGTGCAACTTTGGTTTTAAAACAATATTTCATGATTAAAATGTAATCATTTTTTCTTCACTGCCCTAATAATGTTAAAATTTTGTGACACTTGTGGTGTCAAAATACTTACTGCAACCCTGGATGAATTATTTTAGCGGTGCAGTCTGGTCACTTGTGGGGTATTTGTGCTGTTCTGGCACCTCAGTGGCTCTGCCAATGTGGCATGGCACTCGTAAATGAAGCGCCACATGGTCAGGCGTCACAGTGGGGTATTGCACCTGTAAAAGAGGTATAATGTTCCCCAGCTGCAAGTGGATCCTAGGCTGGTGGGTGGGACCCATTAATGCACGCCCACACAGAGTAGTGGTGGGAGGTTACCCAGGTGGGAGATATATTCACCTCTAGGGGGAACAAAGAGTAGTGAGTCAGACAGTCAGTCAGTCAGTCAGTCAGTGAGGGAGAGGAGTCGAGGAGGAGTGTGAAGCGAGGCGGAAGGTTAACTCGCACAGCTCTACGCTGATCCGGAGGGAAGATGAGAGAGGATCCTGAGGGGGTCCTGAGAGAGGGTGCCTGACGCGGTAGTCTGGGCCCTAGAGAGAAAGGGGGAACCCCAGCGTGGAAATTCCATACTCCAGGGAATTCCCCAGTCCACCATGGGAACGCCGGACCGGAGGAAACGGCCAGAGTCCACCTCTGAAGTCGTCAATCGGCTACTGCGGTCTGTTCACCGGCTGCGGCACCCTGCCAGACAGAGCGGTCTGCCTGCTTCTTCACCATGAGGGAGGGGAGCCCAAGACTACATACAAGGAGCCATTGGGTATAGACTCATCCTAGGCGGGGAAGAAAGGACACGGGTTCGTCAACTAAGGCATACCACGAGTTCCACCATACCACCTGGAATCCACTTGTAGGCACCCATAGAGCTACCTGTTTGATTAACATCTTGCTGAACTGTGGACTTTGTATTTTACTGCTGACCGTTTACAGTAAAATACCCGGGAGAGAGTGACTTTGCCTCTGTGTCTTTGTGCTGCAGAATTCAACCTGTTTGCTTTCAGGAACGCTGCCCCGGAGGACCAGCTCCACCTGTAGGGAGCTTTGCCATCTTAGTTGCATTACCAATGACCTCCGGAGGACTGTGGCGGCGTTGGTGACCCATCACCAGGTACTACAGGTGGCGTCACATGACAAACTCTAATCCCCTGTACATATACCCCTTATTGAAGTGTCACCCAGGCCACGAGCTCAGGCGATTCCGCCCATGACATCCCCGTGAAGGCACCCACCGAGCCTGATAGCCGAGTACCCCAGGGCCTGGGGCTCGATACAAACCATTCCAACAAGTCCAATATGGTGCTTCTTCTCAGCTTTGCACTGTACCTCAAAAGCATTTGCTGATTAAATGGGAGGTATTGTCGCACTCATGAAAAATTACACTACTGTGTGGTCCATTTTTTTCTTTTTAGCCCTTATAAAAATTTAAAATTTAGGACTAACACAAAATTTTAGTGAAATGTATTCATTCTTCACCACTTAATGGTATAAAATTCTGTGACATACCTGTGGTATATGTGACATATGCACACTGCACCCCTTGGTGAAATCATTGAGGGGTGTAGTTTTTAAATGAGGTCATTTAGGTGGGGTCTGCTCTTCTGGCATGTCAGGGGCTCTGCCAATGTGACATGGCACATCAAAATCTTTGCTACTAAATGTGAACTCTATCATGGCACTCCTACTCTTCTGAGATTTGTAACTTGCCTCATAAGTAATTTTCGAAAAAATTGCATGGTCTGTTTTTTTCCTGTTATACTATTTTAAAATTAAAATTTTGAGCCACAGCAACATTTTAGTGGAAGCGTGCTTACTACACCCCTAGTTGAGTTTTTTGAGAGCTGTAGCCAGCGCCGGACTGGGGTGTCTGGGGCTCACCAGGAAAATTGACTCCAGGGGCCCACCCATTCTTCAGATATATGCAAATACCTGTTAGCCGTTATAGCCATTATAGTGGAGCATGGACTGTAAAACGCAGGCGGCTCCTGCACATCACTGTGCGCTCACCATTACTGTGATGTACAATTACTGTAGTTTGCATTAAAGGGATTCTTTGGTGAAAACAAGTTATCAGCTATGCACAGGTTAGGAAGGATCACTTATTTATTGGTGAAATTCGCAGAAGAATGTGGAGCTTTGAGCATTTGGTGAGTTTTTTACCTCAGTATTTGTAAGGCTAGGGTCACACTCAGTGCTGGCCCTGCGGCAGCCGCATTGCGGTACAGCAGAGCTCAGCCTGCGGTAACCGCCAGCGGTAATGGTACTTCGGGCGAACGCAGCCCTTAGATACCCGATGTATACCATAGTTACTGGCCACACACAAAGCTGGCCGGACTGCGGTAATCCTGTCCGCAGAGAAAAACGTTGCCTGAACGTTTTTCTCTGCAGTTAAGATTACCGCAGTCCGGCCAGCTTTGTGTGTGGCCAGTAACTATGGTATACATCGGGTAACTAAAGGCTGCTTTCGCCCGAAGCACCCGACGTTACCGCTGGCGGTTACCACAGGTTGGGCTCTGCTGTACCGCAATGCGGCTGCCGCAGGGCCAGCACTGAGTGTGACCCTGGCCTAAGACAAAACCAGGAGTCGAGTAATCAGAGGTAATTTTTCTGCATTTCTCACCCTCTCCTGGTTTTGTCTTATAAATACTGGGGTGAAAATCTCACCTAATGCTCAACTTGCTTTCTCTGGTGAACCTCTGCATCTCTGCTGCTGTGTCACAGGACCAGGAAGGGGTTAAACATACAAGTTAAAATAATCCAGGGGAAAGGGGTAGGTGCTACTACTGGTATTTACCTTGGAGGCCGGCTTGTGCTGAGGAGTGAGGCGTCTGCAATCCACTGATTAGATTAGTATGAGGAAACTCCAGCACAGGACTTCAGTCTTCATTTAATTTATTTATTTATTAGTGCAGGTTAAAATCATTGACAAGTGTCACAGGGTACATGGTCCCTTACGCTGGACGCGTTTCGGATACCATCCTTTGTCAACAGCTCACAGAAACTAAACCCCCCAGACTTTAAATACAATAAAACAATCCTTAATCACATGTGCAAGCTAAAAAACAATTGGTATCGCGGCTAGGATAGTATAGTCCTCCACAGGTAGGACTGTGACTTCAGGGCAGCGTGGGGAGAAGGGGCAGCTTGGAATGGAGCTGGGATTTTATAGGGAGCGTTGGAACAGTCTATGAAAGATACTGGGAGTGGAGAAGAAGGATACACGCACACAGCAAAGTCTCTTTTACCTTTTACCGATGGTTGGCAGGTAAAATGATCCAGGGCACTGGCGGGTGGACAAGTTGCACAGTGGGTCCCCACAGCAAGTGGGTATAAGGCCTCCTCTGCTCTGAAGTAATGTCTGAAGCACAGCCTGCAGTGTCTTCCTCTCCTCCTGTGCGGTCTCCGGTTTCCTTCTCTGAACACTGCATCATTGCCCTGCTGTGTCTGGCTCTCTCTCTTGACCCACATAGGAAACCGGGTAACCGAAGCTTCCACGGTGTAACGGGGTTTTCTGTGGTCCTATAGTATCCCACAGGTTCGGATCCCCAATATCCGGTGGTTCTCCTTGTATGAACTCCGTCAAGTTCCTCGCTCCTTTTCTGTCCTAAGCTCCTTGCCTTCAGTCCCACTTAGGCTTGCGGAACATAGAAGGGCCACTCTGGGTCACTGGTTCGGGCCTAATCGCAGCACCGACCACCAGGACATCTTCGCAGCTCTCCTAGCGTCTGCACACTCTAACTAACTCTGCCCTCAGCAGCAGTATTTATAGGGGATCTTGCCTAAGGGCAGCAAGTTGGGCTCCCCCTACTGTGCCGGGGTGGAAGGTGTTGTATGTAGTAGGTACCTGCTGTGGAAACCCAGCGGTGCATTAGAGAAGTCTGTATCTACCTGTGTGAGCAGGGCGCTACACAAGCCCCATAGACATTGCATGGGGCTTGCCACAGGTGAACCGCAAGTGTGACGGTTAGGCGGCAGATGCGGTAAATCCGCCGCATCTGCCGCGGTCTGTGTAAAATGTTGATGTGAAGGGGGCCTTAGCCGTACCTTGCTCGAGGGTAAAGCAATGACTCACACAGAATCGGCAATATTTAACCCGACCACACAAATACCTAGTATAAGGCAATGTCGCAGCATTAATATGGTCTCTCAACGAAAGCATGATCTTGGCAGTTATATCAGATGCGTCCATGGGGTTAAGACCAGAGAGATTACTGTATATGGGCCCCCTACCAAACCACACACCTTAATCATGATTATGTGCACCTCATCAGACAACAATGTAGTTTTAAAAATATTCTACACAGCCCAAAGACCATAATTACCACTGTACTATATCAAATTAGTCATATATACCAGGTCAGTAGACAATATAAAAAAAATGACATTATTGAAAATTCCAATAAGAGGTGTTGTCCTCTCTGATAGAAATGATTCACATTTCCCGCTTTCAAACTGAGATAAATAAAGTGGCAAAGTTATTGATACTGGGCATATTAGTGTGTTTTCCATGCACTGAACTTGCATTGCAAGTGAAATGCGAGTTCAATCGCAGCATGCCGGCACAGCAACCAATCAGCTTTCACCGCTGTGACAGCATTGGTGAAAGGCAATTGGTTAAATTGGCCGGTAAATGCTGTCCATGGTGCTGAAGATAAAACTTCAGCACCACGGAAAGCACAGACTTTAAAACACCAGTGGTGTTTGAATTTGCTGGTAATGCTGTCCATGGTGCTGAAGTTTTATTGGCTGGATTTCTCCAGAAAACAGAGCTTTTTGATGCATGACAGTCAGACGAGTGCTGGGTGGTTTTCCTGTGAGTGTGGTGCGTGTGGTGCTGAAGTTCGCTCTCCAGGATTTCTCAGCATAAGGTTATTCAAATCGGATCCGGGAAATGATCCGACATTTCACCGCATCAGGCGCACCACAACATGGGAGTTTATGAGCGTTGGATCCAGTGAAATATTGGATCGTTTAAGGAACACAGATTAAATGCTGAAGGCAGAACAGTGATGTTTATAAAAGTGCAGCCCAGTACTAAGGCGCCCATCAAAGAAGCTGAGAATAAAAAGGTGGATTGCAGATTGTCACTGTGTCTTTCAAGCAAAGGGATCTTTCTATTCATCAGGTCAAATAATATAGTGGACAATGAGTATATTACCTTATTATATGCCAAATCACATGTGGCTCCATCTACCATGATGTGCGATTTTGTTTCACAATTGTTCAGCTATTGAGTGCTCTATTTGGCTGTGTTCATATGTCGCAGTTGTCATGCATTTTATGTCGGCAATTGCAATAGAACAGCCTTGCTTCCACTTTTTTTTTTTTTAATTACAGCAAAACAATTAATTTTGCCTCGATTCTCCACAACAATGGCAAAAAAAATGCAACATGTGAGTAACGAAATCTATTTAATTTATTGAAAAGAAAACACCCATTAAAATGGATTGTAAGTTTACAACATGATGATTCACATTTTTGGGACTGAAAAGAGAAAAGTTTGAATATTTGGTGCAGGTTGATTGTATATTGGATGTCACTTTTCACTAAAGTCAGCTGTAAACAGAATATTAAAAGTGAGCTCATGTCTTTTGACTGCAGCAAATGTTTTGAACAAGTAGAGGCTTTAGCATACTGTACAACTGAAGTCATTCCCTGGGGAGCAGTGAGTCTCTTCCAAGCAGCTGAAATACGGTATATATATTAGTGTCACTAGCTAGCACTAAGTGCAGAGGCATGTGCCTTGGACATACAATCCTCCTCATTCTGCGGTGATTCATTTACCACATTTAGCAGTTGCTTCAGATACTTTAAATTTGTAAGCAGAATGCGGCATATCATCCACCCGGCCTAGGGGGAAGTTTGTAAAGGAATCTTAGATGCATGCAGAACCTGAGAGCAATGGAGACTGGATTGGGGAATAGATTTCTATATGATGGACTTATATGTTCAACCTGACATGTTGAGTAGTAATTTCAATCTGTAATGTCAAGAAGCCACGCTGGTTACTGACATTATTAATTTCCATGCTAATTCTATACACTTAACCCATTTTAAATTTTTATCTAATAATAATGCAGAGCATGTGATTTTTTATAAAACTTTCAAATATACTTCATTAGAAAATGTTGGTTGAAAACCATTCATAAACCTTCCACAAGGTGTCCCCACTACACTGTGTTGGAAGCAGACATATGCTTATTATCAGTCAAATCCGTCTTCACACTGAATGCGGGCATGTAACCATATAAAGGTGGTGTGGCCTAAACTCCTGAGAGCAGCTCATAAGGAAACAATGTATCAGATTAGCTCAGATTACAGCACAGTTGCTAAGCAATGTCAGAATGTCAGAATCAGTGTAAACTCCTCTGCACAAGCTTCTGATCTGTCATCTGGCTCCACTCAGCTCAGTCAGGATCTCTGTTAACCACCTTCTCTGCTGTCACAATGCTCCCTATCAGCTTGCTCCTCAGAAGCTGTGGAAATACACACACAGTGCTGGAAGATGTTGGTTACGCCCGCACAGCCATAATATAAAGTTTTTAAAAGAGCACAGAAAAATGTGAGAAAATAAGTGATATTGCACTCAAAAAGCATTACACTGGGGAACAATTAGAAAAAAAGTTTCTGTTGAGTTACGTTTTTGAGCTGATTTATACTAAAATTGGCATGCTGATTCCAAAAATGTAGTCAGTTTTTTTCTAGCACGTCAAGTTTTTTCCTCCACAACTTACCTGCCAGAGATGCACAATTGCACTGATATCTGTAATAAGACTTGTTATCTGATTACAATATATATATATATCCATCAAAACTCTAAGCACAGAGGTAAAGAGAGCCGGGCACTATCCGTGGTAAGAATCAGTCCAAATGATTGATAGCACAATATCAGGTGGTGCCCGCTAAAGGTAAGTGTAATTATATCACAAAAAAAGAAAACAGACCAGCGGCACCTGCAGGACCAGTTGAAGCAGCTGTCTGCTGCGAAACGGTCACCGTCGTCCACCTGACGTCCCTGCACCTCCCTCCCCTACAGCACGATCTCCTCATGTAACTTTGTTGGAATCGTCAAATAAACAGAAGATTCAACTATGGTGAGTGCCGCTGGTCTGTTTTCTTTTTTTGTGATATATATATATATCCTTTGTAAAAAACATGATAGTGTTAAAATACATATTTGTCATGCCTATTTCTTATATATTTCATTTTTTGTTCATATTTGTACTATTTAAAAAAAAAAAACACTTTTTAGGTACAGTAGTTTACATATTTTTGAGAAGACAAAAGTCCTATAGTTCAAAAACTTGACGTGATAGAGAAAAAGTGAGATCATTTCTGGATTCAGCATCCAAAAATTAATTAAGAACAGTTGTCTGACCTAACCCCTAAAAAATTGTGTTTCCCAGTGTTATTTAGCTGCTATGTGATCCATCATTAACAACCAGTGCAGTATTGTTTTTTTTTAATGAAATGACATTTACACTTTAAAAAGAACCAGTCACCTCCCAAAAAGCTATTTACCTGCAAATATAGTAGTAATCTGTGGTTAAATAACATTTAAATAGTGTTCAGCTGACTTAATGTCACAATGGTTGTGTAGCATCAAAATTAAATTTTATTCTCCCTGCAGCCACTTGTTTCAAGTCATCGGAGTGATACAGAAATCTATTACTTCTCACTATACAGCGAGCATACTGAAATAAATCCCCTGCTTGGAGATTAAAAATCGGTGTTTGGCGGCCGTCAGACGCTACGATATAGATAACGATGTCGGATACGATGTCGGATTTGCACATCGTCCGAACGATGTGTGTGATCGTTCTTGGTACCGTCACACGCACAGACATCGCTCATATGACTCCCCGATGCAGCGATCCAGCGGTCGTATGAGCGATCTACTTATCATCTGTGCACATCGTTAGCAAACAGTCACACAGAAACCTCGTAAACGATGTTGGGGTAAATGTGGGCGTATTTGAAGGTAAATTGGAGCACATAGGCGTGCCACATGTATTACAAGGCGCGCCCCTCACTCCATCATTGGTGGCCAGTACTGAGTGCTCATTGGTCAGATGTCTTTGGAAACATGGCGGCCTAATTTTCCGAATGTCCTGTGATGTGCATTGCAATGTCCATGTGTAAACACGTACTGCTATCCAAAAAACCTTATATGTCACTACCCAAAGGTAGAAACCGCTATCCCCCTTGTGCGCCGTGCACAATCCGAACACTTATGCGTTGGTCAATGGTTGCCGTTTTGGCGACCCGTACAGGACTGTCACCCTGTTGCGGCCATGACTGTGCTGCAATGTGCACGGGAGGAGCTAGCACCTTGCAGGCGGAATGAAACTGAAACCAAATTCATGACGGGGGGGTATGACAGTGTGCAAACTATATTGGGCCCATACCAATACTTGAGTTTTTGAGCTTGGCACCCTTGTGTCTGCCCGTAAATTCAAAGCAACAAGGCATGATCAGCCAAACGGCGCCTATGTGTAGTAGTGTTGAAGTGACAGCTCATCCAAAATGGCGGCCTGGGAAGAGAGAACCAATCGTAACGCAGGAGCTTCCACCATTAATAGCTGATGTGGCGCCAGCCAATAAGAACGCATGAGGGTTAACGAATCACAACTGAGGAGGCGTGACACAGGTGAATACCCGGCACGCCTACGTGTTAGATTTCGCCATCGCTCAATTCACAGCTTTCATACGATATCGTTCATTTACACGCATCGATTCTGCGTATCCACTGAGCCGACATCGTCAGATATGAGGTCCGGATCTCACATCTCAATCTTACGATCTGATCATTTCTCGTTGGTCGTGTCTTGCCGTCACACGCACAGACATCATTCGAGCGATGTTTAATCTGGCGCGTTCAAGCGATATCTTACCATATATCGTAGCGTGTGACGGCCGCCTTTGTTACATGTCCATACATAGAGGTCTGTTAATCCATATGCTAAGGAGTGATTATAGCACTCTCACTCTGTGGTCTGGATGATGGGAAACAAACTGCTATAGGGAACACTGTGTTGCTGTGCTTCCAGTAAATTAACTAGATGTGATTTAAATACTATTTTTCTTTAAAGCATTTCCATGGAATAGGTGAAATCTGTGCTCCCGAATAACAGAAAGGATCCAGGATGGAATAGATGAATAGTGGTTTATTGTCAACGTATTTTTGAAACAATCCGACCCCTTCCTCAGGACAACCTCTTGTGAAATATTAGGTACCACGCATTAGGTTTAAATGCATACAAAAAGGCAACAAAAAAACTAAGGAGTAGATCAACAATCTGTTTCATTACATTTGATAAATATAAAAGGAAGAGATGAATTAAATTTGATCAATATTTGATCATAATTAGAAAAGTAAAAAAGGAGAATAAGAAAAAAAAGGTCTGTATTTATAAAAGTACTAGATGTGGGCCCGATGCTATCACATCGGGAGGGCTTGGACACCAGAATAGGGGTGTGCTCTGTGGTGCTTGGCACGACAGCTGTCTCTTCCCCACCGTGTGCTTGTAATGACCAGAGGTCTGAATGAGATCCAGATTTTGGAGCAGAAAAAAGAAATCTGAACATGTTGAAGGAAATAAAAAGCAGCATGGGCACAGCACTTCTGACTTATAGACTTATCACAAACTTTCCTGGCATCACAATAGACATGCAGATTTTGATGCAGATTCCCAAAATCTACATAAAAAAAGCATCAAACTATGCACTGTGGGCAAAGGGCCTAAAAGGGTCAAGGTAGAGCCACAGTTGTGGTGAAAGGACTTGAGGATTCCTCTTGCCCCCTGGCTACTTCCACAGAGACCTATAGGGCAGGAGTGGCCGATGGGTGCTGGCTGTCTGGCTATCCATGAGAGGCCTGTCCTCCACGTGATGCCACATTCTCTACCACGAAAGTGTTAAAATCTGAAAAATGATAATGATAATGCGCAATAGGGTCTTATCCTTTAGACAGGAACGGCAATAAAATCTGATTGAAAGCTGCTCACCTGGTATGGTTGTGTGACCCACAACCAAGTATGATCGCTCAGAAACAGCTGCTGTACGGTCCGCACCCCCGCGATGAAGATTATCTGGATAAGGGACGGAGTGCCGCTCGACCTGCGCTGCTGTAAAGGACCACCAGAACACGGGATGACATTCTCTACCAGTCAGCCTCCTCCTGCCACTTATCAAAGTTAGCGGCAGTGGCAACCCGACTTACACTAACTGTGAACCACCCCTTGCTGCCCATCACCTTTATGAAGGTGATCTACTCACAACAAAGATTGTTCAGTTTTTGGGAAGATGGTCACACAGTAGAGTGGACCGGTTGACGTAGCATGGATGCCCAGTACCTTATTCAGCTAGGAAGCTAAACCCCCTCTGCTGGAAAAATGCCATCATCTTGCCTCAGGTACATTGGTTGCAGAAGTGATTGGCCTTAGGCCCATGCAACCACCCTGAGGCGATATTATCAGCAAACAAAATCTCCTCAGTAAAGGACACAGGACGGGGTTGTTCATGCCATATCGGATAGTTGCTTGAAGTGGGTAGGGGTCCCCACATGGCATTCTCCAAGTCAAAAGCCTCTTGTGGGGGTAAAACAGGACCTTCAAACTCTTCTACCTCCTCTTCTTCCTCATGCTTGTCATCATGCTCCTGGTCCTGGTGGAATTGGTTATTCGTTAGCTGTGGCACTGGTTGCAGGTGGAATACAGCCAAGCATGCTTCAAGATCCTCTGGAGTCTGACATCTGGTGGTCGAGGATGACATAGGGAAAGGGTCACCTACTTACTGTGAGCTCCTCAGATTTTTCTCTGCCATTTTAACCCAGCACTGTATCTGGATCTTGCTGCATATGAGGTCCAATGTGGGTAGTGCGGTGCAGCTCCATCTCCTCTGAGGGCTGCACCAGTTTTGTTGCTAATTAAACACCCTCTGCCCCTGGGGTGGTGAGGAATTTGACCTCCTTCTTTAGAGCAGGCATATCTTGCTGGGGATTAATCACAAAACTGTGTACTGCAGGCACACAGTAGCAAACAGCAACTGCAGCTGACTAGCTGTGTTGTATAGTACTGCAAAGATGGGGCTGAGCTGTGCAGTGATGCCTGTTTGTTATGCCTAGGGGCCTGCCTCTTCAGCGCCAGGAGTCAGAAGCAATCACAGAATATTACTGTTTAAACAATCTTGTTGCCTTGCTCCTCATTAACCCCGCCATGGGGTGGGATCCGGAAGTAATGTCACTCACAAATCCAATTCCCCATGCCACAAGGTAACACCTGGGTTGCAGTTAGGTGGAATGATTATTGAAGCCTGGCATATTTGGAGGAGAAATAATGATGAAAACAAATAAACTTATTCAGGTCACCAATCACCAATTCATCTGGAATGCTGAGTAAGGCTAGTGGGCAGCAATGAACAGACAGGTTCAGTATGAATTATACATATATCGGATAGTTGCTTGGAGTGGGTAGGGGTCCCCACAGGGCATTCTCCACGTCAAAAACCTCTTGTGGGGGGTAAAACAGGGCCTTCTAACTCTTCTACCTCCTCCTCTTCTTTATCCTTGTCATCATGCTCCTGGTCCTGGTGGAATTGGTTTTCGTTAGCTGTGGCACTGGTTGCAGGTGGAATACAGCCAAGCATGCTTCAAGATCCTCTGGAGTCTGACATCTGGTGGTCGAGGATGGCATAGGGAAAGGGTCACCTACTGACTGTGAGTGACTGTGAGAAAACAAATAAGCTTATTCAGGTCACCATTCACCAATTCATCTGGAATGCTGAATAAGGCTAGTGGGAAGCAATGAGCAGACATGTTCAGTATGAATTATACATATAACACAGTTCTCCACATGACAAAAATGTGTATTGTAAACATATGGAATTAAGTGAAATAATGATTAGTGATTCAAGAAGCAATCTCCATACTATGGTGTTTCATGAGTGTGAACAGACCTATTAGACCATGTATGTGAAGCATATAATGGCCATATGCTATTTTTATATTAATTGCTATCACATAACTGTAGAAGAGATGGCATTTCACAGTGCTGACCCTCTATAATAATAAAGGTTTGCTCTTCAAAAAATAATAATAATACAAATTTAAAAAATATATTTTAAATAAAATTTCCCAAAATATATGAGGCTCTCATATAAATGGATATTTTATGAACACTACAAGCTTCATGGACTTCACAGCTGCTGGCACATCTGGTACTGTTTCCAAAATTCACAACCTGCAAGTGTGAAAAATACCTGCAAATTCCAGAAAGTTAAAAAAATGTATTTAAAGTTTCAAAAAATTCTACAGCTTAACTCAAGCCAGTAGACCAGATGGTGGGAACAATTCTAACTATAAGGTTAGGTGTTGTTCCTAGATAATGGGTCTTCCGGTAAGCATTTTGGCTCTAAACAAACAGAAAAGTTTTAGAGCCATCTTAGATTTGGAAATTTTTTCCGAACAAAGCCTCTTTTGCCATTTTTTGGGTAAATTGGTCAGGTTTCCGATCCCAAACAAAATCTGCAGTGTTTGTGCTGAATTTGAAATTGGCAAACTTGTTTGGAGAACGTTCACTCATCTCTAGTTAAGATCTTCACAGAACATGTTGCCCCCAAGCCTCTATAGAGTCCCATGGTTTGAAACTATGTGGAGGTTTTTATAAATCTGCCAGGTAAGTGCAACATGTTCAAATACACACTAAAAACACAGAACATAGACAATGAAAATAAAATTATTTATAAATTGCAATTCTAATTATGTTGTATATTGCATCATGTGCAATAAGTACAACATAAAGTACATTGGTTCCTCCACACAAATTAAAAAGAAGGATCACAGAGCATGTGAGCAATATTATGGATAAACTTATTCAGGAGCCCTAAACATTTTTTGGAAAAACAAGATAGCTTATTAGATGATTTTTCTTTTTTGGAATTGAAAAAGTGAAAAAAACAATTAGAGGAGGGGATTGGAGAAAAAAATTGCGGATCAGGAGATTTTATTGGATAATAAAGTTAGAAACCAAACAGCCTAAGTGTATAAATTTCTGAAATTATACTTTATTCATTTATTAATCTGCATGAATTCCAGAAATTATATACCGTATATACTCGTGTATAAGCCGAGTTTTTCAGCACATAAAATGTGCTGAAAAGTCCCCCCTCGGCTTATACACGGGTATATACGGTAATTCTCTCTATAACGGCCCCCCCGTGGTCTCCCCCCCCCGCCGTATATACAGCCCCCCCGTGGTATCCAGGGCCCCCCTTGCTGCATCTGTAAAGGAAGATGTCGGTATACTTATCGCTGCTGCCGCCGCCTCCGCTCCGCTTCTCGGTCACCGCGCTGCTCCGGCCGGGTCTTCATGCTTCCTGTTCCTTCTCCGGCGCTCAGGAAATGACGTCATTGTTCGAGCGTCGGAGAAGAAACAGGAAGCATGAAGACCCGGCCGGAGCAGCGCGGTGACCGAGAAGCGGAGCGGCGGCGGCGGCGGCAGCAGCGATAAGTAGACTGACATCTTCCTTTACAGGTGCAGCAAGGGGGGCCCTGGATACCACGAGGGGGCTGTATACAGCTGGGGCTGCTGTATACAGCTGGGGCCCCTGTATACTAATGGGGGGGGTGTCTGTATACCCCTGGGGCTGCTGCGGTATATACCCCCTGGGGCTGCTGCGGTATATACCCCCTGGGGCTGCTGCTGTATATACCCCCTGGGGCTGCTGCTGTATATACCCCCTGGGGCTGCTGCTGTATACTACCACTGGGGCTGCTGCTGTATACTACTACTGGGGCTGCTGTATACTACTACTGGGGCTTCTGTATACTACTACTGGGGCTGCTGCTGTATATACCCCCCCCTGGGGCTGCTGCTGTATACTACCACTGGGGCTGCTGCTGTATACTACTACTGGGGCTGCTGCTGTATACTACTACTGGGGCTGCTGTATACTACTACTGGGGCTGCTGCTGTATATACCACTGAGGCTGCTGTATACTACTACTGGGGCTGCTGTATACTACCTCTGGGGCTTCTGTATACTACCACTGGGGCTGCTGTATATATCTCTGGGGCTGCTGTATACTACCACTGGGGCTGCTGCTGTATATACCACTGGGGAGGCTGCTGTATATACCTCTGGGGCTTCTGTATACTACCACTGGGACTGCTGTATATATCTCTGGGGCTGCTGTATACTACCACTGGTGAGGCTGCTGTATATACCTCTGGGGCTTCTGTATACTACCACTGGGGCTGCTGTATATATCTCTGGGGCTGCTGTATACTACCACTGGGGCTGCTGCTGTATATACCACTGGGGAGGCTGCTGTATATTCCTCTGGGGCTGCTGTATACTACCACTGGGGCTGCTGTATATATCTCTGGGGCTGCTGTATACTACCACTGGGGCTGCTGCTGTATATACCACTGGGGAGGCTGCTGTAACACTGCTGGGGCCTGTATGTACCACTGGGGAGGCTGCTGTATACCACACTTCTGGGGGCTGTATACTACCACTGGGGAGGCCTGTATACCACTGCGCGGGCCTGTATACCACACTGCTGGGGGCTGTATACCTGTGCTGGGGTCCACCCTCGGCTTATACACGAGTCAATAGGTTTTCCCAGATTTTGGGGGCAAAAGTAGGGGGGTCGGCTTATACACGGGTCGGCTTATACACGAGTATATACGGTATTCATTAGTTTGGTATATATTTACCCTTTTTTTCTTTTGATGCTTTTTAAGGTTTTATTGTTGTTCTTTTCTTGCTTGCCAAAAACTTTTGTATATGGTTTATAAAATCTGAAATGCGCACTTTGATTATTAAGTATGTGATTTTGTATTGTCCAATGATGTCATGTTCAGAAGTTGGTCACAGAAGTTGGTGTGTGTAAAGCGGCCCTAATATGGAGCGATATTCACCCCAGTTTCTACTTTCTAATTAGCCTTTCTGCCGCACCTGACACCTTCTTTCACCTTTGCTTCTCTGCCCTCTCTAAAGGTACCGTCACACAGGGAGATATCACCGGCGATGTTGCCGGCGATCGCGGGAGCGCGCATCCCTGACAACATCGCCGGGGAGATGTCAGACGGAGCAACTTACCGGCGATGTCGCCGGCTAGTTGCCGCGGCTATCGCTCGCTGGGTTGCCCAGCAACCCAGCGAGCGATAACTCGCAATGTTGTAGATAGGCGGAATTGCCCGCAACATTGCAGATTGCCGCGTTACACAGGGCGATCAGGCATGATTGCTTGACCAACATCGCCTGGTTTACCTACATTGTTGGGAAACCTGGCGATGTTACTCAGGCGATTTTTCCCCTGATTATCGCCCTGTCACACGAGGCAACTCTCCGGCCACGCCCCTCAGTTGCCGGCAACATCGCCGGCGATATGTTCCTGTGTGACGGTACCTTTATGCTTAAAGGCAGAGAACAGAAAGAACTGATTCCTCACTGACTCCTATCAAAACCATGTCATTAGTAATTCAGTAATTACTTGTAAAAATTAGTAAATATGAGCATTAGCTTTTAATTTAAGGAGTTGTCCAATCTAGAATGGAAGTCTGCAGTCAAACTGTGTGCCTGCAGACTTCTGAATCCTCCTAGCGCACTCATTTGCTAGTGTCTGCACCAGGAATAGTGGTCAAGTATGTGATAAGGCCCAATTACACACACACAGATAATTGTGCAGAGATTGATCACAGATCTCTGGTTGCAGTGAAATCATGGACACATTGTTCCATTTTGTGGCCATGTACAAATGGAGCAATGTGTCCATGATTTCACTGCAACCAGAGATCTGCGAACAATCTCTGCACAATTATCTGTGTAACTGAGCTTATACACAAACTCATAGTCAGATTTCAACTAGCGGGGACAGCCTCGTTCAATACTGTTGGATTCTGCACACACTGGACATAATATTATAACTTTATATAGTTTTTTATGATCCAACCTGTAAGAAATAGACCCTATTGTGGTGAGTGATTAAAGGCCGCTTTACATGTCGCAATATCGCAACACAACAACGATAAAAAGTCACGTGGTACAGCCGTTGCAGTAGATATCGTTTGTGCGTTGTGTCATGTAAATGGGCAATGCGATGCAAAAACAACCCACCTACAATATTGCAAGAAGATTTTGCAAGCCCCTCAACCGTACGATATTGTATAGGCGATGTAGCAGGATCGTGCAGAGTGTGGAAAAGGGGCGTAATACATCTCCTATGTGATCTTGGACAAGAGCCAAAAACGTGCGCGCTCCCGTGAAGTTGTATGCAATATCGGAACGATTTCGCGACGTGTAAAGCGGCCTTAACTCTTATTGGGGTTGTCTTCATTTGGATCTTTGGGGTCTAATTAGTGTCACTGCCTAAGTCTTCAAAAGAATCTTCCGATGAAGGTAGTCCAATTCTGGTGCCCGTAATTTCTGAATCACATTTCTTAAGCACAGTGGTATTTTAATTTTAAATGTTTTACTTAAAGTCCCTGTAGTCCTTTTTTAATATTGTGGTTTTTTTTTTTTTAGCAAGCAAGGAATTTAAAAAAGAATTCTCCATAATAGAAAAAGTATGGAAGCAAATGCTGCAGTTCTATACATACACAAAGTAGTAAAGTACTTAAACGTATGCTAAAAGAAAGTTGATGACAATTCAATTCTCATATCCAACATAACTAGTTTACAGGCAAAAATGAGTTTCCATTTTTTCTAGGTAAAAACGTCCATTCCCTTCCTAATTCTCGGGCATTATTAATCATTGTCCTTCTGCTGTATGAATGAAAACAAATGTAGGACTTAAATTTAGGTCATCAGCTATCACAACAGCTGCTGTATCCCCTCTGAAGCAGGTGCTCCTTCCAGTATGCACAATTATTTGTGCTACGCATAGCAGGCAAATTCTTTTTCTATGACATTGCTGCCTCATCAGAGGAAGGCAGGAATTGTTCCAAGGGACAAGTCCCGTACGAGTTTGGCCTTTACCAGCTACATTCTGCAATGTAAATTGTTTACAGGCTAATGTTTACATCATAATTCTATTTATTGCCTGCTGTAACCGTATAGTATTTTATGTACTGCTGGACTAAGGCTATGTGCACATAGAGCGTTTTCAATGCTTTTTTAGTCCTATTTTGTCACAAGTACTAATCCTTATGCCCAGGGGCGGAACTACACTGGTGCAGCTGGTGTAGCCGACCGGTTAGGGGGCCCCTTCAAGCCTGGAGGGGGGCCCCAGCCGACCCCCGCAAGCCGCCGCCAGAGGAGAGGAGGGTCAGGCAAGGGAAGCAGAGAACTTCCTGCTTCCCTTGCCTGATCCAGCCCCTCCTCTCCTCTGCTCCTCCGGCCCCTAGCAGACATCCGGCGCGGCTCCCAGGTAGGAGAGCATCGCGCCTGCGGCTCCCAGCGGCCACCACCCCCCCCCCCCTTTCCGGGCCGAGCCGACGGCCAGCAGCACCCCCCCCCCCGGACCGCGCCGATGGCCAGTAGCCCCGCCCCCCCGGTCCTCTCCTGCACCAGGGCCCCCAGGGGTAACGATCCGCCCCTGCTTATGCCAGCATAGTCATCGAGAATTCCGAGGTTTGGGCACATGTTGCTTATTTTCCCCTTGCAGATTTGGTACAGGAATAAATCTGCAGCATGTTATTTTTTTCTGCATTTTTGCAGTGTATTTACACCCCAAAATGCATGAAAAACCCATGGAAAAAAACGCATGTCAAAAGTGCAAAGTGCATCAAAAATGCACGGAAAATGTGCCAAAAATGTGTCAAAAATGCACTGCATTGTTTTTGCATTTTCTGCCAGGAGAGTATTGTATAGAAATTTCTGGAACCAAATACTCAACATGCGTACATACCCTTAGGGTATGTGCACACAGTGCGTTTTAACTGCGTTTTGCTTCGGTTTCTGCATGCAGAAAACCATTGGTTTTATGGTAATTTATGCTAATTTGTTCCGCGGTTTTGATTCCCAGCAAAACCAATGTGTTTCACAGAAACGCTGTGCCCACACATTGGTTTTGCAAGTTTAAGAACTGTCAAATACCTGCGTTTTTGGTGCGGATGGGAAAAATTGACATGTTCTATTTTTCCTGCGTTTTTGTTGCAGTCAATGGAAAAAATGCAGGAAAAACGCAGCATCAAAAACGCAAGAAAAACGCACAAAAAATGCACATAAAACGCGCAAAAAATGTGCAAAAAACGCAGACAAGATCATAGCTAATCTCCTGTCAAGGACTCTAGGATCCTCAGGTTTTGCTGCTTTCAGGACTGCTTAAAAAACGTCCTGTGGGCAGATATCCTTAGGCTAGGGTCACATTTGAGGGTGACGGAGCCACTAAAAATCTTTGAAAAGCAGCCGCAGCGTGTAGCGTTAATGCTATGTGCTGCTAGTGAACCGGAGCCCCATAACAACCCGGTGTTTATCTTAGCAGCGGTCACACACCAAGCTGCATCACGTGCGCTTTAGCTGAGCGCACAGGAAACGTGTCTGCAGCGCTTTCATGTGCGCTCAGCTAAAGCGCACGTCATTCAGCTTGGTGTGTGACCGCTGCTAAGATAAATACCGGGTTGTTATGTGGCTCCAGGTCACTGGCAGCGCATTACATTAACACTACATGCTGCAGCTGCTTTTCATAGATTTTAGCGGCTCCGTCACCCTCAAATTTGACCCTAGCCTAAGGGCCGCTTTACACACACCAACTTCTGTGTCCAACTTCTGAACAGATCTCTGGTTGCAGTGCAAATCATGGACACATAGCTCCATTTGTACACAGCCACAAAATGGAACAATGTGTCCATGATTTCACTGCAACCAGAGATCTGTTCAGAAGTTGGACACAGAAGTTGGTGTGTGTAAAGCGGCCCTAAGAGTTCTTAAGAAGTCCATATTGTGACCTGTATATGTAATTATGAGAGAAAAAATACACAACTTTACACCTCTCAATACTCAATATATAGCACTCCTGCATACAGAGGGTCAGGAGAGACAGCTGTCAGCCGAATGATTAGCTGAACCATCAATCCGCCATATTGTGTATGGAGAGCTTAAAGAGGTTGTCCAGGCTTTTTATAAAGTCTCTGTGTATATCTAGGCTGCAGAATGCTGACAGTTTGTAATTTATACTCTGTCAACATTTTACATTGTCACCCAGATATCACCTTTCTGCATGTGGAGGAGACCAACAAGGGTGTGTTTGTTTTGAAGCTTGGATGAAAATGACACTACTTATCGTTTCCATCTACTCTCCTACAATCACACCCCAGACTGCAACAAGTCCTCACTAGTCCCAAGCATGCCCACTCCCCTCCAGTTTCCAGCGTGCCCCACCCCCTCCAGTCCTCCAGCATGCCTGTCCCACTCCAGTGTGCCCATCCCTCCATACTCCATTCCCATGTTCACTGTGATCAAACTACCGCATTGCACTGAGATCAGTCATCTTGTTCTGAATCACTGTGCTAAATCTGCAGCTCTGAGAAGGAGATGAGCACTCTTAGTGCTGCAGTGTGCGTGTGATGCCCCACTGGTCAGGCATCACAGATGGGGTACTGCACCCATATAAGAGCGGCAGTACTCCTGTCATCAACGGGGTGTAATGTTAATCTGATGCTCTCATTCCTGCATTCACACACTTAGTGTAGGGGGAATGAAGGGTTAACCTGATCTTGGTGAGCCCCAGCCCCAGTGGGCGGAGTGTACGTGTAGTGAAGAGAGTGAGCGGGAAGGAACAGGAGCGGTGCAGGAAGGAGAGAGAAGTCAGACAGAACAGAGAAAGAGAAGGAAGAAGAAGAGAGGAAGAAGTTGACCCAGCGTCGGGCCAAGTGGGATCCTAGTCTGCAACAAGGAACCGGCCCCGAGACACGGTGCAGGCAAAATTCAGTCCTCAACCATCAACACTGGCCAGTCGAGGATCTCTCTAGAGGTCCTGACAACTGTCCAGAACATGTAACCCCGCCAGTCGTCCTAAACCGCGTTGAGCCCCTTGGAAGTGATAGAAGGGAGCCTCATTTCACCCAACGGGTCTTGTAGCCAAGAGGGAGCACAGTACAATGCACGGATAGTAGGAGATGCAGATATCAGAGGACAGAGAGAAAGACGCAGAGGGAAAGGAGAGCAGAAGGAACATTATATGTGTCTTCGGAGAGATATTACATCTTTCTATGACTACCCGGCCAGCTACCTGCAGAAAAGACTGTTTTCCTGTAACCTGCTTGGCCATCTGACTGGTTCACCTAGTAAAGTACCAGGGTAAAGTGAATGAGACTCCGTGTGCTTTTCTCCTGTCCCTGTCTTGCTGGCAACTTCCTCAACAGCTTGCACCCCTATCATCACCGGCGCATCCCTGCCCCAGGGGGTTAACTCTATCTGCAGGGAGCTATACCATAAAGGCTGCTATACCACCACCCTCCGGAGGACTGAAGCGACACTGGTGCTCAATCACTAAAAGCTACGGGTGGCGTCACATGAACTATATTATAAACTTTATTTCCCCTGTACATATATTTCCCCTTTTTAAGTTTGGTCTCCGGGGCCACAGGTCCGGGCAGGCCACCAGTGACATCCCCAACCACAGCGGAAAAAGGCCTGGATACCCGAGTCCCCACTGCCCCGGGGGACTCATGTGCGCTTACCTCCTCCCCGTGCCAGCATGGATGTGATATGATGAAGCAAGCTGATCATCACAGCTGCCCCACCCCTCTGTACAGTGAGCAATTTATTCATACTGTTGCAAAGAGGGCGTGGGGCGGCTGTGAGGATCAGCGCGCTTCATCATATCACATTAGTGTGAGCACAGGAGAGGAGGTGAATGCACACACCACAGCACTGAAAGCACTAATTATCTTCGCGGAGCTGCGGATTTGGCACAATGTCTCAGAAGAAGATAACCGCTCTCAATGCAATGCGGCGGTTCTATCACAGTGTACCTAGGGGAATGGAGTGTGGAGGGGCGGGCATGCTGGAGACTAGTGGGGGCGAACATGCTGGAAGCTGCAGGGGAGCGGGTATGCTGGAACTGGGGGGGTGGGCATGCTGCAAACTTGAGCGCAGTGGGCATGCTGGGACTGGGGGAGCAGGCATGCTGGGACTCGAGGGGACATGTGGCTGTGGGGGAGGACTTGTCTCTTGGGGGGAGGTCTTGTTGCTGTGGAGGAGAGCTTGCTACAGTCTGGGGCGTTCTTATAGGAGAGTTCCAAAACAAAACCACCCCTTGTCGGTCTCCTCCACATGCAGAATGGTGATATCTAGGTAACTGTCACATACTTAGGGTAAGTTTACACATAATGTTTACGTGTAAATGAGGCGGTCGACAGGGTAGGGGGTACTCGGATACCGGGACTGATGACTTCTTGGATGGGGGATCACGGCCGGTCGGTTCCCGGTTCTGTGCCCTGGACCCTCAGTGGCGGGGATGACGGAATGGTGATGAGGATGGGGGTAGTAGTGTCGTGACGCCACCTGTGGTTCCTGGCAACGGTGGATACCAGTGCTGCGGCCGGCCACTGAGGTGATGGTGGTGCAGCTCAGTGTAGTACAGCTCCACACAGGTGAGGTTTTACCTCAGGGCAGCGAGGGTGGATTAGGGGAGTTGTAGTAGCGGCTTGAAGGGGACGCTGTGGGCAGCGGCGGAGAAGCAGACTCACACACACAATAGTCTTTGTTTCGGTACCTTTTACTGATGTATGGTAACAGGTACAGTCCAAGAGGGTTACCAGGTTCTCGGAGCAATTTGGGATATTTCACTTTGAGAGCTGTGAGGGCTCCTCTACTACTGTGTACGGTGGTTTGGGGTAAGTCCTGCCTATAACTGAACCCGCCGCTTTCTTCCCTCTCAGGGCTTTACTCCTTAACCAAAAATGAGGGCCTTCTTGGGGTCCTTACTCTCCTTTTGGGCCCCTGGTCCTGTGCTTGGTCAGGTTTGAGTGTCTCTATTAGGTTAGTACCTCAGGGGAATAGATCCTCCTGGTTTCTCCGGGCTTTTCCTGCTTCAGTGTATGTTCTACAGGTTCGGACTCCGGTGTCCGGGTGAGCTAAAGGGATCCTAGATCTGGTCCCTTGTTATGATCTACTGCTTCTTCCACTGGCCTCCGTCCCTCTCTCTAGGGTGCTCCACAGCGAGTCAGTCTCCCTTGGTTCTGGGCCTTGCTTTGCCCAGCAACCGGGTCTTTCCAGCACCTTCTCTAGGCTGCTTCACTGGACTTAACTGCTCTCTTCACTGCTCAGAGAAGACTAACTGACTCCTCCCCTCAGGCCTGGATCCTAATAAGGGAACTTGCTTAAAGCAGCAAGTAGAGCTCCCCCTCCAGGTCTGGGGTGTAAGGTGTTGTGTGCTGTGTGTACCAAAGTGTAAATCCCTCTTTGCACCAGATGGGCCCTGTGGCAATCCCCAGCAGGGGTGCCACTTAAACCTACCCTTAGATCATGACAGTTACCTAGATATCACCTTTCTACATGTGGAGGAGACCGACAAGGGTGGTTTTGTTTTGGAACTCTCCTATAAGATCGATGGGGTTCACTGGGACATCGTTATCTGATCGCTGGTGAGCTGTCACACAGGCAGACTCACCAGCGATCAACAACCCCTGCAACGACCTCAATATTGTGAAAAAGAATATAGAATATTCTTTTCCACGATGTAGAGGACCCGCTATGCTGGGGTAAGCGGGAGAACGCTGGTAACCACGGTAAACACCCGGTTACTAAGCGCAGAGCTCTGCTTAGTTACCCACTGTTTACCTTGGTTACCAAGCACAGCGCGCTGGTAAGCACGGTAAATACCGGATAACTAAGCAGAGCATTGCACAGCCATTGTTTACCATGGTTACCAGCGCGCTGTGCTTGGTAACCAGGGTAACCAGCGGGTAACTAAAGAGAGTGCTGTGCTTAGTAACTCGGTGTTTACCATGGTTACCACGTTGATGGTTGGTCTCCCGCTGTCACACACGGTGATGCTGGTCGTCCAGCAGGAGACCAAAGATCGAAAAATGGCCCTGGCCATTATACCAACAATCAGTGATCAGCGAGCTGATCGCTGATCGTTGCAGTATGTCACACATAGCGACATCGCTACGAGGTCACTGCAACGTCACAAGTTGCAGCGACATCATTAGCGATGTTGCTACATGTAAACCGGCCTTTAGTCAAGATCTGCAGCTCTTTGGCGCCCTCTTATCCTGCTGGTCAAACACAGTATTGACAGAGGATAAGGCAAGGTGCGCAGCTGCTCTAATTTATGTTGTCTATTGTGCCACGTGATTTGACAGGATGTATATATATCACCAGTTCCTGCCAGGAACATATATATACCTCCATCCAGCCACCTTCAAGCCACAATATCTTATAAATATAAAAATTATGCTGCTACCACCGATCTCTTACAAGGTGGATCGTAAACCCGTTTGGTAACGTGAATTTACCAAGAGGAACGTATTCAGCTCACTCATAGAACATGAAGAACGAAACTAGTAATTTATAAGTTTACTCCAGAAAGTTGGCAGTGTTTACAAAAAGATATAAAAGATATTACAAAAGATACAATTTACAGATATGCATACACAGTGTGAGGTAGCAACCGGGGAACCCGCTTGCATAACGACAAAACACGTGTTTATCAGTTTAACCAATGTCTACCCGTTTATTTTTCACATATAATAACATAACCCGGGTAGCATGTTTGACACATTGCACATTGATTATAAACACTTTACATAAATACATCATACATTACATAGAACATTGCACATATACATTCACAATAACCCGGGACCTGTAACCATCTCTCTGTCCCCATTGGAGCTCTAACACCTGCTCCCGGGGTAGCTACAGCCTCCGGCCTACTTACACATCTTACAGTACATTTATAATAAATACACTTGTTATACTTCGACGATGACCCCTCCGGGTTCATAACAGGGATTGAGCAACCTGAGTACCGGGTATGTCATGTATCCCCAAGGGGCTCCTTCCTGGACGTATCTCCGCCTACGTCCCGGTCAGAGTCCACCTGGTTCAACCATGGTGTCCCCACTCTAGGAGCCCTTTTAATCCCTGCTTCTGACCTTCGTTACATACACCTGAACAGGCCCTGTGGGTCCCAATGGCAGTACCTGCCGCCTGGCTTTAGTCACCCAGCTTGATGACTTAACATTACCCCGTAGTCAGGATTCCTGCCTGACCGGGCCTTACATACCATGAGTGATCCATCATTCAAACGTTCATGGATCACATACATTTCTTCCACACGCTCACAGCCCATCATCCATGGACTGTGGCTCCTCCATGGCCCATTACAGGGACTGGCAAACCATAGTACACGGGAACCTCATCCGTTACCTACTAGGAGCCCTATTACCCCTGTGTCTGGCACCACAGGCACACCCACACCATTAGAGGCCGTGGTTGAGGGACGGGTACCCTCTGCAAGCAGCAGGGCAAGCCTCCCTCTCGTCCCACAGGGACGGAACGCCTCCAACATCATCCATACGGGCTGGGTCACTTTCTCCCCACATTATTATACAATGTTCTTACATAGGTCATCCTCTTACATTCAGGACAATTGCCTAAGCCCCTACATACATCAACGGGTCCTTTACCGACTGCCTAGTTGGACCCAATAGCGGTTATGCCCGCCTGGCATTACTCACACACAGCTCACTCCGTTACACGGGAACCGCTGTCTTACTGGGCACGGATCCGGGTCTCGCTACCTGTGTAACGGGTCCACCAAGCATCCCCCAAGGCTCCTTTCCCGGACGTGGTTCACCCCACGCCCGGACCAGTCTCCACCGGGTTCAGCCACGGCTTCCCCACCAGGTGCTATCACAACCGCGGACCTTGGCACCGGCCTGGAGCCAGCATGCTCCCTTCATTCACACAGAGCCTCTAGACTGCTCTGCACTTGGCCGGTCTCAGCTTCCATCTGAATCTCTCAGCACGAGTCTCAGCTTCTCTCTGAATCTGAATGAATCTCTCAATTCCTCAGCTGGCTGCCTCTTATCGTGCCAGCCACTCCCACATGGACACACCCCCTTAGCTGCTGGTAATCAGCCTTTCACACAGCTCAGGTTAACTCCCTGTGTTCCAGGTTGTCAGCACTCAGCCCTTATTCCTTAGAGCCTCATCGATCTCATCCCACTCTCACTGCCGCTCATTAGTAACATGAAACCTTGTGTTCAAAGTTGGTTCACACAGTATTATCACAGTCAAACCGGCCAGTGTGCACAGGATCATACCTTGATCCTGCATGTGATGCGCCCTGGCCATGAGGATCATGCCGGCGGTGCATCACAACAGTTATTAAAATACTAGATGGTGGCCCGATTCTAACGCATCGGGTATTATAGAATATGTATGTAGTTGACATACTGTGACTGACAGAACTTGTTCAGTCAACATGAGTGAACTACACCGCTCCTCTCTCTCCTCCTGTCACCGCTTCTCCGTCTCTCCTCCTGTCCCCACTCCTCCTGTCAATGCTCCTCTGTCGCTCCTCCTGTCCCTGCTCCTTCTGTCACAGCTCCTCCTGTCCCCACTCCTCCTGTCAACGCTCCGCCATCTCTCCTCCTTTCACCGCTCCTCGTGTCCCCGCTCCTCCATCTCTCCTCCTGTCCCTGCTCCTCCTGTTCCCGCTCCTCCATCTCTCCTCCTGTCACCGCTCCTCCGTGCCTCCTGTCATCGCTACTCCTGTCACCGCTTGTCGTTTCCCGGCTCCTCCATTTCTCCTCCTGTCACCACTCCTCCTGTCCCCACTCCTCTGTTTCTCCTCCTGTCACTACTCCTCCTGTCCCTCTCCTCAAACTCTCCTCCTGTCCCCACTATTCCTGTTCCCATTCCTCCGTCTCTCTTCCTGTCACCGCTTCTCCTTCCCTCCTCCTGTCCCCGCTCGTCCGTCTCTCTTCCTGTCACCGCTTCTCCTGTCCCCATTCCTATTTCTCCTCCTGTCCCTGCTCCCCCATCTCTCCTCCTCTCCCCGCTCCTCCATCTCTCCTCCTGCCCCATGCTCCTCCGTATCTGATCGGGGAAACAACGACAGGTCCTAAAGCCCTGTAGGAGCTAGAAGACGTTGAGCAAGCCGGCGGACGGGTGAGTGTCCACACTGAGGATTTTTTTATTTTTACCGTGGAGGAGTGGGGGGCCAGGAGGGGCAGGAGGAGTGGGGGGCCGTGGGCAGCGGGAGGCCGCAAGGAGCGGAGGGGGCAGGAGGAGCGAAGGGGGGCAGGAGGAGAGCCGCGTGGCACACAAATTTTTACCAATGGACGCCGGCGCACGATTTCTGTGACAGTCAAAGAACATTAGATGATTATATAGTAGATGGAGGACTATGGAGGTACCTTATGCTATATGGAGGGCTAAGGGGTGCATAGATAGATAGATAGATAGACAGACAGACAGGATAGATGACAGAGGTAATAGACTCATTGCTGTTCGCTGTACACAGACACATACACACATCACGCTGTACACACTACACACTGTACACACTACACTGTACACACTACACACAACTCACATCACACTGTACACATTATACACTGTACACACTACAGTGTATACACTACACACACATCACACTACACTGTACACACTACACTGTACACACTACACACTGTACACACATCACACTACACTGTACACACATCACACTACACTGTACACACATCACACTGTACACACTACACACACTGTACACACTACACTCTGTACACACTACACACACTACACTGTACAAACATCCCACTGTACACACATCACACTGTACACACTACACACATCACATTGTACACACAACACACATCACACTGTACACACAACACACATCACACTACACTGTACACACATCACACTACACACATCACACTACACACTACACTGTACACACATCACATATCACACACTACACTGTACACGCTACACACATCACACTGTAAACACTGTATACATCACATTGTACACACTACACTACACACATCACACTACACACTGTACACACTACACATCACACTGTACACACATCACACTGTACACACATCACACTGTACACATATCACTGTACACACTACACACATTACACTGTACACACTACACACATCACACTGTACACACTACACACTGTACACACTACAAACATCACAATACACACTGTACACACATCACACTACACACATCACACTGTACACTACACACATCACATTGTACACACTACACACATCACACTGTACACACAACACACATCACACTGTACACACATCACACTACACACTAAACTGTACACACATCACACACTACACTTCTTCTTCACTGTTAACTGTATCGATATATACCACATGTTAACCCATTGGGGACACTGCTTGCTGTCTCCATTATTTTTTGTATGATGTCCCTGTTGTAATGTTACAAGTGCCATTGATGACATGTTATTATCCCCTTTTGTACATATGACTATTGATTGTAATTGATTGTGCACTATTGTACCTTAAAATTGATGTTATTATTCTTTCATCCTACTATATTTATACAGTCTTCCTTGTATGATCCTGTGGGGTCTACTTAGTAATGTATATGCCTTATACAGAGGGTAGGACTGGTCCGGACCATTTTTTGTTTTAATTTTTTTTATATTTTTGCTTGGCTCTTTTATGCCATTATACACTTAATTATTTAATAAATTTCACCTGCATTGAAATACGTTTTCTCGGTTGTGCTTTGCTATACAGGGGTACCTTTTTTCTTCCTTTTGCCTATACCTCTTATCCCTGTGCGGATGCACCCTTGTTACTCTAACCAGACAGCTGCAGCCCTGTCTTCCCTTTTCATCACACACTACACTGTACACACTACACACATCACACTACACACATCAGACTGTAAACACTGTACACATCACACTGTACACACTACACACTACACACATCACACTACACACTGTACACACTACACATCACACTGTACACATATCACTGTACGCACTACACATCACACTGTACACACTACACACTGTACACACTACACACATCACACTACACACATCACACTTTACACACATCACACTGTACACACTACACACATTACACTGAACACACTACACACATCAGACTGTACACACTACACACTGTACACACTACACACATCACAATACACACTGTACACACTGTACACACATCACACTACAAACATCACACTGTACACACTACACTACACACATCACACTGTACACTACACACTGCACACACTACAGACATCACACTGTACACACATCACACTGTACACACTACACACATCACACTGTACACACTAAATACACTGTACACACTACACACTGTACACACATCACACTACACACATCACACTACACACTGTATACACATCACACTACACTGTACACACATCACACTACACTGTACATACATCACATATCACACACTACACTGTACACACTACACACACTACATACATCACACTGTACAAACTACACACACTGTACACACTACACACATCACACTGTACACACTACACACATCACACTGTACACACTACACACATCACACTGTACACACTGTACACTACACACATCTCACTACACACTGTACACACTACACACATCACACTGTGCACACTACACTGTACACACTGTGCACATTACACACATCACACTGTACACACTGTACACACTACACATATCACACTGTACACACTACACACACTACACACTGTACACACTACAAACATCACACTGTACGCACTACACACATCACACTGTACACACTACACACATCACTATGCACATCACACACTACACACTACACATTGGCCCCAGCTCTCAGTCACACCGTACTGCCCCTGATCACCATGCTGCTGCCCCCGGTCTCTCCCTGGTCTCCTCCAGGTTAGGGTTAGCGCAGAGACATGATGACCTCCTCCCGCTACCGGAGCCGGGTGTTCAGGCCTCCCTGCAGCCGCGGCCAAGACACAGAGCATGAGAGGTGCCCAGTGATTGGCTGACATCGCCGCTGCCACCGCCGCTGTTGCTTTGCTGAGAAGGGAGGGAGGCAGAGAGGTAGAGAGGAGGAGGCTCTGGGGGAGGCAGAGAGGAGGCACCGGGGGACGCAGAGAAGAGGCACCGGGGGACGCAGAGAGGAGGCTCTGGGGAAGGCAGAGAGGAGGCTCTGGGGAGACGACAGAGAGGAGGCACAGGGGGAGGCAGAAAGGGGTTTCGGAGGAGGCAGAGAGGAGGCACCGGGGGATGCAGAGAGGAGACACCGGGGGACGCAGAGAGGAGGCACAGGGGGAGGCAGAGAGGGGTTTCGGAGGAGGCAGAAAGTAGGCACCGAGGGAGGCAGAGGAGCGGGGGGGTGGGCTTTGAGGAGAGCCGGCTGTGCTGCTCTTTTGCATATGCTACGCTCATTGGTCTCCGTGTCTGCCGGTGACCAATGAGCTGCCTCTGTGTGGCGCGCAATTTTGGTTACAGACAGACTCAAAAAACCCTTAGACAATTATATAGTAGAAAAGGGATTATATTTGCAGTAATCTAAACTGTTGTAGCTTGAATTCTGTAGCCATGGGGAAGACGGAAGATGGAGGTGGTTCACAGCAGTGTTTCAGCTGCCCCAAATCTGTGACAGCGAACTCTTAGCTAAACTGACCGGGCTGTGTTGATGTGCAATGTCTTTTGTGTGAACCACTAGGGTCCATCCCTTAACTGCTCGGTGTCTTTTATAGGACAATAACAAGAATTCATATATTCCTGACAGAAACCCTACAAAATGCTAACAAGGTGCAAATTACAAACTGTCAGCATTCTGCAGCCTAGATATACACACAGTTTTTTATAAAAAGCCTAAGCAACCCATTTAAGTAGTCTTAGAAATATTATATAACAACTTTCTTAATCCACATGAAAGGAAATATCAATGATATAACATCCAAATTTCATTTTTGGATTGAATTTAAGCTTTAAAGCCATATGTACTCTGCAATAATATTTTGATAACATAAAATTATATTAAAGGGGTTATCCATGATTTCTTTTTGTTCTTGCCTGTTCTGGATAGTGATGATCTCCCCGCCACAGAGCGGTCATGCACTGCTCCTACTGTTGGTTCTCCTGCTTCCTCTGATGTCACATTGACAGAGCAGCTCCGTCTCTTAAGTTCTGCTCTGCTTTGATGGGAAGTCACTGACAACATCAAGCTAATTAACAGGCTGCTCCTTGCTAAATAAATTGGTGTTTACAATGACACTGTGGACAGGGCAGAATGGAAGAGGAAGAGCTACTATGTCAAGGAAGTATTAGAATCACCACCTCAATCAAGAGAGATTGTCACCAGGCAGAACAGGTAGGTAGTTAGCAATGACATGCCAGTAAGTTCTTATCCCCATATTAGGAAAAAAAAAGTCCCAGATGATCCTTTTAAAGGGATCCTGTCACCTCCAGAACGCCTCCTAAGCTAGCAAAACATGTCCCTGCAGCATCCCGTCACTAATCTCACACTCCTTTTGTCTCCTAAAAGCATCCTGTGAGAGTGCATAAAAACGTTTTAATACTCACTCATTAGTGATAATTAGCAGGGGCTATATTCTTTAGTCACCAGGGCGGGCTGTTTTGCATGCTCCAGGTTCCACCCTCTCTCTGTCTGTTTGCTTTGCTTGTGCAGATTCTGCCCTCCCCTCTCTATCACTCACAGAATGCAAATCATTAGTCCTGCCTTCAGCTGCACATCACAGCAGCACAGAGACAGAGAGAGGGTGGATCCTGGAGCTGCAAAACAACATGCCCTGGTGACTAAAGAATATGGCCCCTGCTAATTATAAACACTAATGAGTGAGTATTAAAACGCTTTTATGCACTTTCACAGGATGCTTTTAAGAGACAAAAGGAGTGTGAGATTAGTGATGGATGCTGCAGGGACATGTTTTGCTAGCTTAGGAGGCGTTTTGGAGGTGACAGGATCCCTTTAAGTTGAAGGCCACATTATTTTTTTTAGTATTAGGCTAATTTTTTTTTAACAAAGCTGATTGGCATTATTTTCACAGTGAGAGTGGCTTTTTTTGTCTGAGAGTTACATTTAATTGTCAGCATTTAATGCAGTGTTCAAATCCATGAGCAAGAAGTAATAGTTTCCCATGGACTAAAGATTTCTTGTAAGCAGTTTCTAGGAAACCTAATCAAGGAAATGAGTAGTGATGATGGTTCTTAGCAGCCGGTGAAATTAATGATAAAACAATACTTTTCCAGGGAAATATGTTAGAAACCTAAATACAAAATATGTTCTTGAATTCATGTCTATCAAAATATAAATACGGTATATAAAAATCTTTTGGTCTTTAGTATGTATAGAATATTTCTTTACACAAAACAAAAATAAGGTACCGTAAGTATTTTTGAGGTTTTTGCCAAAAATGATGAGCGTTCCATGTGTATCTTATGTATTTTTGCCTATGAGCATCGCCAGAAATAAAAGTAAACCTACTGCAAAGCCTAGATATAGAATTGTGTATATGCTTTGTCATTACTCTTTACAGGTGAATAGGGAGCCAAATGAAGACAGGAATAGTGCATCTAAAGCTATATACATGTGATAGAGAATATTAAAAGGGTATTTTCAAGTTTGGAAGTTATAAAAATAATAATAATTTTTATTTATATGGCACCAAAATATTGTGCAGCACTTTAAAATTCAGAGGGTTCATGGACAGACAATATGAGACAAATGCTGCAACTGGTCACCAATCAGTTTGTGTACAAGTACAGATAAAGTACTATTAAGTGAAAGGAGGGTGCAGCCAGATGATACAAGGGACCAGATTTGGAAGAAAATACATTAAGGGCAGAATGAAAATTGTTAGATAAGTGAGGTGATAGGCTAGTCTAATGAAATGTGTTTTTAGGACCTGCTTACAACGGTGGGTATTCTGAATTCATCGAATTATTCTTGGTAGTGGATTCCAGAGAATTGGTGCAGCTCGCGAGAAGTCTTGGCGCTTGGAGTGGAATGTTCAGATTATAAAGGATATCAGTCATAGTTCATGAGCAAAATGGATGGCACGATTAAGGTGATAGATGAGGGAGGAAATACAGGGTGGTACAGAACTGTGGAGGGCTTTGTGGGTGAATGATAATTATTTTATATTGTACTCTGCAGAGGATGGGCAAGCAGTGCAATAACTGCCACAAGGTCGAAGTATCGGTATAGCAGTTGGAGAGGAATATGATCCTGGCTGCTGCTATTTTGATAAATTAGAGAGGGCAGAGCTTGATAAGAGGGAGATCGGTTAGTAGAGGGTTGCAATAATCCAGATGAGAATGAATAAGAGCAACAGTAAAGGGGGTGTCACACGCGTCAATGTCGTCAGCGAGATGATCGCTGACGACATTGACGGCTGATTGCTGGTGAGCTGTCACACAGACAGACTCACCAGCGATCAATTGACCAGTGACATCATGGAAACGATTTAAATATCGTTTCCACGATGTCCTGCTCCCGCTGCCAGCCTGCTGGAAGCGGGAGCAGGCTGGTCTCCAAGGTAAACTGCGGGTAACTAGGCAGCGCGCGCTGCCTAGATACCCGACGTGTACCTTAGTTACCAGCCTCCTCCGCTCACCCGGTGAGCGGAGGAGGCTGGTAACTAAGGTACACAGTCGGGTATCTAGGCAGTGCGCGCTGCCTAGTTACCCGCAGTGTACCTTGGATACCAGCTCCCAGCGCTTGTGAGAGGCGCTGGGAGCTGGAATATCGCTAGTCCCGGTGTCACACGCAGCGATGCTGTGTTTCCACCGGGCGACAATCGCCAGGTTTCTGAGCTGGTTCTGAAACCTGGCGATCATCAACCAGCGATTTATCGCTGGTTGATGCAGTATGTCACACGCGTCAATATCGCTGCAACGTCACGTGCAGCCGATATCGTGCAGGCGATATTGACGCGTGTGACACCCCCTTAAGAGTTTTTGCATGGTCAATAGTAAGAAAAGGTTGAATTCTAGAGATGTTTTTAAGCTGTAGGTGACATGAGCAAGAAGGGGATTGGATGTAAGGAGTGAGGGAAAAATCATAGTCAAATATAACCGTAGATAGTGGGAGCGTGCTGGAGTAATGATAGAACCACACATGGAAATGGCAATATTGGGTTTATAAAGGTTAGTAGAGGGCAGAAACCTGAGAAGTTCAGTTTTGACAGATTCAGTTTAAGGTAGAGGGTAGGACATGATTTTAGAGACAGCAGACAGACAATCACTGGTATTTTGTAATAATGCAGGGGTGATGTCAGAAGAAGAGGTTTATAATTAAGTGTCATCAGCATAGAGATGGTACTGAAAACCAAATCTGCTGAAGGTTTGTCCAATAGGGGTAGTGTATAGAAAGAAGAGTGGGGAGCCTAGGATTGAACCCTGAGTAAGGCTAGGGGCACACTTGGCATGCATTTTTTAAGGTGCTTTTTCGCAGTCTGCGATTTTTGCATGCGTTTTTGCTAAGAGGTGTGGGGAACCTTAAAGAACACATGCAAAAACGCATGCAAAAACGCATGTGCCATTTAGTGCCATATAAGAACGCATGCGTTTCCCGTAGGGACCCATTGTCATGGTATATGCTTTTTCCCTGTCCTGTATTTCTGTATACTATGCCATTTATTGTGATGTAATTTAACTTGTCCCTTCCCCGGCCTGTGTCCCTGGGCTATAATGTAATCAGGCCTTGGTCATCAGATAGTTAGGGATTGTGTATTTGTCCCTCACAGCATGGGGACTCAGCCAATATACAAATTGCTAGACAGAATGGAGTCAGAAGTTTCTGGAATCTTCCCTTTGCTATCACAAAAGTGGGTGTGAACCCTTCTCCCTCTAGGGGTGGATCCACTAGCACAGGACAATACATTCATGTTTTAGGATCAGATGTGAGTTGAGTGTGGAAGTAACCGGAGCGAGACCTGAGCTGAGGCCAGATCTCGTCGTCCGTGGGATTGTGTTGGATCCATTGGACTCTTGGAAGGACTATTGCTTTCATTTATCTGGTACAAGGATTATCGGGAGGTGCCCCGGATCTGTTTCCTTTGTTTGGATTCATTGCGGACTATGCAGATTTACCTTCTTGTGTGTTGTTCCAGCTTTGTTGTTTAATAAACCTCCTTGGATTGATCATCGGCCAGGTGTCACTTCTTGCTCTGTCATACACTACCGTCACACCCATGTTATCAAAAATGCATAAGTTTTTAAAAAAGCACCAAAAAATACTCCATGCTGCATTTTTGGGTGCGTTTTCAAAAAAATCATGCATCATGCAGTATTTTTTGGTGCTGAGCCAAAAACGCACCCAAAAACGCATGGTACATTTAGACATGCGTTTTTGCTATTGGGGCATGCATTTTTTGCATGGGGGCCTATGGATGCATTTTTACATGCGTTTTCAGAAAAAGCATGTCTCCAAAAACGCGTGTAAAATCTGCAAGTGTGACCGTAGCCTAAGCCTGACAGTAAAAGTGGCAAAGAGATCGATGAACTGACAGGGACACTTTTAATAAGAAAAATTGATGCACGAGAATTACTTGATACTGCTTTTATTTTGAAAACTCAAAATTATAAGTCAAAAAAACATTAATCTGTCCAACATTTTGGCTTGTGCAAGAGCCTTTTTCAAGGAAATTGAGTCTGTGAGTAAAGGCCACGTTACACACACCAACTTCTGTGTCCAACTTCTGAACAGATCTCTGGTTGCAATGAAATCATGGACACATTGTTACATTTGTACACGGCCACAAAATGGAACAATGTGTCCATGATTTCACTGCAACCAGAGATCTGTTCAGAAGTTGGACACAGATATCTGTGTGTGTAAAGTGGCCTTAAGGGTACCATTACACGTCGCAACATTGCATACAATTTCACTTGCAACTTACTGGTTGCAGTGAAATCATGGACACATTGTTCTATTTTGTGGCTGTGTACAAATGTAACAATGTGTCCATGATTTCACTGCAACCAGTAAATTGCTAGTGAAATTGCATGCAATGTTGCGACGTGTAACGGTACCCTAACAGGCAAAACAATGCAATAACTATGACAACAAATTATGCTATCAATCATAAATACAGAGAAAATACATCACTGACACAAATAAGTGTACAACAGATAAAATTGTATACACATAATATATGAATATAGGATTTTATCAACACACATATCATGAATAGATAAAATGTACAATTAATGGAGACTGTTACTTAATTGGATTATCGTGCAGTGTTATCAATTGTTCACAAGAGTATAAACGATCGTGCTTCGCCTATAGAAGGAATTAGATCAAATTATTATTTGTGTCGCTGTTGTATTTTCAATGTGTATTCACAATTGATTACCACTATTTTTTAGCATATTTATTGTATCATTTTGTCTATTACTCTCAGAATGGAAAAAATCGATCCAGCAATCCCGCAGAAAGACATTTTTTTTTTTAAATACTTAAAATCATGATGAACATGGCATAACAAAAAAATAGTGAAATTAAAATATATATGTATAACGATGATGCCGTGTTTTGGACTAACTTAGTGCTAATGGTACCTTTACACGCCGTTACTGGATGGTGGCAACAACCGGGTACATGAGAGAAATGTATCTTGCACCGCCAATTCAACCTGTGGTAGCGGCGTGTGAAGATGGTTGTAGCCACACGCCAGTAGCGGCACCTGTTTCCGAGCACTGCCCTAAAACAGGTGGCTACCCAGGCGATTGTAGCGACCTGTATCAGCGTGTAAATAAGGAACAGAAGGGTTGTTTCTACACCATGCTATGTACCTGGTATGTACCTGGGGCGTGACACAGCCTCCGGGATACCACCCACCTTCAGCGATCATTGGAGGAAGCTCCTGCGTTAAGATTGGTTGTTGATGCATAGGGCGGCATATTTAAGGAGCTGACCAGTCACACTACACAATTGCTCGAGCGTCATGTATTAATCAGCCTCCTGCGCTGCCTGGCCAATCATGATGTTATTGCTTTGTCCTATCAGCGTACGGACGTCTCGTAATCCACAATTGTGGCACGCCTATTTGTTGTCCCTGCTGCACCAGGTCCGCCCATATTAGCTTGTTGTAGCGGTGTGTAAATGAAGTAAGGTGCTCGGCAGAAGGTAACTTGAGACACCCGGCGGTGTATCTAGAGATAGATGTAACCTACTGTAGCGCACCTTGTTGCGGCGTGTAAAGGTGGTGCGATTACCGTTTGCAACCGTTGGTGCGTGCTCGTGCACATGAAGTACCCGGTTGTTGCCACCATCCAGTAGCGGCATGTAAAGGTACCATAAGGCATAAGAAGTTAAAGTGGTGCAAAGTAATTAAAACACTCATACTTTGGTGGTGGATTAATCCAGACTTTTAAGTGTGATTCCTGAAAGGTGACGCTAAAAATCAAATTTCAAAATACGCAAATGTATTTCCTAATGTCTATTTACAAGAGCCTCTTATATGACTCACCGAACAGATCCATTAAGCAATGAGCTACAAAATATATTGACCTAATGTTTCTAGGAAAAGCATTGGCACAAAATCTTCTTTGGGTTTTCTGGCCTCACATTCAAGGAAAACAATGTCCTTTTATCTAGCTGCAAGTTGAGTAGCATAGTTGTGTTGGTCAACTATCCAGCACGTGGATCTTCCAATATGGCTGGTGTTAGGAATGGTGGTTCATCTGTTCCAGATACCAGATAACCAACGCATCTCAACTTTTTTGGTGTAGCTCTTTGATATTAAGTTACCGGATTCATTAGTTATGTTCTGCTGATCTGATGTCATCCACATATTCAGCTCAACTGTGTGAAGTTTCTTTGCAAGCAACTCATCTCAGTTATCAAATTTTCACACTTGCAAATTTGCTGTTCTTATAAGTAGCTGCCCTCCTGGCTGCACATACATCTCTGCTTGTCCCAATGTGTGTATCTACACTCCTGCTGCAAGGTACCAGTCTACTTATATATCTTTGATATTTCTATACATTCCACACATCTGGCTCAACTTTAGTACATCTACTGTAGTGCAGGGGTGGGAAACTCCAGACCTCAAGGGCCACCAACAGGTAATGTTTTCAGGATTTCCTTAGCACTGCAAAGAGATTGGAATCATCACCAATGCATCACCAATGCAGGTGATTATATTATCACCTGTGTAATACTAAGGAAATCCTGAAAACATGACCTGTTGGTGGCCCTAGAGGCCTGGAGTTTCCCACTCCTGATCTAGTGCTTCCAGCAACTATTCCCCATTTGTCATCTTGCATACCGTCTTATACTGGGCCATGTGCTGTATTTCAAGTTCAGCTCAGCTACTTCATTGCCTTTGGTCTGTGCTGCTTTCCATGGTGGAGAAAGTCCACTTAATTAGATGACCACATAATAAATTACTTGCTGTGGGACGTTTTAGAGCTTCTTTCACTTTTCTTGCTAAGGGTCAATAATTTAGATCTATGCATTCCTTCACTTTAATGGTTACTAAAAAAAAGCACGAGGGTAAGTAATTTCAGTGGAAAAATCTGCCAATCCATTTATCCATTAAAAAGTTCCATCTTTATTACATATTCTTAAAAATCCAGAAAGTACAAAGTTAGCACATATGCTCAGTAGACTGAATCTCAAATGAGAATGTGTTTCGGCATATCGCCTTCTTTCTGGTCTTCTTTATATGGGAATCTTTTGTGTGTTATATACAGTTGTGGCCAAAAGTATTGACACCCCTGCAATTCTGTCAGATAATACTGATAAATGATTGCAATCACAAATTCTTTGGTATTATTATCTTAATTTCATTTGTCTTCAATGAAAAAAACCAAAAAGAATTGTCCTAAAGCCAAATTGGATATAGTTCCACACCAAACATAAAAAAGGGGTGGACAAAAGTATTGACACTGTTAGAAAAATCATGTGATGCTTCTCTAATTTGTGTAATTAACAGCACCTGTAACTTACCTGTGGCACCTAACAGGTGTTGGCAATAACTAAATCACACTTGCAGCCAGTTGACATGGATTAAAGTTGACTCAACCTCTGTCCTGTGTCCCTGTGTGTACCACATTGAGCATGGAGAAAAGAAAGAAGACCAAAGAAGTGTCTGAGGACTTGAGAAACCAAATTGTGAGGAAGCATGAGCAATCTCAAGGCTACAAGTCCATCTCCAAAGACCTGAATGTTCCTGTGTCTACCATGCGCAGTGTCATCAAGAAGTTTAAAGTCCATGGCACTGTGGCTAACCTCCCTAGATGTGGACGGAAAAGAAAAATTGACGAGAGATTTCAACGCAAGATTGTGCGGATGGTGGATAAAGAACCTCGACTAACATCCAAACAAGTTCAAGCTGCCCTGCAGTCCGAGGGTACAACAGTGTCAACCCGTACTATCCGTCGGCGTCTGAATGAAAAGGGACTGTATGGTAGAATACCCAGGAAGACCCCACTTCTTACCCCGAGACATAAAAAAGCCAGGCTGTAGTTTGCCAAAACTTACCTGAGAAAGCCTAAAATGTTTTGGAAGAATGTTCTCTGGTCAGATGAGACAAAAGTAGAGCTTTTTGGGCAAAGGCATCAACATAGAGTTTACAGGAGAAAAAAAGAGGCATTCAAAGAAAAGAACACAGTCCCTACAGTCAAACATGGCGGAGGTTCCCTGATGTTTTGGGGTTGATTTGCTGCCTCTGGCACTGGACTGCTTGACCGTGTGCATGGCATTATGAAGTCTGAAGACTGCCAACAAATTTTGCAGCATAATGTAGGGCCCAGTGTGAGAAAGCTGGGTCTCCCTCAGAGGTCATGGGTCTTCCAGCAGGACAATGACCCAAAACACACTTCAAAAAGCACTAGAAAATGGTTTGAGAGAAAGCACTGGAGACGTCTAAGGTGGCCAGCAATGAGCCAAGACCTGAATCCCATAGAACACCTGTGGAGAAATCTAAAAATGGCAATACTGAGGGTGCCAATACTTTTGTCTGGACCATTTTTGGAGTTTTGTGTGAAATGATCAATGTTTTGCTTTTTGCTTCATTCTCTTTTGTGTTTTTTCATTGCAGACAAATTAAATGAAGATAATAATACCAAACAATTTGTGATTGCAATCATTTTCAGGAAGAAACTGAGTATTATCTGACAGAATTGCAGGGGTGTCAATACTTTTGGCCACAACTGGAGGCTGGTGCCTGGCAGAACTTGACTGAAAAGATGCTGCCTTCCCTCAGCTTTAGAATGGTCTTCGTGTGTATATATTGTGCATATATTTTAAAAGATGACAAAGATCCTTTTGCAGGGTACTGCTGATTGACTCTCATTGCTGAGGGTTGTGACCTCAAACCCAGGTCATGTACCCAGAGGAAAAGAGAGGTCATTTTTTTCAATAGGACTCTGTTAGTTGCACACTGCCAATGGGAGCAGACCACGAGGCTGCTGTGAGGCCTTTTAAAGTTATTTTGTCCTAAAGAAGAAGTAAGCTGCTATGAAACGTGTTGGTAAATAAATCTACCGTATATACTCGTGTATAAGCCGAGTTTTTCAGCCCAAAATTTGGGCTGAAAAGTCCCCCCCTTGGCTTATACACAGGTCAATACGGTACCTCAGGCTGGAGGAGGCGGGGGGAGGCTGCTGTATGAGCGGCCCCGTCACGTGGGGCCGCTCATTATATATGCACTGCTTCCCCCTGTCAATCAGCGGCAGGGGGAAGCAGTTCATATATGCCCCCCAAAAGCTGGCACTGTCCCCCCTTGTAAGGGCCCCCCCCCCGCTGCTTATACATTACCATCCCGGTGTTCTGATCGGCGCCGCTCCTCGGTGCTCCTTCTTCATCCTCCCGTCCTCGCTGGCTGCATCCGGGATCTCCGGCCGTCACAGGCATATGACGTCATCGCGCGACGGCCGGAGATCCCGGATGCAGCCAGTGAGGACGGGAGGATGAAGAAGAAGCACCGAGGAACGGCGCCGATCAGAACACCGGGATGGTAATGTATAAGCAGCGGGGGGGGAGGCCTTACAAGGGGGGACAGTGCCAGCTTTTGGGGGCTGTTGGTACCCCCAGGGGGCTGTGGGTACCCCCTGGGGGCTGCTGGGTACCCCCAGGGGGCTGTTGGTACCCCCAGGGGGCTGCTGGGTACCCCCTGAGGGCTGCTGGGTACCCCCAGGGGGCCGCTGTATAACCCCTGGGGGGTGCTGTATAACCCCTGGGGGTGCTGTATAACCCCTGGGGGGTGCTGTATAACCCCTGGGGGCTGCTGTATATACTGCTGAGGCCTGTATACCACTGGGGCTGCTGTATATACCACTGGGGCTGCTGTATATACCACTGGGGCTGCTGTATATACCACTAGGGCTGCTGTATATACCACTGGGGCTGCTGTATATACTGGTGGGGTCTGTATATACCACTGGGGAGGCTGCTGTATACCACTGGGGTTGCTGTATATACTACTGGGGCCTGTATATGCCACTGGGGAGGCTGCTGTATACTACCATTAGGGGCCTGTATACCACACTGCTGGGGGCTGTACACCTGTGCTGGGGTCCACCCTCGGCTTATACACGAGTCAATAGGTTTTCCCAGGTTTTGGGGGCAAAAGTAGGGGGGTTGGCTTATACACGGGTCGGTTTATACACGAGTATATACGGTATTCAATTTACAATTTGGACTTTCGGTATTTATCGGCAGAGCAGGAGAAAAACCCTCTTTCTTCCTTCTATCAAGTTTATACCTAAACATGGGTCTGCAGCAGCCGAATGCATGCGGTTATGGTGGTTGTGACTATCATAACCACAAAAGGTAAGCCTAACCTTATATTAGTTCTCCATCATATTGTTGGACATATTGCGCTCTTTCTTTACTTCCAGTTAATACTGTATGCAAGCAAAAATACAGTGTGAAGGTTTGTGGGGAGTCTTTCATACTGTGCAGACTAGTGGGGTCTTTATACTGTTTAGGGTGCTTTCACACTGGTGTTTTCTCCAAAATGCGGCAGATTTACCACATCTGCCGTATCTGCTGCCTAACGGCCACACTTGAGGCACACTTGCAGCAAGCCCCATGCATTGTCTATGGGGCTTGCGGTAAAGTGCGGCAGGTGCGGCAAGTGCGGTTGCGGCAGTTGCAGCCGCGAAAAAAAAACGCTGCTTACCGCATTTTTTTTTTGCGGCCACAACTGCCACAACTTCCGCAACTGCACTTACCGCACCTTACCGCAAGCCCCCCAGACAATGCATGGGGCTTGCCGCAAATGTCCGGCAAGTGTGGCCGTTAGGATCCAGGCAAAAACGCCTGTGTCAAAGGGACCTTAGAGGGCTAGTGGGAGACTTTATATGGTGTGAAGAGGTGTGGGGGCATTATACTGTATGTAGGCCCATTACACTACATGGGGAGCTGTGTGGGGCCCACACTTTGCTAGAGTAGTTGAGTGGGGTACAATAGGGTCAACCTATTGTGTGTGAATAACACTGTGGTGGAATTCAAGTGGGGGGAATCATACAGTGCTTGGTGGCACTTTTGTTGGCATCATACTTTATGACTGCAATACAAGGAGAATCTAAGGATTATTATTTTTTCTTTTTTTAGGGGGTGAGGAGATTGCTAATTAGAACTTCTGCTATGGGGCCCAATGATTTCTATGTATGCCCCTGAACACTGTGTACTGAATGCATTCATGGGTTACCTTTTAATCCTGCCATTTTCATAATATCAGAAAGAAGCCAGATGGAGTATTTCTACACTCTCCAATGCATGCAGTGGTAAATAGATTTTCTTTCAGTTCTGTACACATGTTTGTTTCGCTCAGAGCCGCTTGCTCTTCAAACATTGCCCTCCCTAATCTGCTATAAAGGAGGGGCTGCAGAAAGTGAGTGTTTACGAGAACATTAACCTTCTGTGCAGGAAACAGAACTGGGATTTCCTCAGTCTTTTCTCTTTCCTGGAAAACCTTTTTGAAGAAATAATACGCAGTCAGAAGAGGAAGAGTGAAGTGTGGCTCTTCAATGGTGCCCCAAATACATCTCTTTTACTGATCGCCTACACAATAAACTTCCAGTTTGCACCATTACATTGTTTTACAAACTGAAATGGAAAAAACATAAATTTCCTATCTTTAAATCTGTGCAAAATCATTCTTTAACCACCTGGGCAAATTTAAAAAAATACTGATAAACTTCACTGGTAGCCTATAGTTAAGCTAATGGTACCTTTACACGCCGCCACAACAGGATGGATACCAACGGCAACTTCACGTGCACGAGCACGGCCAAACGGTTACAAACGGTAATCGCATCTCCTTTAGACGCCGCCACAAGGTGCGCTACGCTACGCTACATCTACAGCTAGCTACATCGCCGGTGTCGCAAGTAGCCGTCTGTAGCTCAGCGTACATCATTTACACACCGCAATAACAAGCTAATATGGGCGGATCTGGTGCAGCAGGACAGCACATAGGCGTGCCACAATTGTGGATTACAAGACGTCCGTACGGTGATAGGACAAAGCCAGAACATCATGATTGGGCAGGCATCGCAGGAGGCTGATTAATACATGACGCCCGAGCAATTGCGTAGTGTGACTGGTCAGCTTCTTAAATATGCCGCCCTGTGCAGCGACAACCAATCGCAATGAAGGAGCTTCCTCCAATGGTCGCTGAAGGGGCGTGGTATCCCGGAGCCTGGGTCACGCCTTAGCTACATTGCAGCTACATCGCCGGGTGTCCAGAGTTCCCTTCTGTAGCTTCTTTACACGCCGATACAGCTAGCTACAATCGGCGATGTTGCCATCTGTTTATGGGCAGTGCACGGATACAGAGGTATCTGTAGCCGGCTGTGTCGTCCCGTCTTCAGACGCCGCTACTACGGGCGATATTGGCGCGACAAGCTACATTTGTAGCCTGTAGCGGGTTGTATGCATCCTGTTGTGGCGGCGTGTAAAGGTACCATAAGAGATTGCGGTCCAGTGGTCACATCAGTGGCCGCTGAACCAGAGCCCTGGGAATATCTGTTTTTTCATTCTACATTCACCCACTCTCTCTATAGGCTTCTATAGTCACCTATAACTAATGTTGTAACTAGAAATTTGTGTTAAATTTATTAATATACTGGAGCCAGCTATATATTGGTGTGACAACATTGCTGCCAAGAGCTTAGGGGGTGCCACATATATCCCACCTGAATTTTATATACACTGTGTTCCAAATTATTATGCAAATGTTTTTTTTTTTTCTAATTCTCCTAATTGGTTGGTGCAAATGACAGTCAGTGTAATAAAAGTCATCAACCTTTAGAGTATACATCAAATTGTATTGAAGAAACCTCCCAATGATAACAGTATAATCTTCAAAATTAAAAAAACTCTAAATGTACTGTTCCAAATTATTAGGCACGGTAGAGTTTCTAAACATTGGATATGTTTGAAAGAACTGAAAATGCTCATTTGTTGAATTTGCAGCATTAACAGGTCACATTCACTGAGATAAAAAGCTATTTAACTCCAAAACATCCTAACAGGCCAAGTTACATGATAACATAGGATCCCTTCTTTGATATCGCCTTCACAATTCTTGCATCTATTGAACTTGTGAGTTTCTGGAAAGATTCTGCTTGTATTTCTTTGCATGATGTCAGAATAGCCTCCCAGATCTGCTGTTTTGATGTGAACTGCCTCCCACCCTCATAGATCTTTTGCTTGATTATACTCCAAAGGTTCTCTATAGGGTGGAGGTCAGGGGAAGATGGTGGCCACACCATGAGTTTATCTCCTTTTATGCCCATAGCAGCCAATGATACAGAGGTATTCTTTGCAGCATGAGATGATGCATTGCCATGCATGAAGATGATTTGCTCCTGAAGGCACGTTTTTGCTTTTTATACCATGGAAGAAAGTTCTCAGTCAGAAACTCTATATACTTTGCATTTTCACACCTTCGGGAACCTTAAAGGGGCCTTCCAGCTGTTTCCCAATGATTCTGGCCCAAAACATGACTCCTCCATCTCCTTGCTGACATGGCAGCCTTGTTGGGACATGGTGGCCATCCACCAACCATCCACTACTCCATCCATCTGGACCATCCAGGGTGGCTCGGCACTCATTAGTAAACAAGGCTGTTTGAAAATTAGTCTTCATGTATATCTGGACCCACTGCAACTGTTTCTGCTTGTGAGCACTGTTTAGGGGTGGCTGAATAGTAGGTTTATGCCCCACAGCAAGCCTTTGAACGATCCTACACCTTGAGGTTCAAGAGACTCCAGAGGCACCAGCAGCTTCAAATATCTGTTGGTTTGTAAGGCCTTTGTAGCAGCTGCTCTCTTAATCCGATGAACTTGCCTGGCAGAAACCTTCCTCATTCTGCCTTTATCTGCACAAACACGTCTGTGCTTAGAATCAGCCACTAATCTCTTCACAGTATGATGATCATGCTTAGGTTTTCGTGAAATATCTTATGTTTTCATCCCTTGTCCAAGGCATTGCACTATTTGTTGCTTTTCAGCAGCAGAGAGATCCTTTTTCTTTCCCATATTACTTGAAAACTGTGGCCTGCTTAATATTGTGGAACCAGTCTGCACCTCTAACACCCCCTCCCCAGCACCCTGTACCCTAATGCCGATTAAAGTCATCCATTGAGGAACAACTATCACCGGTGAGTGCCTCTTTCTTCAATGTGATTTTACCTCTCAGGCTGTTATAAGACTGTGCACCCCCGGTTCTGCTGCAGTTGACAATTCTGATACCGCTACTTTGGATCTTAAGTGATCGGTGCCCCCCTATTCTACCTCCCAAATATCGTTAATATTGTGGAACACCCAGTTTTCCTTTTATTGGGCTCATCTGCCAAACTAATTATCACAGGTATCTGAGATTGATTGGCGGTAGCACTGCGTTAATGCTGACAAAGTCTACATTTTTAGTGCGACCCCATGAAGCGCAGCTAAAAACGTTAATCTGACCTTAGCCTAAAGTCTCCAAACTCCAAACCCAAACTCTGAAAATTTTTGTAAAGTCTGTGTTCACTACAAGCTCCAAACTTTAAAGTTGGGTTAACTCATTCCTAGTAATGAAATCTGTCTTAGGCTGCTTTCACATCAGCGGTTTTTGCCGATCGCGACAGATGCGGTGAAAAAACCGCATCTGCCACGATTACCGCATAACTGCTGCACGTGCGGCACAGTTGCGGCAAGCCCCATACAATGTCTATGGGGGCTTGCAGCAGGTGGGGCAAGTGCGGTATCGGCACTTGCCGCAGGTGCGGCCGCAAAAAAAACGCGGCTAAGCGCGTTTTTTTTCGCGGCCGCATCTGCCGCAAGTGCTGAAACCACACTTGCCGCACCTGCCGCACACTTACCGCAAGCCCCATAGACATTGCATGGGGCTTGCCGCAACTGTGCCGCAAGTGCAGCGGTTATGCGTTAATCGCGGCAGATGCGTTTTTTTCACCGCATCTGCCGCGAACGGCAAAAAACGCTGATGTGAAAGCAGCCATAGGCCGGTTTCACATTACGATTTTGTGGCTGTCCGTGGGATCTGAGTTTGAAGGAGGATTTCACGGACGGCCACGGATCCACACGGATCCCTGCAATCAGATGGCAAAAAGCCATCCGATCCGATTCTATGCAGGATCCATGTGGATCCTGCGGTCCACTGTCTATCACTGCTCCTGCCTCCTCCATCTTCTTCCCCCCGCTATTCTATGCTGTCTCCCCGCTATTCTATTCTGTCTCCCCACTCCTCTATCCTTATCTATCCCTATCCTGTCCCCTGTTCTCTTGCCTGTGTGTTAAAAAAAACAACTCCTCCCGGAGCATACATCACCTTGTCACCGGCTCCCAGGATGCGATTAGATCAGGATAGAGGAGCGGGGGGACAGAATAGAATAGTGGGGAATGACAGAATAGAGGAGATGGGGAGGAGATAGGGGAAGGAAGATACAGAGAGAGACAGGGAGAGGCAGGGAACACAGAGACGACATGGGATCCGAGGTGAACTCGGATCCGATGTCCATAGGCTCACATTTTGAGGCACTCGGATCAGCATTGATCCAATGCTGTCCGATTTGAGTGACGGACACAAAATCGCAGCAGGCTGCGATTTTTTGCCCGTGATTGAATCGGACAGCATTGGATGGTGCCATTATCGGATGCCAATAGTGGCACATCCGATCTGATTCCCATAGGGGGACATGGGATCTGATTTCAAATCCGAGTGTATCCGTATTGAAACGGATACAATCGGATGACCGAAAATCGTGATGTGAAACCGGCCTTACACCTATTCATCAAAAAGACATAAAGAATTGTATTGCATTTCATCAAGACATCACCATTCCCTATGGAGGACATGTATGTGGAATTTTGCACTGATTTCAGTAATGATTGATTAATCATTAATGATCAGAGAAATAGAAGAAGTTTTCAGTCAAAAGAATTATTTATGACAAATCCAATGTGAAAACCTACTAACAAAGAAATGCATATACGCCTTTTTTTCTACTGTCGCACATTTGTCAATAAAGCTATACGTAACATCCTGTCTGGCATCTACATCTAAAATTAGATGATAAAACAATAGATATTTGTCTTTACTGTTTTTACCCACCTGTTTTATTAGTCCAGTTTGACAATGGTGTTATGTGGATATCTGTTTCTTTGTCACTGAAATGACCATAATGAAGCTGAATCTGCCAAAACCTTTCCATTTCAATGATCCTAAAAAATACAAACCACTAGGTGTCAGTGAAGGAATATATCGCCCTCAGACTCGGTATTATTGTGTCTTGCTGTTGCATAATCTGCTTTGCTTGAGTTCAGGTTGATAAATTAGTTCTCAATAACAAAAAGGTGCATTTCACGGTTGTAGTGAATAGCATGAAAGCACAATAAACACAATATCTATATTTATTAATTCTGCTTCTTCATTTTGGAACAGAAAATAAAACACCATTGAAAACTAAAATTTAGTCATTTCTCTAAAACTATATATTTCTAAAGCCGTCACCTACACACTTATTCATGTATTCTCCATTCAATGACGAGAAGGGAAGATAGGCTTGTATCAAAAATCACTGGCTGTGGTATAACCTTCTCAGAGAACAAATTGGGAATGTTGAGATCCACATAATCTGTTATGGTACCTTTACAGGCCGCTACTGGATGGTGGCAACAACTGGGTACATGAGAGAAATGTATCTTGCACCGCCAATTCAACCCGAGGTAGCGGCGTGTGAAGACGGTTGTAGCCACCCGCCAGTGGCGGCACCTGTTTCCGAGCACTGCCCTAAAACAGGTGGTTACCCAGCGACCTGTATCAGCGTGTAAAGAAGGAACAGAAGGGTTGTTTCTACACCATGCTATGTACCTGGTATGTACCTGGGGCATGACACAGCCTCCGGGAAACCACCCCCCTTCAGCGATCATTGGAGGAAGCTCCTGCGTTACGATTGGTTGTTGCTGCATAGGGCGGCATATTTAAGTAGCTGACCAGTCACACTACACAATTGCTCGAGCGTCATGTATTAGTCAGCCTCCTGCGCTGCCTGGCCAATCATGATGTTATTGCTTTGTCCTATCAGCGTACGGACGTCTCGTAATCCACAATTGTGGCACGCCTATGTGTTGTCCCTGCTGCACCAGGTCCGCCCATATTAGCTTGTTGTAGCGGTGTGTAAATGAGGTAAGGTGCTCTGCAGAAGGTAACTTGAGACACCCGGCGGTGTATCCAGAGATAGATGTAACCTACCGTAGCGCACCTTGTTGCGGCGTGTAAAGGTGGTGCAATTACCGTTTGCAACCGTTTGTGCGTGCTCGTGCATGTGAAGTAGCCGGTTGTTGCCACCATCCAGTAGCGGCGTGTAAAGGTACCATTAGGGAGGAGTCGAGAGGCCCTGAGAAATATGGTAAAGTTTGACACCCAGTGATAGGAAAATACATTTTCCTTACTACAGATGTGGACTAACCAGTCCCTATGCCACCTTTACCACACACACACCCTCCACTGCATAATCTGTCTCGAGGATAAGCCCTCTACCCACACAGGTTCTCCAGAGAATAAGAACTTCATCACAGCTCCTCCAGTGAAATTAAACCCCACGGCGCAGTCACTTCAGTCAAGTGGCTTCCACTGTACAAGTCATCCAGTACCTAGGCCCTGTACTGCATATGTTGCGCCCCGCAACGAGTGCGTCACAGGAGGGTATTGCATCCCTGACTGAAGATGCAATATTCTCTGACTAAGCAATGACGTGGTTAAATCTCAGAGCTCCATACCATACATGCACACTAGCTTAGAGGGCCAATAAGGTCCTGGTGGGCGGAGTGTAGGAGTAGAGTGTAAGAGAATGTAGAAGAAGGAGGAAGAGGAGAGAAGTGGTCGGGAGGAACGTAGGAGACGGGGCTCTGTACAGTTCCGTGCAGCCCTGTAGACCACCTACCGGTTGGCGCCATTACCCGATGCCTCAACAACCGGACCTGGGCGAACATCTGCGGGTCAAACTATGCCCGCGCCCATCCACAACCGGATCACTGGTTCCGAAGCTAGCAAGTTGTTCACCACTGCTAAGCAAACCAGGAGTGCAGGGACCGCTCTACAGGAGTACCCCACCGCCGCCGCGAACAGAGCCGTCTTGCCAGCGGAGTACCTACCAAAAGGACCCAAGCTCCGCTCACACCGGAACGTACACAACGGCAGGGAAATTTAAGTAGCCCCTTGTACCTGAACTTGGCACACTAAGGCGACATCGGCAAATCACCTAGAATAAGTTTAGAACGGAGGAACACCGCAGAGCTCTGAAACAACACCGGTCATTGCTGAGTCCACCCAGTCTGTTGCCCGTTACCTGCATCACCTGTATCATCTACTGGTTGCAGTAAAAGACCCATTACAGAGACCATTGGTGTCCGTGCCTTTTTCAGAACTGTTAACTCCGCGTGCTAAGAGTAACTAAGCTGCCTCACAACATCAAGTGCAGCTTTTGGCTCCGGGGACTCCCGCTCGTCCTGTGGGGAGCGTTCCATCTTGCTGCATTACATCCCCCGGAGGCCCAAGCAGCGCCGGTGAAATCATCGGAAATCCCGCAGGTGGCGTCACGACAAGAATTAACCCCTTATCTGTTCAGCCAGCCTTATTGATCTGGACCACCGGGCCTACACAGCCTCGGGCGCGGAACCGTGACAGGGAGCAGCGACAGCCCGAGACGTGCAGAACCCGGCTACGGTGAGTCACATAGTTCATCAATTGAATAGGACACCTACTGCACAGCTCCTCCAGTGAATAGGGCCTCCACTGCACCTCCTCAGTGAATAGGGCCTACACTGCACCTCCCAAGTGAATAGGGCCTCCACTGCACATCCCCCCAGTGAAAAAGGCCTGCACTGCATCTCCCCAGGGAATAGGGCCTCTACTGCACCTCCCCAGTGAATAGGCCCTTCACTGCACCTGCCCCCATTGAATATGGCCTCCACTGCACCTCCCCAGTGAATAGCGCCCCCACTGCACAACCCCCTGGTGAATAGGGTCTTTTCTTCACATCCGCTCCAGTGAATAAGGCCTTCATTGCACCCTCCCCAGTGAATAGGTCCTCCACTGCTCAGCTCCTCCATTGAATAGGGCCTCCATTACACCCTCCCCAGTGAATAGGGCCTCTACTGCACAGTTCCTTCACTGAATAGGGCCTCCACTGCATATTCCCCCAGTGAATAGGGCCTCCCCTGCTCTGCTCCTTCAGTGAATGGGTCTTCCGCTGCACAGATCTTCCAATGAATAGGTCTTCTACTGTACATCTCCTTCAGTGAATAGGGCCTCCACTGCACATCTCCTCCAGTGAATAGGTCTTCTGCTGCACAGCTCCTCCAGTGAATCGATCTTCTGCTGCACAGATCCTCTAGTGAATAGGTCTTCTGCTGTACAGATCCTCCAGTCAATAGGTCTTCCGCTGCACATATCCTCCAGTGAACTGGACTTTTACTAATCAGCTCCTCCAGTGAATAGGTTTTCTACTGCACAGATCCTCCAGTAAATAGGACTTCTATTGAACATCTCCAGTGAATAGACCCCCATTGCACAGGTACTCTGGTGAATAAGCTCTTCACTGCACAGGTTCTCCAAAGAATAAATGTGTTACGTGTGAACGTAGCCTTATATTATACAGTATTATAATTTTGGAATCAAGGAAGAAACCTGGACTGATAATAAAAATAGTTAAATAAATTAACTACGGTATTTTGTATATAGAAAACAAGAACTGTTAAGTTAATTAGTATTAAAATGGAAATGCATTTTTTAGAAACTGTTGCATCCACCTCAACACACTGGCTATAATCTCCATGCTTTTTTTAAAACTAGACCTCGCAGGTTAATACTCTATGTATATTTTCATTAAATCAGTCACACTAAAGATAGTGCTCAGCAGATGTCCATGGTAGATTTACAGCAGGATATATAGTGAGATAGGTTAAGACATGATTAGCCTACATACCTTAGGTCTCCTGTTTCTCCTATGCTCTTTTATTTTGAATTATAAGTTTCTTATTGCTTTCAGATTAGTATTCTAGAAATATCATCTACAACAGTCAACAATACCAATGATAACTGCCAGGGGCTGGCTGGCCCAGGGGGCAGGGGGGCAGATGCCCCCCAAGCCAGTGGTCAAGCAGCAGTTTTGGGCCGCCTGGCTTTCTGTCATGTTGGTCTGGGAGGCTGCTCTGCCTGTGAAGCTCATTGCTCACGGGCCACTGATGTGTGCTTGCCCCCCAGTCCAAAATTGGCCAGCCATCCCCTGATAACTGCTAATAGAATAAATTATAATTTTACAGTTTAACCAAGAAGTAAAAATTTGCAAATCTTAAATTTGTTTCAAGAAACTGATATATTAAAGGGGTGACCCACTACTCGGACAACCTCTTCTCAACCTCTGCTTCCCCCAAGTAAGATAAAATCTATAATATACTAATACCTATACTCACCTCCGAGCCAACAGTGTGGAGTGGACACTGCTCCTCCGGGGCTCATGTGACATTGTTAGGTAGCACAAACCCTACAGCCAATCAGCGGCCACTTCACTTCGGACAAATTAAACAATAAATTACTTCATAAACAGTATACTGAATTGAACTTATATGATCCATTACTTTGAAGAGGTCCCAATTTATCTCTGTGTTATTTTACCATTTTGTTTACCTACCATCTGTTTTCATATATATTTTTGGAAGGATACATGCACTTATTGATAACTGACATTTAGGGGTGATATCATATCCTTACTTCTACTAAAAGCCCTAGCAATGAATGAGTCATAAGAACACATAAAAAGATTACATACAGTATATTATTAGAAAAAGAAATTTGATTTACTTACAGTACTTTTCTTTATTTTGGACTAGTAAAAAGGCCCGATGCAATTGCATCGGGAGCGCGGTGAAATGAATTGTGTGTGAACAGGCGGGTGAATGGGGAGCAGAGTATAGAGGCGGCTCTGTGGGTGGCAGAGTATAGAGGCGGCTCTGTGGGTGGCAGAGTATAGAGGCGGCTCTGTGGGTGGCAGAGTATAGAGGCGGCTCTGTGGGTGGCAGAGTATAGAGGCGGCTCTGTGGGTGGCAGAGTATAGATGCGGCTCTGTGGGTGGCAGAGTATAGAGGCGGCTCTGTGGGTGGCAGAGTATAGAGGCGGCTCTGTGGGTGGCAGAGTATAGAGGCGGCTCTGTGGGTGGCAGAGTATAGAGGCGGCTCTGTGGGTGGCAGAGTATAGAGGGGCCTCTGTGGGTGGCAGAGTATAGAGGGGCCTCTGTGGGTGGCAGAGTATAGAGGGGCCTCTGTGGATAGCAGAGTATGACGTGGCGGGTGGCTTGAGGGGTGAGGCGAGCAGAGGGTGGAGGGGTGAAGGGAGGTGGTAGTGGAGGGGTGAGGAGAGCTGCGGCTGGAGGGGTGAGGAGAGCTGCGGCTGGAGGGGTGAGGAGAGCTGCGGCTGGAGGGGTGAAGGGAGGTGGTAGTGGAGGGGCGAGGAGAGGTGCGGCTGGAGGGGCGAGGAGAGGTGCGGCTAGAGGGGGGACATCACCGCTCGGCGGCAGGACGTGGCTGCGTGCTGGGGCAGATCACAGCCCCAGTTACACGCCATTGTCCTCAGCGGCGGGTTGAGTGCTGCAGAGAGGGATCAGTCCCTCCTCTCAGGTCACACATGTGGCCTGAGGGGAAGGAGGGGATTGGGCGGTGTGGGGTAAACAGAGGACGGGCATCGGATTGGTCCAGGACGGCGAGTCCTGGCCAATGGGATGGGCGTCATGTGTGTACAACAGCGCCCAATCCGCTTGCAGGGGCGGCGGCGGGCAATGGGAGTGAGCGGAGCCTGCAAAGCCTGAGACGGTCTGCTGACTCCCATTGGCGGCCGCCGCCCACAGGACGACGTCACTGGCTTCCGGCACCCGCATACAGCCCCTACACCACTACTCCACCAGCATGGGGACACTGAGGCCCCAGTGGTGAGAGAGCGTCGAGGGGCGGAAGCCACCAGCGGCATCCCGGCTGCGTGGACCTGGCGGAGGCGGCGAGGCCGGTGGCGATGAAGCGGGGCCGACGGTTTGCAGGATGGCAGCGGTGTCAGGTAGTGCGGCTGAGGACGGAGGAGGCTGTGAGGACGGAGGAGGCTGTGAGGACGGAGGAGGCTGTGAGGACGGAGGAGGCTGTGAGGACGGAGGAGGCTGTGAGGATGGGGAGGCTGTGAGGATGGAGGAGGCTGCTCAATTCTTATACTTACAATCCGGCGAGCGCTCGCTGCAGGGAGGAGTAGCAGTCATTGTTGTGATAGGACCTTGCATGTCAGAATGACATCAGCGTTCGGCGCAGTGATTGGTGCGTTCGCGGTCATGTGATATCACATGGCCGCAAGCGGGGCAATCACAGCGCTGAACGCAGATGTCATTGTGACATCATGCAAGGTGGGGGCAGTGTTGGTGAGTAGGGGGTAAGGAGGGGCAGTGTGGGGAGTGAGGGCATAGGGGGGTAAGAGGAGTGAGCAGGGGCAGTGTGGGTCAATGGGGGGGGGGTAAGCAGGGGCAGTGTAGGTGAGTGTGGGTTAAAGGGGGGCAGTGTGGGTGATAGGGGTGGTAGGCATGGGCAGTGTGGGGAGTGAGGAGATAAGAGTAGTGAGGAGGGGCAGTGTGGGGAGTGAGGAGATAGGGGGGGTAAGAGTAGTGAGGAGGGGCAGTGTGGGGAGTGAGGAGATAGGGGGGGTAAGAGTAGTGAGGAGGGGCAGTGTGGGTAGTGAGGAGATAGGGGGGGGTAAGAGTAGTGAGGAGGGGCAGTGTGGGGAGTGAGGAGATAGGGGGGTAAGAGTAGTGAGGAGGGGCAGTGTGGGGAGTGAGGAGCTGGGGGGGGGTAAGAGGAGTGAGGAGGGGCAGTGTGGGGAGTGAGGGGCTGGGGGGGGTAAGAGGAGTGAGGAGGGGCAGTGTGGGGAGTGAGGAGCTGGGGGGGGTAAGAGGAGTGAGCAGGGGCAGTGTGGGGAGTGAGGAGATAGGGGGGGGGGTAAGAGGAGTGAGGAGATAAGGGGGGGGGGGGTTAAGCAGGAGCAGTGGGGGTGGAGATGTGCGGGGCGGCGCCCCTATAACGATTACTTGAGGAGCGGTGGGGGGAATGGGGGCGGGTGGTTAGAGTGTGCAGGGCCGGCGGTGCTGTAGGCTATAATGGAAGTGCAGGGCGGGCGCCATCTTACCGTGGTCCGCGTCATTGAGGCAGGCGTCGGGTGATGGTAGCGGCGGTGTCTTTAGTACTGGCGCTCCCCCCGTGGCTGCTGGCGATAGGGCCTGAGGGCTCGCACTGTCCGATGGACGGTGCGGCCCTGGCGGCGGGGGTGATCGGGAGCATGGGTTGAGGGAGTAGGAGAGCGGCGGGCGGGCTGTGGAGCGGGGGCGCCATCTTCCCGTGGTCCGCTACGGCGGGCCGCGTCATTGAGGCAGACGTTGGGTGATGGTGGTCCGAGTGCCTGCAGAGCTGTTCTAGTGCAGTTCAGGACCTGCGGTCATGTCACAGTCACGTGACACCAGGTTACCATGGAGTAACCTGGTGTCACGTGACTGTGACATCACCACAGGTCCTTGAACTGCAGTAGAAGAGCTCTGCAGACACTCGGAGCCTGCGGGAGCCACCGGAAGCTTAGAGGAAGACGGCAGGAGACGGCGGGGGCTCGGGGAGAGGTGAGCATTAACTTTTTTTTTATTTTTTTTACAGTAGTGCGGGTCTGCGGCTCGTGATGACGCTGCGCGTCATCACTCGCAGTCCCGCAAAGCATGTTGGGATTCGGCGACAGTGCCCGAATTCCCAACTGCGGATTATATAAGTAGATGACAAACATATTACTGTGGCAAAATGCATTGTAGTAAGTAAATAACACAATCATGTCAGGTAACACACTCATGTCAGGTGATGGCACATTGCGCAGTACCATCAGTGGTGTTGCATAGTTCTCTTCCGCAGCCAGTGCCCATAACTGCCACCGCCCACAGCCTCTGTCTCTGCTGACACTGTACATAACTGCCTGAGTAAATGCGCATGTGTATACCCAACGCATATGCACACTTAGTCAGGCGGCCACCATCTTTGGAAACTTGGGTATACAAAGATTGCGGCAGTGTGACCCAGTGCAATCATGCTAACTTACTCATCTGGCCACCATCAATGGACACCTGGGTACACAAAGATTGTGGCGGCGTGACCCGGTGCGCATGAGCACTTTTGCCACCAACATCTTTGGACACCTGGGCTCAAAAGAAAGAACACATTAGGGGAGAAGGTAGCACAAGGGGGAGAAATATAGCACACAGAGAAAAAGAGCGCACAAAGGGGAAAATAGTTCAAAGGAGAGATCACAGAGGGGAGGAGATAATACAGAAGGGAGGAGACACAGAGGGGAGAAGATAGCACAGAGGGAGAGAAACAGCACACAGTGAGAAGAGATTACAGGGGGGAAGACAGCTTAAAGAAGAGAGCACATGAGGGGAGAATACAGCGCACAGGGGGAAGAGTGAACAGGAAGAAAGACAGTGCACAGGGGGAGACAGGTCAAAGGAGAGAACACAGAGGGGAAAAGACAGCCCTCAGGTGGAGAGAGCACAGGCAGGGGGAGATTGCACAAGGGCAAGACGCTGCCGCCCCAGTGCCACAGAGCCCGCCCCCATATTGACATCACTGCCCTATCATCTATCACCCTATCACATCGGGCACCCATGTAGTTTTACAATAAAAGAATCTGCACACAAACAGGTAGAACAACTTACTACCTGCAGAGTGAGATTATGATGTTGCCATGCTGACTGAGAAAAAGACACCCAGAAGAAAGTCCATGTATTAACCCCTTAAGGAACAGGCAATTTTTTGTGCTTTTCATTTTTTCCACCCTTTATTCCAAGAGCCATAACCTTTATATTTTTCCACAATATAGCCGAGTGAGAGCTTGCTTTTATGCAGTATGAATTGTTCTCATGAATAGCATGATTTATTTTATTATATGATGTAATGGTAAGTGGGAAAGAAAATTCAAACTGAGGCAAAATAGAAAAAACAAGTTAAACTCTGCAATTGTTTTGGTGAGTTTTTATTTACAGTGTTCATTTTGCCATTAAACTGATCAGGCATTATGACTCTCCAGATCAGCACAACTGTATAGATACTAAACTTGTATAGTTTTTGATTTATTTAAGCAGTTAAAAAAAAATCAGAAATTAAAAAGAATAACTTGCTTGAGCCGTAATGTTTTCAGTTTTTGGGATATGGAGCTATGTAAGGGCTTCTTTTTGCTTCCTGAACGAATGTTTTTATTGATATTATTTTTATTATATACAATATTTTGCTCGCCTGTTATTATAATTTTTTCTGTAGTTGCGGATGCCGAAAAACTTCAATTCTGCCAGTCTGATTTTTTCTATTTTTTTCAGATTTTTTTATTTTCACAAATCAGACATTTCTGAACACAGCAATACCAAATATGTGCATTTTTATTCTTTTGTTGTTTTATTTTCAGAGGGACAAAAGGAGGGTAATTTGAACTTTTGTTCATATTTTTTTAAACTTTTTTTTTCCTTTTTACTAGTTCCTTTCATGGGGACTTGAAGCTGTGATTGTTTAATCACCTATGCTATGCAGAGCAGTGCATCACAATCTCCTATGAACGCCGGATCACTTTATTTCCTATGCGTGAGCTGGAATGCTCTATTACAATATAAGCTTATGGAGCCTCGTTCTGACACTCCATAGACTTACAGTGTAAAAGCGTATGGCACAGTGTTATCCGGACAGTCTGCAGAGGGTTGATGTCAATGATAATTGGAGCAGAATGGTGCTGGATACCAGAGAGAGTGGTGGTAGTTGATTATATTAATACACCTACACACACTACACACCATGCACATATACAATGAAAAAATTATTCATAAAAGTGTTTGTTTAATAAGTGATGTATCTGAATTAAGGGATTTTTGTCCCTTTTAATCATAACTTGGGCCACTTATAAAATGTGTTCAAAATGCTGCCCATTGTGTTGGATTGTCAATGAAACCCTCTTCTCCCACTCTTGACACACGGATAGCAACACCGCAGAAGAAATGCTAGCACAGGCTTCCAGTATCAGTTGTTTCAGATCCTGCACATCTCGTATCTTCACAGCATAGACAATTGCCTTCAGATGACCCCAAAGATAAAAGTCTAAGGGTACCTTTACACACAGAAAATTTTCTAGGAATTTCACTTGCAACTTACTGGTTGCAGTGAAATCATGGACACATTGTTCTATCTTGTTGCTGTGTACAAATGGATCAATGTCTCCATGATTTCACTGCAACCAGTAAGTTGCCAGTGAAATTCCTAGAAAAGTTGCCACGTGTAAAGGTACATTAAGGGGGTCGGATCGGGAGACCTTGGTGGCCATTCAACTGGCCCACGACAACCAATCCACTTTCTAGGAAACTGTTCATGTAGGAATGCTCGGACCTGACACCCATAATGTGGTGGTGCACCATCTTGTTGGAAAAACTCAGGGAACGTGCCATCTTCAGTGCATAAAGAGGACAACATCATGTAGCATTTTCAGATATCCAGTGGCATTGAGGTTTCCATTAATGAAGAATGGCCCCTACTATACCCCATATACTTCACCATGCCATCAATTTTTGTGTTCCAACAGTCTTGAAGGAATCTTTCCACTGTGGGTTAGTGACAGACCAATAGCGGTGGTTTTGTTTGTTAACTTCACAATTCACAAAAAAGTTTGCCTCATCACTGAACATAATGTTCTGTGTAAACTGAGGGTCCTGTTCCAATTTTTGTTTTGCCCATTCTACAAATTTAGTGTGCCGATCTGGGACATCGTCGTTAATATGCTGCAGCAGCTGGATTTTGTAAGAGTGACATTGGTGAGTAGCTAATATCCACCGAAGGGATGGTCGACTGATGCCACTCTCCAGTGACATGCGGCGAGTGCTACGCTGTGGGCTCTTGCTGAATGAAGCTAGGACAGCCACTGATGTTTCTTCATTAGTGACAGTTTTCTTGCGTCCACATTTTGGCAAATCCGACACTGAACCTGTTTCACGAAATTTGGCAAGCAGTTTGCTAACTGTAGCATGGGATATGGGTGGTGTCATAGGGTGTCTTGCATTGAAATCTACTGCAATGACCCGGGTACTGCGTTCACCAGACATCAACACAATTTCTATCCACTCCTCACGTGTTAACCTCTGCGACATATCAATGGCTGTAAACAAGAGAAACTTGTAAATAACTCATGAAAGTATAAGATTACGTTAAAACCAAGCACACCATTGCTCTTCCTATGAAATTCTCAATAAGTTTGATGTGTCACATGACCCTCTTCCCATTGAAAAAAAATAAAGTTGCATCCAAAACGCTGACTTCAAAATGGCCACCATGGTCACCACCCATCTGGAAAAGTTTTCCCCCTCCCATATACTAATGTGCCACAAACAGGGAGGTGATATCACCAACCATTCCCATTTTATTTAGGTGTTTTCATATAAATAGGCCACCCTGTTTCATTCCTAGCAAGCCATGGAGAGATAGCCTGAATTTTTTTTCTCTACAGTTAATGGGTATGAGAAAAAAATCTGTCATCTCAGGGACCGTTCATATGCTGTCCGATTTTTGCAAACACATCAATGTTGCATAGAACATTGTAAATGGTCCTGTAAATTAATGCTGATTTATAGCTGCTGAGAAAAAAAACGCTCCTCATGTGGATGGCATGCGGTAAAAAAATGGAACACTCACTTAGCACTTGTGTGACATATGGAATACCAAAAGGGTTTCACGCATCTAACTTTTCTGAATGAAAATTGTACTGACTTTTTTACACGCAGAGATGAGCGGCAAGGTGAATATTAGTTGTTTTTACATCTTAACTTTATTATGCTCCGACCACAGGTCACAATAAAGGACACTCAATTTGCAGAGAATAAATATGTTACAAATCACATTTACTGGTAAGATCGATGCTATTTGGTGAAATTGAATCTCTTAGGTCCACTGATCTCTAGGCAGATCATGTTTGTAGATTTATTGTATACTGAATGAGTATACATCATGATCTCTAGTAGAAGAATACACAGGGACCTACAGTTTAGTGCCATCTTTATTACAGGACGGTTAACATTACATAATATCCTCATTACATCCTGCTTGACTTTCACTGATGAAGATGATAATTTGTATAAATGCTGCCGTTGTGTTAAGATAATACTTTTATAAACACGTTATGTCTTATGTGATCAGATTTCAATGATATACAATTTCGCACTACAGTATTTAATCATATGCAAATATCACATATTTTTATGCTAATACTGTTATTATGACTACTTTGTATTTGATGTATTTCCATTAGCAGTTGTCAAAACGCTTTCCTCATATTATGTGCTAATTATGAAAATGTTCAGGCTTTTACTACATATTGATGCTTTTAAAAAATGTATTTAGTGCTTACATAACAGGTATACTTTAAAGGGAACCTGTCACCAGGTCTTTGCAACCTAATCTGAGAGTAGTATAATATAGGACCCGAGATCCTAATTCCACCGATGTGTTACTTACAGGGCATAGCGTAGTGTAGTTTTGATAAAATCATTGTTTAATCATCTGGAGATTGTCATTAGTCTGGCATATGCACAAACTGCTAAATCTGCAGCAGAGAAAACAATAATTTTACCAAAATGACAGCAAGTAGCTCCGTAAGTGACACATCACTGCAATCAGGGTCTCTGTCTTTACATTATGCTGCTCTCAGATGGGTTGGCAAATACCTGGTGACAGGTTGCCTTTAAGGTGAAAATTTCAAAAATCTTTAATAGGGCCGGTTTTACAGAGGATGTGGTGTGCCTTGGATCATGTGCCGTTCCCTTTCTTCTCCAAACTTTTTTCTTCCCATCATTCTTGTACAGGTTGATCTTTGTCTCATCTGTCCATAGAATACTTTTCCAGAACTGAGCTGCCTTCTTGAGGTGTTTTTCAGCAATTTACTGTCATGGAGTCTTCTCTTTACTGTTGACTTAGAGACAGATACACCTACTTCACTGAGAGTGTTCTGGACTTCAGTTGATGTTGTGAACAGGTTCTTCTTCACCAAATAAAGTATGCGGCGATCATCCACCACTGTTGTCATCCGTGGACGCCCAGGCCTTTTAGAGTTCCCAAGCTCACCAGTCAATTCCTTTTTTCTCAGAATGTACCCAACTGTTGATTTTGCTACTCCAAGCATGTCTGCTATCTCTCTGATGGATTTTTTCTTTTTTTTCAGCCTCAGGATGTTCTGCTTCACCTCAATTGAGAGTTCCTTTGACCGCATGTTGTCTGGTCACAGCAACAGCTTCCAAATGCAAAACCACACACCTGGAATCCACCCCTGACCTTTTAACTACTTCATTGATTACAGGTTAACGAGGGAGACGCCTTCAGAGTTAATTGCAGCCCTTAGAGTCCATTGTCCAATTACTTTTGGTCCCTTGACAAAGAGGAGGCTAAGCATTACAGAGCTATGATTCCTAAACCCTTTCTCCGATTTGGATGTGGAAACTCTCATATTGCAGCTGGGAGTGTGCACTTTCAGCCCATATTATATATATATATAATTGTATTTCTGAACATGTTTTTGTAAACAGCTAAAATAACAAAATTTGTGTCACTGTCCAAATATTTCTGGCCCTAACTGTATGTAGGCATTCAAACCCAGATTACAAAAATTGTACATAAACCACAATTACAATCCAATACACATATAGCATGCACCAATTACATATGGTTACAGCTTATTATACACCCTCATGGACTATTTATATCCATGTTCACTGATGCAGGTATATACAAGGTAAAGCAACCTCAATATGTGACTCAAACCATGGTGAACACAGTGATTCTTCACTTGTTTTAACCTTAATTGCATACAGCATCTGTAAAGAAAATGCACATATAGAGGACCTTGTATCAGGATTATAGCCATACAAAAAGTGCATACAGTACCTATTTACACAAAGTGCTTAGTGACAGTCACACAGTCACAGGGCACATTTAGGACAGAGAGGGATAGTTAGAGAAGTAATAGGAAGGTGCAGGGACAGGTAGTGATAGGCTGGGGGGCTTTACCTAGGTGACAGGTTCACTTTAAAAATCCATATTTTATTGGTACATAACATTAAAAAAGTTAATCATTGCCTCATGTAAATTAATTTTCTATATCTCAGATCAGTTATTTACACAGTTTATCCCAGGACTCTTACATACAGTCCAAACCCTTAATAGGGTATCTTATTCTCCAGGTCATAAATGTGAAATTACAACTGTGTCAATCGTTCAAATGAGTGCTCAGTTGTATAAACAAGTGTACAGTCAGGGTGGTCCGCTGGAATTGGAGGTCTTGGGATGTGACGGTCTTCTGCTGCTTCTTCCCACACTTCATGCCTTTTGCTGTTCACTTTCTTGAACTTGTCACCTGTTGTTCTTGGTGAACTATGCTCCAGAGCTGCATTCATCAACTATTAACCTGAATCATTAGTTATACATTCATTTACTTAACAGCATATGTATATGTTCAATATTTAAAGTGTTTTCAGTATTTTAATTTCTCTTTCCATAATCAGTATTATATGAGAATAAAAGTGAGATCTTTCTCACATTCCAGAAGTCTGTAAGTTTTACTTTTACAGCCTTTAAGCAATCAGGACACCACACAATCCTTCTGATGTATCACTAATGGTGCCGTCACACAGCACGATCTGGTCAGCGATGTCGGAAGCGATGCACGGGTGCCCGCTCTGTTCCGACATCGCTGGCCAGCTGTCACACAGCATCGCTGTGGCATCGGCATCGCCGGCAACTGAAGTCCAGCAACTGAAGTCCAGAACACTCTCAGTGAAGTAGGTGTATCTGTCTCTAAGTCAACAGTAAAGAGAAGACTCCATGACAGTAAATACAAAGGGTTCACATCTAGATGCAAACCATTCAAAGGAACTCTCAATTGAGGTAAAGCAGAACATCCTGAGGCTGAAAAAAAAGAAAAAATCCATCAGAGAGATAGCAGACATGCTTGGAGTAGCAAAATCAACAGTTGGGTACATTCTGAGAAAAAAGGAATTGACTGGTGAGCTTGGGAACTCTAAAAGGCCTGGGCGTCCACGGATGACAACAGTGGTGGATGATCGCCGCATACTTTATTTGGTGAAGAAGAACCCGTTCACAACATCAAATGAAGTCCAGAACACTCTCAGTGAAGTAGGTGTATCGGTCTCTAAGTCAACAGTAAAGAGAAGACTCCATGACAGTAAATACAAAGGGTTCACATCTAGATGCAAACCATTCATCAATTCCAAAAATAGACAGGCCAGAGTTAAATTTGCTGAAAAACACCTCAAGAAGTCAGCTCAGTTCTGGAAAAGTATTCTATGGACAGATGAGACAAAGATCAACCTGTACCAGAGTGATGGGAAGAAAAAAGTTTGGAGAAGAAAGGGAACGGCTCATGATCCAAGGCACACCACATCCTCTGTAAAACATGGTGGAGGCAACGTGATGGCATGGGCATGCATGGCTTTCAATGGCACTGGGTCACTTGTGTTTATTGATGACATAACAGCAGACAAGAGTAGCTGGATGAATTCTGAAGTGTACCGGGATATACTTTCAGCCCAGATTCAGCCAAATGCTGCAAAGTTGATTGGACGGCACTTCATAGTACAGATGGACAATGACCCCAAGCATACAGCCAAAGCTACCCAGGAGTTCATGAGTGCAAAAAAGTGGAACATTCTGCAATGGCCAAGTCAATCACCAGATCTTAACCCAATTGAGCATGCATTTCACTTGCTGAAATCCAGACTTAAGACGGAAAGACCCACAAACAAGCAAGACCTGAAGGCTGCGGCTGTAAAGGCCTGGCAAAGCATTAAGAAGGAGGAAACCCAGCGTTTGGTGATGTCCATGATTGCCTCCAAAGGATTCGCAACAAAATATTGAAAATAAAAATATTTTGTTTGAGTTATGTTTATTTGTCCAATTACTTTTGACCTCCTAAAATGTGGAGTGTTTGTAAAGAAATGTGTACAATTCCTACATTTTCTATCAGATATTTTTGTTCAACCCTTCAAATTAAACGTTACAATCTGCTCTTGAATTCTGTTGTAGAGGTTTCATTTCAAATTTAATGTGGTGGCATGCAGAGCCCAACTCGTGAAAATTGTGTCACTGTCCAAATATTTCTGGCCCTAACTGTATACTTTTTGGATGATGAAGTTGCACCAGTGATGTAGCCAAACCGATTGCTGTTTGTGTCATTATTCGTTCCTCCCTAACAATCTGGTATTAAAATATCATTATTTATCATACTGGACTGTTTGATCGTGTTTTATTTTGGAAAACGTCGTACATGGACATGGTCTGATCATACCACATCTCCTAGGCTGAGATAGGGTAGGGTCACATTTAAAACAAGAATTGCATTCACCGCATCCGGATCCGGATGCGGTGAACGCAATGCCGGGCACACACATTTTTGTTCAAAAATGTGTGCAGAATACCGCACTGCGGTAACCGGATGGCTCAGGATGTGTAATCCTGAGCCATCCGGTAACTGCATAGGTTGCGGATCCCGGCTATTGCCGGGATCAGCAAACTTATTAAAGAGTTAAATTGATTATCTAAAGGACTGTTTGAGGTCTGTAGGGGGGCTTAGACCCCCTACAGACCGGCCGGCCACTTCAATAGCCTTCTTCTACAATTTCCCACCTGGCACGGGCTCCTCGGAGCTCCGTGCATGTCAACCAAAGTCCCCCGTGCCCCCCGTATCACTATAGAGGGGTGAATACACCCCTCTATTCCAGTTATGCTTTAATTATGTGTACTACATTAAGGATTATTACAGTGGCAATGTAAGTTCATACTTACATGCTCTCGTAGGCGGAGTCCAGGGATTTCCATGGGCGGGGCTGTGTGCAGCAGCCTCCGCCCGCTCATTCTTGATGGCCGCCCCCTCTGGCCTTAATCCAGTGTTGTGAGGGCAGCCGCGTCATGAAAGGGGCGTGGCTAACCGCGGCACATAGTTAGCCACGCCCCTTTCATGACGCGGCTGCCCTCACAACACTGGATTAAGGCCAGAGGGGGCGGCCATCAAGAATGAGCGGGCGGAGGCTGCTGCACACAGCCCGCCCATGGAAATCCCTGGACTCCGCCTACGAGAGCATGTAAGTATGAACTTACATTGCCACTGTAATAATCCTTTATGTAGTACACATAATTAAAGCATAACTGGAATAGAGGGGTGTATGCACCCCTCTATAGTGATACGGGGGGGCACGGGGGACTTTGGTTGACATGCACGGAGCTCCGAGGAGCCCGTGCCAGGTGGGAAATTGTAGAAGAAGGCTATTGAAGTGGCCGGCCGGTCTGTAGGGGGGTCTAAGCCCCCTACAGACCTCAAACAGTCCTTTAGATAATCAATTTAACTCTTTAATAAGTTTGCTGATCCCGGCAATAGCCGGGATCCGCAACCTATGCAGTTACCGGATGGCTCAGGATTACACATCCTGAGCCATCCGGTTACCGCAGTGTGGTACAGGGAAACGCTGTGAAAACTGCTGCCTGCATGATTTTTAACGCAGGCAGCAGTGCCGGATACGGCCACCGGATTGCTTGTGAAGCCATCCGGTGTTTTGCATAGGCTCCTATGAGGAGCGTTTCCTGGTCCGGTTTTGAGCTTTTTGAAAGCTCAAAACCGGATCAGGATTCTTAAAAAAAACCTGAAATGTGACCCTAGCCATAATCTTATATATGTGTCCCTGCTATGTACTGTGTAATGGCTGTGTCTGTCCATACAGGGACATGGTCTGATCATACCACATCTCCTGGGCTGAGATAGGGTAGGGTCACATTGCTAAGCTAAATTGCATTCACCGCATCCGGATCCGGATGCGGTGAACGCAATGCCGGGCACACACATTTGTTCCAAAAATGTGTGCAGAATACCGGACTGCGGTTACCGGATGGCTCAGGATGTGTAATCCCTGAGCCATCCGGTAACTGCCGAGGTTGCGGTTCCCGGCTATTGGCGGGATCCACAACCTTAATAAAGAGTAAAATTGTTGATCTAAATGACTTTTTAAGGTCTGTAGGGGGGCTTAGACCCCCCTACAGACCGGCCGCCCACTTCTATAGTGTACTTCAGCTATATCTCACGGGGCACGGGCTCCCCGGAGCAAAGTGCCCCCCCCCCCCGTATCACTATACAGGGGTGCCTACACCCCTCTATTACAATGAAGCTTTAATGATGTCCAAAAATGCAGTACAAAAAGGATTTTAGCAATCGCAATGTAAGTTTATACTTACATGCTGTTGTAGGCAGAGTCCCGAGAAAACCATGGGCGGGGCTGTGTGCAGCAGCCTCCGCCCACTCCTTCTTGATGGCCGCCCCCTCTGGCCGTAATCCAGTGTTGTGAGGGCGGGCACGTCGTTAAAGGGGCGTGGCTAACTATTTGCCGTGGTTAGCCACGCCCCTTTAACGACGTGCCCGCCCTCACAACACTGGATTACGGCCAGAGGGGGCGGCCATCAAGAAGGAGTGGGCGGAGGCTGCTGCACACAGCCCCGCCCATGGTTTTCTCGGGACTCTGCCTACAACAGCATGTAAGTATAAACTTACATTGCGATTGCTAAAATCCTTTTTGTACTGCATTTTTGGACATCATTAAAGCATCATTGTAATAGAGGGGTGTAGGCACCCCTGTATAGTGATACGGGGGGGGGCACTTTGCTCCGGGGAGCCCGTGCCCCGTGAGATATAGCTGAAGTACACTATAGAAGTGGGCGGCCGGTCTGTAGGGGGGTCTAAGCCCCCCTACAGACCTTAAAAAGTCATTTAGATCAACAATTTTACTCTTTATTAAGGTTGCGGATCCCGCCAATAGCCGGGAACCGCAACCTCGGCAGTTACCGGATGGCTCAGGGATTACACATCCTGAGCCATCCAGTGACCGCAGTGCGGCCCGGTAAACGCTGCGAAAACTGCTGCCTGCATGATTTTAAACGCAGGCAGCAGTGCCGGATCCAGCCACCGGATGGCTTGTGAAGCCATCCGGTGTTTTGCATAGGCTTCCATCAGGAGCCTTTCCTGGTCCGGTTTTGAGCTTTTTTAAAGCTCAAAACCGGATCAGGATTTTAAACAAAAAACGCCAATGTGACCCTACCCATAATCTTATATATGTTTCCCTGCTATGTACTCTGTAATGGATGTGTCTGACCGTACAGGGACATGGTCTGATCATACCACATCTCCTAGGCTGAGATAGGCCAGGGTCACATCCGCGTTTTTTTTTTTAAATCCTGATCCGGTTTGGAGCTTTCAAAAAGCTCCAAACCGGACCAGGAAACGCTCCTCATAGGAGCCTATGCAAAACACCGGATGGCTTCAAAAGCCATCCGGTGGCCGTATCCGGCACTGCTGCCTGCGTTTTAAATCATGCAGGCAGCAGTTTTCGCAGCGTTTCTGGGACCGCACTGCGGTAACCGGATGGCTCAGGATGTGTAATCCTGAGCCATCCGGTAACTGCATAGGTTGCGGATCCCCGGCTATTGCCGGGATCAGCAAACCTAGTAAAGAGTTAAATTGACTACTAAAGTACTGTTTGAGGTCTGTAGGGGGGGCTTAGACCCCCCTACAGACCGGCCTCCCACTTCGGTGGCCTTCTAGTACAATATCCCGCTGGCACGGGCTCCTCCCAGCCCGTGCAAGTTCCCAACACCCCAGCCCCCCGAATTACTATACAGGGGTGCCTGCACCCCTCTGGTATACTTATTCCTGTATGGGGGGAAAATGATATATTAAAGTCATGGTTAAAGTACATATTTACGTGTATCCTGCTCCAATGTTGTGAATAATCCATGGGCGGGGCTGTTTGCGGCAGCCTCCGCCCCCTCATTTCTCATGGCCGCCCCCTCTATGCCTCAGCCATTGATGTGACGCCGGACGCATCATGAAAGGGGCGGGGCGAACCCCGTCACACCGTGCACCCCGCCCCTTTCATGACGCGTCCGGCGTCACATCAATGGATGAGGCATAGAGGGGGCGGCCATGAGAAATGAGGGGGCGGAGGCTGCCGCAAACAGCCCCGCCCATGGATTATTCACAACATTGGAGCAGGATACACGTAAATATGTACTTTAACCATGACTTTAATATATCATTTTCCCCCCATACAGGAATAAGTATACCAGAGGGGTGCAGGCACCCCTGTATAGTAATTCGGGGGGCTGGGGGTGTTGGGAACTTGCACGGGCTCGGAGGAGCCCGTGCCAGTGGGGATATTGTACTAGAAGGCCACCGAAGTGGGCGGCCGGTCTGTAGGGGGGTCTAAGCCCCCCCTACAGACCTCAAACAGTACTTTAGTAGTCAATTTAACTCTTTACTAGGTTTGCTGATCCCGGCAATAGCCGGGGATCCGCAACCTATGCAGTTACCGGATGGCTCAGGATTACACATCCTGAGCCATCCGGTTACCGCAGTGCGGTATTCACCACACATTTTTGTAAAAAAAATGTGTGTGCCCGGCATTGCGTTCACCGCATCCGGATCCGGATGCGGTGAATGCAATTCATGTTTGCAATGTGACCCTACCCATAATCCATATATATGTGTCCCTGCTATGTACTGTGTAATGGCTGTGTCTGTCCATACAGGGACATGGTCTGATCATACCACATCTCCTGGGCTGAGATAATCGTATATATGTGTCCCTGCTATGTACTGTGTAAAGGATGTGTCTGACCATACAGGGACATTGTCTGATCATACCACATCTCCTGTGCTGAGATAAATTTATATATGTGTCAGTGCTATGTATTGTATAATGGCTGTGTCTGACCATACAGGGACATGGTCTGATCATACCACATCTCCTGTGCTGAGATAAACTTATATATGTGTCCCAGCTATGTACTGTGTAAAGGATGTGTCTGACCGTACAGGGCATGGTCTGATCATACCACATCTCCTGTGCTGAGATAATGTTATATATGTGTCCCTGCAATATCCTGTATAATGGCTGTGTCTGACCATTCAGGAACATGGTTAGATCCTACCACATCTCCTGTGCAGGGGAGGTAGCAAAACAAAGTATAACATCCCTTTAAGGCTAGACTCATATAAGCAAATAAAAAATAATCAATTTTTCATTCTAAAAACAGGCAATTTTTCTGTGACCAGATTTGTTGATCCAATCAAATTAATCTTCCACGTGCTGGCTACCGTATATGCAAAAAATGTAGTATACACACTCTGCATGTAAAAAATGTGCAGCATACACTAGTTTGATCCGTATTTCAGATCAAACTCACCCATCAGATGTTAAGAAAATAATTTAAAAATGTTGATGTGCAAAATGAATGCTGTATCCATGTAATCCAAAAATAAAAAACGGACATATGTATGACGCACTTGTGGCACACGGGTGAAGATGAAAAATTGTTTGTTTTTTACGAATAAAAAATGGATAATCTTGCAAGTGTTCATCTGAATGAGTGTGATGGTGTGATATCGTGTGTTATATTTTACTGCATTTTAGAAATGTGTTGTTCCTCTACTGTGTATTCTCCCTTTCCCACTTCCTGTGTATTCATTATACTCCAGAGAGTCTGATAATTGAATTATAGTGGATATGTCCTTACTTGGTCATTCTGGTCCTCTACATGTAGATGTTTGTATTCACCCCCCCATGGACTGTGTCAATAGACCTGGTTGGGATTTGGGAGGTGGTTGCGGGAAGAGAAGCAGTACAATTCAGTCTTATGTGTGGGATGCTGAAGCCGAGATGAGCTCTCCAGAGGCATGGGAGAGACACCTGGATTACCTGGATATACAGTATTCTGACGGATTGTTTTATGGATTTTTATGTCTTTCAAGCAATAAAGGTTCTTGGGCTGTTCACGCATCTCTGACTCTGTTGATTGTGGGATTCCAGAGAAGGACCCTGTGACAGTGAGGCCTTACTGTTTTTTGAGACCTTACTAAAGTGCTGTGCTGCTTCTAGTTATAGCAGAAGAGCCATGTATCATTATTATAAGTCCCCAATATGAAGGTGTTGGGCTATCCATTGTAAAGCATAGTAAACAATTTAATACTTCGGTGCATATGTGGCGACCCTGCGACCAGGGTGGCCACAGGTAGGAACTGCAGCCATGCAGGTGGAGACAGTTTGTGCACCAAACACCTTCAAAGCACACACCCACAAGACACAACACCCAACCCGGAGCCCGAGACTCTAGGTGGGCAAGAGGTGGTAGGGTTTAGAGGGAAGTGGGTGGAACGTAGGACAGGTGACATAGGGGGTACAAAAGGGGGGAACTAGGAGGAGCTAGTTAGTAGGCCAGATTGAGCCGACCAGAAAAGACCAAGAGTAGGACCATAAGTGACTTCCCTGATGGTCCTCGGTTTGTCGGAGGTGCATAATCCACAGAGACACCGTTCCATGGAGAGAAAGCCCGCTCCATGACCTGGGAGTTATTGGAAGGGGAAAACTGAGCACAGACGACTGGTAGGAGAGATCCCCTTGGCATACCCGATAGTCACACGGGTCGGAGAGAGCCCGGTGATCCCTTGCAAGATAGGGACATCCAAGGCTAGGCAAGGACCAGAGTGCCGGCTCTGAGGGGGACTGCAGCTTTACATCGGATCCCAGACAAACCAATGGGGGACTCTGATTCCAGGTCAGAGTTCCCAACACACAGGCTGGAGGTACAACAACACCATAGGACCCAGGCTTGCCACCCACACACATAGGGGGAAGCTAAACAAAGGGACCAAGTTGCCGCGATACAGCCCACAGGGAAGAACAGATGAGAGGAAAGCCGGAAAGGTTACAGAGAGAGTGAAGGGTCTTAGGAAGGAAACCTGGCTGCAGAGGGTTTAGAGAGTAACCGGAGTTAATTGTATGAACTGTACCTTGAACTGTTTGAACTGCACTAAGAACTTGCAAGTAAAACCCGGTGAACCCTGCTTAAGTCTCCCGTGTGTGATTCCCTGCAAACAGAAGTTTTATTATACCTTTACACCCTGTCAGGAGCAGCCCCGACCCGCCGCGCGCTCATCCATCTTGCTGCAGCATCATCCATCCATCCTCCTGGCAGAAGTACGCTGCAGTGGTGGTCCCCTCATTGACCACAACCCGTGGGTGGTGTCACAACAAATTCCCTTGTAAATACCCCTTTTACTTGTGGGTTCGGGACACGGTCAGGACCAAGGACTGCCGTGATACCCCCTGTCCGGTACCGAGTACCCCATCCGAGTGGGCTCCACAACTTGGCGTCACGAACAGGATGGACCCGGTCCAACAGAACCGGACTCCGTGTGCCTAGAATTTGTGTTTTAAACTGTTCTGCATAAATCTGGGCATAATGGTGGCCATAGGAGCCTGAGACCATGTGCAGAGGAGGCGTGCCAAGACCCCCCATCGAGGGCCGGTTCGGTCCAGAGCAGGAAAAGAAAGGCCCGCCCTCGCTCCCCTTAACTCCAGGGGAGCCAGCCATCAATCCCAAGGAGGAGCCTCCGCCCCAAACTGCAGCTACCAATGAGAATCTGGTGGAAGCTGAGGAAGAAGAAGCCCAGAGGAGGCGGGGCAGGAAACCGGATGCACTACAGTCGCCCTTGCTGGACACCCGGATGGAAGACGAGGACAATATGCTAAGCGCTGCTATCGGAAGACCCAAAGTGATCCCGGAGGGCCCACAGAAAATGATCGTGGAGGACCCGGCCAGGGAAAGAAATTTGGTGGCCAAGGCAGTATGGCAGAAGGTGGCAGGAGGGATCCGGAGGTTCGAGACACCCGGCGGGGTGTGCTGAGACTATTGCCCCAGCAGTTAACCTGGGTTCAAGCAGAACAGAGAACCCGGATCCAAATTGACTATTACCAGTGCCGGCAGTCCCTGTCAGTACAGCCCGGCTGGACTGGTACCTCCAATGTGACCCGCAGCAGGGAGCAGCAACTGTTGGTGGAGCTGGAGGATGTGACCATCCCTGAGACTGTACCCCGAACAGTCAGCGACGTAATCGACCCACTCGGAACCTTGGAAAGAGGATACCTGCAACTATCAGAGCACTCTGAAATAGAAAACCCAGATATGACTACTGTACTTGAGGTTGGAGTAGACCCACAACAAGCAGCAACCAACGCAGAGATGACAGTTATGGATGCTAACACTACAGCAATTATGGTGGACGCGGCAACGCAGACTACATACAGTCACTTGTTGTGCAGTGCATTGGAGCAGCTAGAAGTGTTTCCAACCAGAAGAACTCCAGAAGTTCTACCATGGAAAATGAAGAAGGAAAAGGAGTGAGAACCCGGATTCTACAAGCAACTGTAAGTGCGAATGTGATGTGTTCCTTATTCACTCCGTCCCATACCTGAATGAATGATTAGCCTTTTCCCCTGTTTGTCTTATATGTTTTATAGACAATTGTATCAAGGACGATGAGTTGATACGAACTTTCTCTTGTAAATAGTTGAGCACCCTGTGTGCTCCCCATTGGTTTTAAGACCGTACAGCACTGAGTGTGCACAGTACTTGAACTGGAACTGAGACTGCAGAGTGTTTTTGAACAGTTTTTGAAGCACTTGTGCCCTTTTTGTTTTTATACTTTTTGAAAGAAATTAATGTGTCTTTTATACGCGTGCAGCTTCAAAATGTGAACTTTTGCACTTAACCCGGTGTGCATACACAGCCGGTATTATTATGCCACAGGACTCTTAGAACTTTAAACAGTGACTGAGTAACCCGTGTTCTGTGAGGGGTTAAAAGAGAGTGTGGTGTAAGGTGCCGGCACGGAGAGAAACACCTTTGCCACAAGTTGGTGTCCCGAGGGTCCGGAGGCCTCAGCACTTGCAGCCATAAACAGGCTGAATACTGTGTCTTGAAATGTATATAGTTTATAATGCAACGTTTAAGAACCCATGCCTCCTTAAATGGAAGAACAAGCTGCTTAATGTTATTGTTATACAAAATAAAAATATTTTCAGGGGGAACCATGCCGGACGGAACTCCGGGGGAATGTGGCGACCCTGCGACCAGGGTGGCCACAGGTAGGAACTGCAGCCAGGCAGGTGGAGACAGTTTGTGCACCAAACACCTTCAAAGCACACACCCGCAAGACACAACACCCAAACCGGAACCCGGGACTCTAGGCGGGCAAGGGGTGGTAGGGTTTAGAAGGAAGTGGGTGGAACGTAGGTGAGGTGATGTAGGGGGTACAAAAGGGGGGAACTTGGAGGAGCTAGTCAGTAGTCCAGAGCCAGCCGACCAGAAAAGACCAAGAGTAGGACCTAAAGTTACTTCCCTGACGGTCTTGGGTTTGCCGGAGGCGCAGAATCCACAGAGACACCGTTCCATGGAGAGAAAGCCCGCTCCATGACCTGGGAGTTAAAGGGAGGGGAAAGACTGAGCATAGTCGACTGGTAGGAGAGATCCCCCTGGCGTAGTCACACGGGTCGGAGAGAGCCCGGTGATCCCTTGCAAGATAGGGACATCCAAGTCTAGGCTGGAACCAGAGTGTCAGCTCTGAGGGGGACCACAGCTTTACGCCGGATCCCAGACAAACCGACGGAGGACTCTGATTTCAGGTCAGAGTTCCCAACACACAGGCTGGAGACGCAGGAACACCATAGGACCCAGGCTTGCCACTCACACACACAGGGGGAAGCTAAACAAAGGGACCGAGTTGCCGCCATTCAGCATACAGGGAAGAATAGATGAGCGAAAAGCCGGAAAGGTTACAGAGGAAGTGAAGGGTCATAGAGAGGGAACCTAGCTGCAGAGGGTTCTGAGACTGTCCGGAGTCAATTGTGTGAACTGTACCGTGAATTGTTTGAACTTCACTAAGAACTTGCAGGTAAAACCCGGTGACTCCTGCTTAAGTCTCCCGTGTGTGATTCCCTGCAAACAGAACTTTTATTATACCTTAAGATCCTGTCAGGAGCAGCTCCGACCGGGCCGACCCGCTGCGGTCTCATTCATCTTGCTGCAGCATCATCCATCCATCCTCCTGGCAGAAGTACGCTGCAGCGGTGGTCCCCTCACTGACCACAACCCGTGGGTGGCGTCACGACAAATTCCTCTGTAAATACCCCTTTTACTTGTGGGCTCGGGACACGGTCCGAACCAAGGACTGCCGTGATATCCCCGTGATACCCTGGTCCGGTACCGAGTACCCCATCCCAGTGAACTCCACACATATTTTCTGGGTGATGATAACAATGAGACATTACATGGCATTGCTTCTTTTGCTAGGAGACCAGATTTCATAAAAGGCATTTTACACAAACAGATGAAACGCCTCCATGTTTTTGTAAAGGTCAATGACTTACCTCCCAATCATCTGCTAATGGACTTCTAATGATTAACTCATTTCCATGTAATCTGCCTCAATAAGTTGTTAGTAATTGTTTTTTCCCATTGGCCTATGTAGGTGTTAATACATTCATCTTACTACAGAGATAAAACCCAAACATTAGCATTATTAAAAGGTAAGAATATAAAGTGTAAGGTCATCCAGACAATCTCACTGGCTTATTGACCATCGTGGTGCATTTAACTAAATGTGAAATAGCAGTAAATAATTTGACACAATATCACTTAACCGCCACATCAGCGCTCCCAAATGACCGCATGATGCTGTGAAATAGTTTGTCTCGTGGCAGGTATTTGTGAGCAGCACCTTGCAGTTAGGTGGAATTGTTTATCTAACCATGGTGGCTTTAAAATGGAATACACATATTTCTCCAGAAAGAAATCAACACGCTGGTGTCACAAGTCAGGGACGGTCAGCATAAGGTCATGTTATTGATTGGCCTCAACCCCAAGGAGGTACACACTTTAACAGTTTACACAGCCAAACACTGACATCTGCTCTAGATGTGTGGGAGACGAATTCCGGACAGGGGGAAGAGTCATACCTGTCAGTCATCTGATTTCAGTTATTTACATGTGTCGTGTTCCAAACTCAGTCACATGATTGACAAAATCTTTAAACAAGTAATAAGTCAACTATTAAGGAGAACCACACTTTATAAAACACATGTATACATGATTTAGATCTTCGACAGTAATAGATGTTTGAACCAATACATCACTTAACTGACATTGTGCTGCCTTCTAAGTATAGAATGATTTATCCTCTGCTCATGCAGAATGTTAAAGTAAGAACAGACTTTTACATAGTGAAAGATAGATGACAGTGAGGGAATATGCTTAGAGCAGTACAGAGGAACATTGAGTCCCTGGAGCATCATATTCATACCTGGAAACTTTCAGAATGGCCTGACCAGCTTGGGCAGGTGCCAACGTTGCAAAGACCTGTGACAGATGACATATTAGCCGAAGACCTCATACGAAGAGCAGCAATACATCTGACTGTAAACAGAAAACAGGAGACAGGTAACAGGATGACCGGAGACGGCTGGCAATTAGATTATTATTATTATTATTATTATTTATTTATATAGCGCCATTGGGTTCCATGGCGCTTTACATGAGGATGAGGGAGACAAGAACAAGTACACTAAATCTAGGCGATCAGGACGTACAGGTACAGGAGGGGCAGGGACCCTGTCCACGAGGGCTCACAGTCTATGAGGGCGGGTTAGGATACAGTAGGATGGGGGAATGTCAGGTATGGGGCGTTCGCCTGGGTCTCATGGCAGGTTGTAGGCTTGACGGAACAGGTGAGTCTTCAGGTGACACTTGAAGTTACTCAGGGTAGGAGAGTGTCTGACGTGTTCGGGTAGGGAGTTCCAGAGTAAGGCAGATGCCCGGGAGAAGTCCTGAACTCGGTTGTGTGAAGAGGTGATGAGGGGGGAGCAGAGGAGGAGTTCTTGGGAGGAGCGGAGGTTGCGTGAGGGTAGGTATCGGGAGACCAGGTCGGAGATGTATGGTGGGGCCAGGTTGTGTATGGCTTTGTACGTCATGGTTAGTGTTTTGAATTGGGATCTCTTGGAGACGGGGAGCCAGTGAAGGGCTTGGCAGAGGGGGGAGACAGGGGAGTAGCGGGAGGACATATAGGTGAGTCGGGCAGCAGAGTTGAGGATAGACTGGAGAGGTGTGAGGGAGTTAGCCGGGAGGCCATTGAGAAGGAGGTTGCAGTAGTCAAGGCGGGAGATGATAAGAGCATGGATGAGTGTTTTAGCGGTGTCGTGGGTGAGGAAGGAGCGGATCCGTGAGATGTTCTTGAGCTGGAGCCGGAGGGATGTGGTGAGGGCCTCGATGTGGGGTTTGAAGGATAGGGAGGAGTCGAGGATTACCCCGAGGCACTTGGCTTGGGGGACTGGGGAGAGGGCGCAGTCGTTGATGCAGATGGATAGGTTGGGAGGTGGGGTGGAATTTCTTGGGGGAAGACTATGAATTCAGTTTTGTCCATGTTGAGTTTAAGGAAGCGGGCAGAGAAGAAGGATGAGATGGCGGAAAGGCATTGAGGGATTTTCGAGAGTAGGGAGGTGATGTCAGGGCCAGACAGGTAGATTTGGGTGTCGTCGGCGTAGAGGTGGTACTGGAGGCCATGGGACTCGATGAGTTGCCCTAGGCCGAGAGTGTAAATGGAGAAAAGTAGGGGTCCCAGGACCGAACCTTGGGGGACTCCGACAGAAAGGGGGTAGGGAGAGGAGGAGGTGTGGGAGTGGGAGACGCTGAAGGTCCGGTCCGCTAGGTATGAGGAGATCCAGGAGAGGGCAAGGTGGGTGATGCCAAGGGATTCCAGGATCCGGAGAAGAAGGGAGTGGTCAACCGTGTCGAAAGCGGCAGACAGGTCAAGGAGTAGCAGGATGGAGTAGTGGTGTTTGTTCTTGGCGGTCAGTAGGTCGTTGGTGACTTTGGTCAGGGCTGTTTCGGTGGAATGGAGGGGTCGGAAGCCGGACTGTAGGCGGTCGAAGTGGGAGCACGAGGAGAGGTGAGAGGACAGTTCGGAGTGGACGTGTTGTTCAAGTAGCTTAGAGGCGAATGGGAGAAGAGATATGGGGCGATAGTTAGAGACAGAGGTAGGGTCAAGTGAGGGTTTTTTTAGGATGGGCGTGATTAGGGCGTGTTTGAAGGCCGAGGGGAAGGTACCAGTGCTAAGTGAAAGGTTAAAGAGGTGGGTGAGGGCTGGGATGAAAATGGAGGTGTGGTTGGGAATGAGGTGGGATGGGAGCGGGTCGTGGGCGCCGGTGGTGAGGTGTGATTTTGACAGGAGGGAGGAGAGTTGGTCTTCAGTTATGGGGGGGAAATGGCTGATGGAGGAGGAGGGCAGTGTAGGTGGGAAGGGGAGTTGTGGGGATAGTGGACCGAAGCTGCTTCTGATCTTGTCGATCTTCTCCTTGAAGAAGGTCGCAAAGTCTTCAGCAGAGATGAGGGGAGAAGGGGGAGGAGCAGGTGGGCGAAGTAAGGAGTTGAAAGTTTTGAAGAGCTGTTTGGGGTTGCGGGACAGAGAGGTTATAAGGGATGAGAAGAACACTTGCTTGGCGGTAGCGAGTGCCGTCTTGAAGTCAGTGATGGATTGCTTGAACAGAGCAAAGTGCTCGGGGGTGTGAGACTTTTTCCATCTCCTCTCGGCGACTCTGGACGCCCGTCTCAGGTTTTTAGTGAGGGTGGTGTGCCAGGGTTGCCTGTTAATGCGTGGAGGATGGAGAGTGAGGGGGGCGGCTAGGTCGAGAGCGTTCATTATGGTGGTGTTGTATAGGGTGGTGGCAATGTCAATGTCGTCAGCGCAGGGTAGGTCGGTGAGAGGGAGGAGTGATTCAGAGAATAAAGGAAGATCAAGATCTTTTAGGTTTCGGCGAGGGTGATCAAGTTTGCGGAGAGGGGGTAGTGTGGCAGGGGAGGAGAGGGCGGAGAAGGTCAAGAGATGGTGGTCGGACAGTGTGAGTACCGAGGTTGTGAGGTTAGAGAGGGAGCAAAGGCAGGTAAAGATGAGGTCAAGCGTGTGGCCTTGTTCGTGGGTGGGAGAGGAGGACCATTGGGAGAGCCCTACGGAAGTGGTCAAGGAAAGAAGGTTGGAGGCGGCTGGACGGGGAGTGTCAATGGGGATATTGAAGTCGCCCATGATGATGGAGGGGATGTCAGTGGAGAGGAAGTGAAGTAGCCAGGTGGTGAAGTGGTCAAGGAAGGAGGCGGTGGGTCCGGGGGGGCGGTAGATGATGGCTATTTGGAGGTTGCAGGGGGAGAAGATTCGGACTGAGTGGGCTTCGAAGGAGGGGACAGTGACGGATGGGGGCTGGGGGATGGGGCTGAAGGTGCAGGAGTTGGACAGCAGTATGCCGACTCCACCGCCGTGCTTGCCAGAGGGACGGGGGGTGTGGGACAGGCTGAGGCCGCCGTAGGATAGTGCGGCAGGGGAGGCCGTGTCGGAAGGGGTGAGCCAGGTCTCGGTGAGGCCAAGGAATGACAGTTTCCTGGAGATAAAGAGATCATGGATGTCGGGGAGTTTGTTGCACACTGAGCGGGCATTCCAGAGTGCGCCGGGTAGAGCGGTAGGTGGGGCATGGGTTGGGGGAATGGGTCTGATGTTGGTGGGGTTGCGAGAGCTAGTGGTGGTGAGGTTGCGAGGGTTGGCGGTGGGTCGCGGGATGAAGGTTGTTGTGGGGATGTTGCGGGGGGGGCCAGGATTGGGGGAGATGTCACCGGCAAGGAGGAGGAGTAGGCCGAGGGTTAGCAGGTGGGAGCATGAGAGCTTGCGATGAATCTTAGGTGTAACAGAGAAGTCTGCCAACCTCATAAGCCAGATAAACACCAAGCCTATATATAAGAGATGAGTTACCCTTATGAAATTTGAATTTACCTGCTTTGTAAAATTGTCAACAAACTTTCCCCAAAATTTTGATTTGCAGCGAATTTATTTAATCTAAGTACTACAAAGCCTCAGATTGACTAAAAAAGGCATGCATAACACTCTGAGGTCTCCTAGGCATGTATTGAATCCCTTTTGCACCATTTAATGCAAATACAGCCTTAGTAACATCTAAGATCAATAAACGTCGGTACCAATCCATGTCTGATTCAATTTGACAAATGTAACGTTTTTCATTTTTGCGGCAAGTAACCTGGTGATCTTGGGTGTGACAAAGCCACCATCCATGATGAATACCCTCTCTTACAATACACTGGAGGATGGACATGACATTTTACCCATAACCAACTGGACAGTTCTTGCTTCTGGTTCAATATGTTTACCCAGACCTCCAAGGGACAGGGTCTGCTGGGGAATCACAGAGACTAGGTATAAGTGAACCCAGTGGCGTAACGATTGCGGTCGCAGCAGTCGCAGCTGAGACCGGGCCCGTACCTGTAGGGGGCCCGCGCCTCCAGCTGCCCCCTGCGACCACGATCGCAGCTCTTGCTCCTGCTGCACATGGATGTGGGCCCCCGAGGAAACACATCCATGTGACAGCAGGTCAGCACAGGCTCCGTGTGTCAGTGAGAGGAGGGGAGGGGAGCCTCCTACTTCCTGCTGCTGCTCCTGCCCCTCCTCTCCTCTGATCTGCCGGCTTCCTGGCCTGCGTTCCACTGGGGAGCGCATAAAGCAGGCCGGCACCTTCTCCCCCTTCTCATCTTCTGGAGTCTTCAAGAGCCCGACGGATCAGCGAGGGGACCAGGGGAGGTAAGTAAAATATTTTTTTTGCTGTACATAAGTGAGTGAAGTATGGTCAGAGGGCTATTGGAGGGGTGGGTTTCGGGATTTTGGGAGCTTCATATATAAGGCTGCTTATATAATACTGCACTATATGGAGAGGCTATGAGGCTGTATTTTACTATATGCAGAGGTTGTGAGGCTGTATTATACCATATGGAGAGGCTATGAGGCTGCATTATACGATATGTAGAGGTTATGAGGCTGTATTTTACTACATGGAGGGTCTATGAGGCTGTATTATACTATATGGAGGGTCTATGAGGCTGTAGTATACCAAATGGAGAGGCTATGAGGCTGTATTTTACTATATATATATGATATATGAAGGGATGGGAGGCTGCATTATATTATAAGGAGGATAATGGTGGTTTATTATAATAATTGAATGACTATTAGGGCTAACTTATGAATGGATGACTATGGGATGCATTATAATACATAGAGGACTATGGGGGTACATTGTAATATATGGAGGAACACACATTATAATAATTAGAAGACTATGGTGGCGGGATGAGGAGGAGGACCATATAAACCACGATGGGGGACATATATACCATGATAAGGGCCATATTCCAGGAGGAGTACCACATATAACACGTTGAGGGACATTAATGCATAATGAAGGTGGGAGAGGGGTCAATTTGTGAGTCTTTAGAGGATTTAAAACGTTACATGAGGCCCATTCGTCTGACCAACGTGTGCGCGCGAGAGGGAGGTGGGAAGGTTCAGGTCTAAATTTCGTACCGGGTCCCGCCAGACTCTGGTTACACCACTGAGTGAACCTGTCTGTTTGTGCAATGGCAGATTAAACATCTATAGTAGATGAACATGTCAAATGTTGATATTGCTTCCTTAGCTACTTGTTATTGCCCTATTGCTAGCATAGGCGGGAAGTGTATGGTTTGTATGGTTTGCAGAAAGCTATAGTAAGCAAGGAAGTCAGCAGGCACTCACTCGAAGAAACGCAGATGAGCAGGTATTACAGATTATCATGGTAATACAATGATTTTTACTCTCTTTCGGAGATTTTGTTGCAAAAACCTGATCAGGAAAAGAAGTTGCATGTCCTAAAAAAGCTCCAATAGTCACCTTCCCCAGCAATCCCACAGCGAGCTCCAGTGATTTCTTCCTTCCGGGAACTGGCAAGACCAACACAAAGTGACTTACAGGACCTGCGCCCCATGTGAAACAGCATGAGGAGCAGGTACATCACTCACTGAGTCACTGAAGCCCCATGTCAGTGAACTCAGGGGACCCCGCTTACGGCAGTCAGTCAGATTGCATAGTCGGCAAATAATGCTTTTTCTCCCTCCCTGTAGACTCTGGATGAAGCAGAGGCAGGATCTTGGGCTTTGTGGACCATCATTGTTGATTATCATTGTTCATTATCATTGTGGGCCAATAATAAATTGTAAAATAAGGGTTGTTAGTCCGATTTATTTCAAATAAAGGATATTCCTCTGTATGTTTTTAACTACTTCCTCACAGGATTAATAATGTGTAGATCTCATACAATCTGGCTTCCGTCCCCACTACTCCACTGAAACAGCCCTAACCAAAGTCACCTCTGACCTGCTGGCCGCCAAGAGCAAGCCCCACTACTCTGTCCTCCTCCTTCTCGACTTGTCCGCCGCCTTCGACACCGTTGACCACTCCCTCTTACTCCAGATTCTGAAATCCCTCAGCATCACTGACCTAGCCCTTTCCGGGATCTCCTCTTATCTAACTGACCGGACCTTCTCCGTCACCCACTCCCATACCTCCTCTTTGCCCTTCCCCCTATCTGTCGGTGTTCCCCAAGCCTCGGTTCTGGCTGGATGTACACCCCGCTGTTTTATGGAGGTTTTGTATAGCGAATAAATAAGCATTCCGGAAATTCTCCGCTGGATCTTTTTCCTTATTCTGAATATGATAACTTATAACCAGCATGTATTCATGAAAGTTAAGTCGTGTCTGACCAATGTGTTGGGTTTCTATGAGAAGGTAAGTGCAAATCTGTCTGTTGCTAATGTGGCTGATGTGATTTATCTGGACTTTGCAAAGTCATTTGATACTGTACCACCTAGCAGTCATAGCAGCTCTAGAAAAAGGGACCAGGGGAAACTGCTGTATGTGCACATGGGTAAATAATAATTATATATAATAATATTTATTCTTTTATATAGCGCTATTGATTCCATAGCACTTTACATACACTTGCAACACTGTCCCCATTGGGGCTCACAATCTAAACATCCTATCAGTATGTCTTTCAAGAACTGGCTTAAAGACCGGAAACAATGGTGTGTCATAAATGTTACATTTCCTAAATGCGATATAGTCAGCATTGGTGTACTGCAAGGATCTGTACTATGACTGACTCATTTCAATCTCTTCATTAAAAGTGGGATTAAGAGTAAAGTGTCCATCTTTGCTGATGACATCAAACTATGTAGGATATTAAAAGCTTACCTTGACAGTGCAAAATTACAAAACGGATAAGATGTCAGAATTGGCAACTGCTTGGCAAATGAGATTTAACATTGATAAATGTAGACTAAAGCATCTACACCACAATTAATCCCAGGGCAGCGAGGACACTATTACACAGTGGCATGATCTAGTACAGGGAACTCAAACTCCAGGCCTCGAGGCCTGCCAACAGTGCAGGCTTTCAGGATGTCCATAGTATTGCACAGATGATAATGTACAGTAATTACCTGCACAGGAGATGATGCCAACCCTTGTACAATACTAAGGAAATCCTGAAAAACTGCACTGTTGGCTGCCCCCAAGGTCTGGAGTTTGAGATCCCTTATCTAATAAGTTGCTTATTTACCTATTTTGCCCCTTTGCACATTGCATATTGTGGATAGTTTCAACAACCTTAACCCTCGTGGGTGCTTTATACACTATTCAACCTGTTTAGTGTATGTGACACTCTGTGGATAGTGCTATAATCTGCGGCATTTTGCACTTTTTGATAGTGTTATAATTTGCAGCCCAATTGGGGGTTATATTCAAACATTTTTACTATCCATACAACTATAAATTTAGGGGTTAAAAATATACTTACAATTAAGATACTCAAGCACTTTTGTATGCATTAATTTATATGTATATTGTCATTGCAAAAAATAAGAATTTTCAACAACCTGCATTTAACTTTTAGTAGTGATGATATATATAAATGTATTTTAATTACATTGCATAAGATTGATTTTATTTGGCATAAATTACTCCATGACATCTTTTTTATTGCTGTATTATGCCAAGAAATCAGGTTTTAGTTGCAGAAAAAAGCAGCAAAAAAGCAACTTGTGAACATAAAAGAAGTCCTCAAAAGCCGCAATAAAAAGCAATCAAAATATCTTATCTACCTCTAAATGGCATCAATGAAAACAATAGAGTACCACGCACATGTACCTGACATGCTTACCCATGGGTTATTGTTCTTTTAAGAACAGCTCCTTTTACTTGGAAGGCAGTGTATTTCTAGAACATACTGTATACTTTACATCTAGGCTATAATAAGAGCTGCACTTTTTATAGTTCCAAAGAAAGGACAAATAGCAAGTGAACTAGAACAAGTACATGTTGACTTGGATTGTTTTCTTCATGTTTCAATGTGAGAGGAAACATACTTTAACTCAAAGTCCAAGTGCCAACAAATCACTGCTCAGGATGTGAAATGATCTGTAAAAGAATAAGGTGTCCTGTGCTGTGAAACACGGGCTATTTTGTCATTAGGTCTGCAGAATAAAATTGTGATTTTTTTTTTCTTCTGTCTGTCACGTGTTTTTTCTAACTTTCTTATTTAAAGGTGAATTCAAACTTCAGACAGGTTTCCTACATATGGCCACATGCACACGCTGAGTATTTGATGAGTTTTTTACCTCAGGATTTGTAGACAAAACCAGGAGTGGAGCAATCAGAGGAAAAGTCTAATAGAAACACCTGCACCACTTCTGTATTTAATTATCCACTCCTGGTTTTGGCTACAAATCCTGAGGTAAAAAACTCATCAAATACTCAGTGTGTGCACGGGGCCTATGTCAGACAAGGTTTGCATAAGTGGTTGGTGGTCAAGACATTCTCATAACCACAGCGTAAAGAAAAAACATCCAAATAAGGCCGGCTTCACACTGCGGCACGATCCAGTCCGGGGCTGTCCGTGAGGACCCTAGCAGCTGCGGACCAGATCAGCATACAGGACTGGAGGGCTATTATGCCCTCCGGTCCTGTGTGCAGTGCACGCAGCTGCAGCCACTGACAGGTCAGGACCGCGGCCTAAGAAAGCACATCTGACCAGTGAACGCATCATAAGAACATAAACGGGCACAGGAATTCTGTGATTTCTGCTTAGCGTAAATTGATTGAACCATTATTATATGACCTTTGCAAGTTATCATCACCAAGTAGCACAGTGGCTCATTGGATAGCACTGTTGTTTTTAATCATTGGGAACTTGGGTTTAAATCCCACCAAGGACAACATATGCCATGAGTTTGTATGTTTTCTTCGTGTTTGCATTGTGTTCCTCCAGGTTCCCCGCTTTCCTACACACACTCAAAAGATAGGGTGAGTGATTGTGAGCCCCAAGGTGGACTGTGATGATAATTTCTGTAACGGGCTATAGAATATGGTAGTGATATAAGCAATGAACAATAAATAAATTAAATAAAAGCCGTAGATATAATATAAGGAAACATATTATAATAAGGATTAAGCTGGATTCTTACTAGGATTTCCTCTACCTTGGATAAAGACAAAGATTGATGCTCTAGTGTTCTATGAAAATATCCTTATATATAAGGATGGGCCAAGGATAGGGAACATATGCACCAGAATGGAGGACTTATATAGCAGGATGGTGGACATACAGTGGGTACGGAATGTATTCAGACACCTTTAAATGTTTCACTCTTTGTTTCATGCAGCCATTTGGTAAATTCAAAAAAGTTCATTTTTTTCTCATTATTGTACACTCTGCACCCCATCTTGACTGAAAAAAACAGAAATGTAGGCAATTTTTGCAACTTTATTAAAAAAGAAAAACTGAAATATCACATTGTCATAAGTATTCAGATCCTTTGCTCTGTATTGAGAAGCACCCTTTTGAGCTAGTACAGCCATAAGTATTTTTGGGAATGATGCAACAAGCTTTACACACCTGGATCTGGGAATCCGCTGCAATAATTCCTTGCAGATCCTCTCCAGTTCTGTCTGGTTGAATGATGAATGTTGGTGGACAGCTATTTTTAGGTCTATCCAGAGATGCTCAATTGGGTTTAGGTCAGGGCTTTGGCTTGACCAGTCAAGAATGGTTCTGAAGCCACTCCTTTGTTATTTTAGCTGTGTGCTTAGGGTCATTGTCTTGTTGGAAGGTGAACTTTCAGCCAAGTCTTAGGTCCAGAGCACTCTGGAAGAGGTTTTCATCCAGGATATCTCTGTACTTGGCCGCATTCATGTTTCCTTCAATTGCAACCAGTCATCCTTTCTCTACAGCTGAAAAACACCCCCATAGCGTGATGCTGCCACCACCATGTTTCACTGTTGGGATTGCATTGGATAGGTGATGAGCAGCACCTGATTTCTCCACACATACCGCTTATAATTATCACCAAAAAGTTCTATCTTCATCTCATCAGACCAAAGAATTTTATTACTCATAGGCATTGTTCACACACAATTTGCGTTTTTTTTAGCACTCCTAAAACCACATGGGTTTTTGTAAGAGTGCCAAAAAATGTCCCTTGTGTGTCAATTTTTCACCAAATAACCAAATAGGCATGCAAAAAAAATTGTCTGGTGACCAGATGGAATTTTTTTTTTCGTTTTCTTCTTCACCAAGGGGTAGGGGGGTGCTGTTGGATTTTTTTTTTTTTTCTTATTTTCTTGCTTACCAAGGGGGGGGGGGGGTGCTATCGGAAATTTTTTTTTTCCAAGCTGCTGCTGACCCGTTTCCAAAAACGCTAGCGTTGACGCATGTGCCTATGTTTCACCTGGCCCATGTTAAAAAACGCATGCGTTTTTGGGAAAACAAACCTGCTTTGCATGCAGCGTTTTTTGGGCTGGGGGAAAAAAACACATATGGAGCTCAAAAACGCATGTTCTTTTAAATGTACCCTGCGTTAACGCACTTGCGTATTTTTTAACACACCAAAAAACGCAGAGATGGTAAAAAAACGCATGTGTGTGTGAACATGGTCAGACACACAAGGGACATTTTTTGGCACTCTTAAAAAAACGCATGTGGTTTTAGGAGTGCTAAAAAAACGCAAATTGTGTGTGAACAATGCCATAGTCTGGGAGTCCTTTACAATTTAAAAAAAAAAAATTCTTATTGCAAAGAGATATGAATGTGAATTACAATTGCAATAAGATTTTTTTTAAATTGTGAATGTAAATTTTTATATGTATGAATGTGAGTTTCTAAGTTAAGATAAAACTGAATGTAACATAGGGCGGATCCTATCTAATTAATCAATTAGAAGGAAGGTCTCATGGGAAATGGAATCTATATATAGTTTTTCTGTGCCTATATGAGACCACCTGAGGAAAGCTATAGTTATAAAATTTTTAGCTGAAACGCGTTGTGTATCTCTTAGAAGAACTGAATGTAACACTTTTTAATGGAATAACAATTTCAAATGAACAAGGATTCTCTAGTTCCCTACGGGAAGTGCTGAGCAGAAACTGCCGGAACTAACCTCTTTCGACATATCTTCTGATGGGCTAAGCAGCTGCAAAGCCTGATTGTTCCAAAGCCTAGCTGCACGCCAGATAGGAACGAACCCATGGAGAATCACCACTGATGGACTCTATATGCTGTACACAAAGGCTTAAAGAAGGTGAGCAAACCCTCTTAAGTTATAAGCTAACGAAAACACCTTACAGTCTACACTTAGATTTGGGCCTGCACTCTCTCCTTTCTGTCTCCCGCCACTCTAGAGCCCGGAAAGGCCCTTGGTATTTATTTAATATACCAGGATGGGTGACATACATACCAGGGTTGGAAAAATATATACCAGATGGGACCAGGATGAAGAACATATATACCAGGGTAAAAGACATATATGCCAGGATGGGACCAGGATTGGGTGCAAATATACCAGGATGGGGTACATATATATACCAGGAAGGGCCAGGGTTGGGGACCTATTTACCAGGATAGAAGCAGGATGGAGGTCATTTACACCCGGATGGGGAGCATATATGCCAGCATGGGGAACATACCGTATATACTCGTGTATAAGCCGACCCGTGTATAAGCCGACCCCACCTACTTTTGCCCCCAAAACCTGGGAAAACCTATTGACTCGTGTATAAGCCAAGGGTGGACCCCAGCACAGGTATACAGCCCCCAGCAGTGTGGTATACAGCAGCCCCAGAGGTATATACAGCAGCCCCAGTGGTAGTATACAGCAGCAGCCCCAGTGGTATATACAGCAGCAGCCCCAGTGGTTAGTATACAGCAGCCCCAGAGGTGTATACAGCAGCCCCAGTGGTAGTATACAGCAGCCCCAGAGGTATATACAGCCCCAGTGGTACTATACAGCAGCCCCAGTGGTAGTATACAGCAGCCCCAGTGGTAGTATACAGCAGCCCCAGAGGTAGTATACAGCAGCCCCAGAGGTATATACAGCCCCAGTGGTACTATACAGCAGCCCAGTGGTAGTATACAGCAGCCCCAGTGGTAGTATACAGAAGCCCCAGTGGTAGTATACAGCAGCCCCAGAGGTAGTATACAGCAGCCCCAGAGATATATACAGCCCCAGAGGTATATACAGCATCCCTAGTGGTGTATACAGCAGCCCCAGAGGTAGTATACAGCAGCCCTTAGGTAGTATACAGCAGCCCCAGTGGTGTATACAGCGGCAGCCACAGGGGTGTATACAGCAGCAGCCCCAGGGCTGTATACAGCAGCAGCCCCAGGGGTGTATACAGCAGCAGCCCCAGGGCTGTATACAGCAGCAGCCCCAGGGCTGTATACAGCAGCAGCCCCAGGGGTGTATACAGCAGCAGCCCCAGGGCTGTATACAGCAGCAGCCCCAGGGGTGTATACAGCAGCAGCCCCAGGGCTGTATACAGCAGCAGCCCCGGAGGTATACAGGCCCCCCCATCAATATCCAGGGCCCCCCCCCTTGCGCGGCAAACCTGTAAAGTAAAATCATACTTATCACTGTCCTGTCGCGCCGTCCCCGCTGCTGACATCACGATCCCAGGCTTCATTCCGCGTCTTCCGGCTTCCTGTGGTCGCAGGCAATGACGTCATTGCCCGCGACCACAGGAAGGCGGAAGACGCGGAATGAAGCCCGGGATCGTGATGTCGGCAGCGGCGGGACTGCGCGACAGGACAGTGATAAGTATGATTTTACTTTACAGGTTTGCCGCGCAAGGGGGGGGGGCCCTGGATCTTGATGGGGGGGCCTGTATACCTCTGGGGGAAGCCTGAAGTTCTGTATATTGTAGACAAGGGAATTAACAGAGCCAGGTATCCATCCACAGACAGCTGTTTCGGGGTATTGACCCTCATCAGTGTGGAGTAGGATTCTGGCTAGGTGGGAGCAATGCCTGGTAGACCAACATTATTTTGAGCGCTTTAGCCGGCTGCCTGCAGTGTTTTCCTTTGACTGGTCTCCCTGAGATCAGTGAGTTCTTTGTGCTGCTTTGCTTAAGGGGCACGCCTCTTCCAGTGAGTGACAGGATTCAGACCCAGCAAACACTACTGTATTTTAATGTTTGGACAATCTTGTTGACTAATGCCTAGTTCCTAATTAACCCCTCTTTATGATGCTCTACAGAACTAATGTTACTGTCACAAATCCAATTCCTCAGGCCACAAGGTATAACAACTGGGTTGTGGATAGGTGTAGTCATTATAGAAGCGTAATGTGTAGGAGACATAATGATGAAAACAAATAAGTTGATTCAGGAATGCAAGGACAACTTTAATATTAATTATATATATAACACAGTTGTGCACTTGCCAAAAGACTGTAAATGTACCATATTTTTCCGCTTTATAAGACGCACCTGATTATAAGGCACGCCCCCAAATTTGTTGAAGGAAAAGAGAAAAAAAATAATTTTTAATGTTAAATGGGGTCCATCTTATAATGCCAGTGTCTGTCTTACAAATCATATATATGTCAATGCTGGTATATATATCCCCATTCAGGCACAGTAGCCCCCCATTGCAGGCACAGTAACTCCCATTGCAGGCACAGTAGCCCCCCATGCAGGCACAGTAGCCCCCATTGCAGGCACAGTAGCCCTCATTGCAGGCACAGTAGCCCCATTGCAGGCACAGTAGCCCCCCCATTGCAGGCACAGTAGCCCTCCATTGCAGGCACAGTAGCCCCCCATTACAGTCACAGTAGCTCCCTATTGCAGGCACAGTAGCCCCCCATTGCAGGCACAGTAGCCTCCCATTGCAGGCACAGTATCCTTAATGCAGGCACAGTAGCCCCCCATTGCAGGCACAGTAGCCCCCATTGCAGGCACAGTAGCTCCCATTGTATGCACAGTAGCCCCCCTTTGCAGGCACAGTAGCCCCCTTTGCAGGCACAGTAGCCCCCATTGCAGGCACAGTAGCCCCCATTGCAGGCACAGTAGCCTCCCTTGCAGGAACAGTAGCCCCTTTGCAGGCATTGTAGCCCCCATTGCAGGCACAGTAGCCCCCCCATTGCAGGCACAGTAGCCACTTTGCAGGCATTGTAGCCCCCATTGCAGGCACAGTAGCCCCCCATTGCAGGCACATTAGCACCCCATTGCAGATACAGTAGCCCCCATTGCAGTTACAGCCCCTTTTGGCCCCCACCATTGCGCACAGTAAAAAATAATAAAAGGATGTGATACTCACCTAGCTTCACCGCTGCCTGCTGACTGCGATATCCCTGCTATCTGTGCTGTGTCGGCATCCGGATCCTGAGAGCGGCGCTCGGTGATGATGTCACTCGCAGCGACGCTCACAGCACCCGGCTGTCGGCAGAGCACCGACAGCGGGGATATCGCGATCAGCAGGCAGCAGTGAAGCTAGGTGAGTATCACATCCATGGTATGGTCAGTGCTTTCCATGCAATGCAAGCGTGGAAATCACTGACTATACAGACAGGCTGCAGCTGCGGACCCGGCTCCTGTAATATGGGCTGCTCCCGCTGGTGATTGACAGCGGGATGCAGTGCATATTACAGGAGATAATGAGCGGCCCCATGTGACCAGAGCCCGCAGCTGCAGACCGCTCCTGGCCCCATCCAGCCCCCGGACACCGCTCCTGAAACGCCCTCACCCCCAAAGCACAACTTTTACTTTCACTTTGTAAGAAGCATCCCCCACTTTCCCCCAAAAGTTGAGGGAATAAAAGTGCGTCTTGCAAAGCGAAAAATACGGTACATTGTAAATGTATGACATGAAATGTGAGACCCAATGGCAACAGAGTGGCAGATGTACGTAAACCGCTATGGAATTAATAGTGCTACATGAATTAATAAATATTATTATTAGTATTTTTATTATGACATGAAAAAGTGATTGCACATTTTCAAGAGGTAATATCCAAACTATGGTGTTTCATCAGTGTGAACAGACATAAGATCATAGATGTAATGGCCACATGCTATTTTTGTATGAATTGCTATCAACTAAGTGTAGAAGAGATGGCTTTGCATGCTGCTGACCCTCTGCAATAATAAAGATTTGCGCTCCCAAAAACATAAAAACAAAAATAATAATAGTAACAAATAAAATGAAATAAAAAATAAATATTGGTGTGGATGTGGTGTATATGGACTTTTTAAAAGCTTTTGATACGGTGCCACACAAAAGGTTGATACATAAAATGAGAGCAATGGGGATAGGGGAAAATCTGTGTAAGTGGGTTAAGAACTGGCTTAGCGATAGGAAACAAAGTGTGGTCATTAATGGAACACACTCAGAATGGGTCACAGTTAATAGTGGGGTACCATAGGGGTCAGTGTTGGGCCCGCTTATTTTTAATATATTTATTAATGACCTTGTAGGGGGTATCCAGAGTAGAATCTCAATATTTGCAGATGACACTAAACTCTGCAGTGTAATCAATACAGAGGAGGACAATTTTATATTACAGGAGGATTTATGTAAACTAGAAGCTTGGGCTGATAAATGGCAAATGAGCTTTAATGGGGATAAATGTAAGGTCATGCACTTGGGCAGAGGAAACAAAAGGTGTAAGTATGTGCTTAATTGTAAAACACTGGGCAAAACTGTCACTGAAAAAGACCTGGGTGTATGGGTAGATGACAAACTCACATTTAGTGGCCAGTGTCAGGCAGCTGCTGCAAAGGCAAATAAAATAATGGGATGCATAGATGCTCATGAGGAGAACATAATTTTACCTCTATACAAGTCACTAGTGCGACCACACTTAGAATACTGTCTACAATTCTGATCTCCGGTGTATAAGAAAGACATAGCTGAACTAGAGCGGGTCCAGAGAAGAGCGACCAAGGTTATTAGAGGACTGAGGGGTCTGCAATACCAAGACAGGTTATTAAACTTGGGGTTATTTAGCTTGGAAAAACGAAGGCTTAGGGGTGATCTTATAATAATGTATAAATATATGAGGGGACAGTACAGAGAACTTTCTAATGATCTCTTTACTCTTAGGCCTGAGACTGGGACAAGGGGGCATCCTCTACGTCTGGAGGAAAGAAGGTTTAATCATAATCACAGACGTGGATTCTTTACTGTAAGAGCAGTGAGACTCTCTGCCACATGATGTTGTAATGAGTGAGTCACTACTAACATTTAAGAAGGGCCTGGATGCCTTTCTTGAAAATTATAATATTACCAGTTATACATACTAGATTCTTTGATAGGGCGTTGATCCAGGGAATTAGTCTGATTGCCATATCTGGAGTCAGGAAGGAATTTTTTCCCCCAATGTGGAGCTTAGTGTTGCCACATGGGTTTTTTTTGCCTTCCTCTGGATCAACATGTTAGGCTATGGGTTGAACTAGATGGACTTAAAGTCTTCCTTCAACCTTAAAAACTATGTTACTATGTTACTATGTAAATTCCCTAGAAAAAATTTTAGGCTCTCTTAAACGGATGTTTTAAGAATATTCTAAGCTTCCTGGACTCCCCCAGCTGCTGCCACATTTGGCACTGCTTCCAATTTGCTGGTTGCAGTGAAATCATGGACACATTGTTCTATCTTGTTGCCGTGTACAAATGGAATAATGTGTCCATGATTTCACTGCAACCAGCAAATTGCCAGTGAAATTGCAAGCAATATTGCCGCGTGTGACGGTACCACAGACTTTGAGAAAAAACAAATTTGTCAGTCTCAAAACTTTGGAATGTTGTTATGGTATAATCTCAATGTAATTGCTTTTTTCTAAGGCTGAGTTCACACATTCAGCAATCATCTTCAATTAGAACTGATCTACTATCAATCCTCTGGCAAATAAGAAGTGCAAAAACAACTTTATCTGTTTTGAAAAAATTTATTTTTGCAGGATCTGTTTTTTTGACATGTGAGTCCATGGAAAACACATCCTTTGACTGATATCTATTTATCTTCTTTTTGAAACTGATCTAGTAAGCAAATAACAGATCTATTACAACTTAAAGAAACGGATGGCTAATTAGATAACGGATCCATTTACCATAGACACCAATATTAAAAAAAATGATCTTGCAAATATAAAATTTCTTAAAATTGACAAAAAAGTGGTGACTTCACAACTTTTTTGCCAACTGATTGCTACTGGATCCTTGTATTTACCGTATTTTTCGGATTATAAAATGCACTTTTGTTCCCCCAAATTTTGGGGGAAAGTGGGGGGTGTGTCTTATAATCCGAATATACAGATTATACAGCAGGGGAGGTGGGGGCAACTCTGGAGCCTGTCTGGGGTCTGGAGGAGGCTGGGGCGGGCTGATGCAGGCTGCTGGAGGTAGCGGGAGCTCACGTGTCCCCGCTCATTTAATATGCACTGCCGCAGTCCATCACCGCGGTGATGGACTGGGGAAGCAGCACATATTATATGTGCCTGCGCCCCCTCCAATGATGGCGCATGCCCCCCTCCCTGTGTTCGATATGACCCCCATGCTGCTGCCCATAGTAAAATAAAAAAACTTTACTTACCTCCTCCAGCGCTGTCCTCCCGGTGTCTCGCCGGACTCTCTGCTTGCCGCTGTGATCGGTCACTCTGCTGTGCCGATCACATGACCAGCACCGAGAACCAGGAAATGGAGGAGCGCAGCGGCAAGCAGGGAGACACCGGGAGGACAGCCCTGGAGAAGGTAAATAAAGTGTTTTTTATTTTACTATGGGCAGCAACATGGGGGCCATAGCCAGCACAAGTGGACATGTGACAGCCACAGGGGACGTGTGCCAGCCACAGGGGACGTGTGCCAGACATGGGGGACGTGTGCTATCAATAGTGGATGTGTGCCAGCCATAGGGGATGTGTGCCAGCCAAATGAGACATGTGCCAGCCATAGGGGACGTGTGCCAGCCACAGAGAATGTGTGCCAGCCATGGGGGATGTGACCCAGCACAAGGGGACGTGTGCCAGCCATAGGAGATGTGTGCCAGCCGTGGGGGACATGTGCCATCAATAGGGGACGTGTGCCAGCACAGGGGGATGTGTGCCAGCAATAGGGGAAATGTGGCATCACTGGGGGATGTCTGCAAGTACAAGGGGGCTATATCCAATATAAGGGGTCCATATCCAGATTAAGGGGGCTAATTTTAGGATGGGGGGGCTATATCCCAGGATGAGGGACAATGTACCAGGATGAGGGTGCTATGAGGGACATATACCCTATATCATTTGTTAGACGGACACTGGCATTATAAAACGGACCCCATTTAACATTAGAAATTAGTTTTTTCTCTTTTCCTTCACCAAATTTGGGGGTGCGTCTTATAATCAGGTGCATCTTATTAAGCCAAAAATATGGTACATATATACGATTCGTGTAAAGACTTCCATAGGCGCCATTTATATATTGTAAATTGCTAAATAAAAATCTCAAATATGTGATTTGTGTACACTAAACCAGAGCGTGGATAACAAATCACTCATCATAGTGTAGGGCATCCATGTGCTCTTCTATAAATACTCCTGACATCTCTCTGAGAAAATAGCACAGGTTTTTGTACCATGTGTTTGTAAGCTTTGACAAGACAGTGAGATGGGGGCACATTGTAACCCTGACTATAGTGGCACAGTTTTCCTGGCAGACGAGACAAGCTGTCCTGCTGGCTACTTAATCTATGTAATCTAATGATGGATATGCTAATGAGAGGTAAATGTAGGCCATACTCCCCAGTCACAAGGTGTTTAATGATCTTTAGCCGACAGGTTTTAGGTTCATCTGCTTTCTAAGTTGACTGCTCAAGGAGGCTAATGACTGTAAATTAGTGTCCAAGAATAGCCTGGTCTGTAGTGAAATTAGTTTTATATCCATTTTCCATTCCCAAATCCTGTCAATCTACTGCTGATATTGCGAAGGAACATCAATAAAGGGTTAAGGAAGAAAGGTAATCTTGTTTTATAAACTAAGGGTGTTTTCACATCTAAGGTTGGTGTGCTTTTAATTTGCGTTTCTAGGCATTTTTACCGCTAAAAACGCATAAAAACACTAGCATTTTTGGCCCCATTGATTCTAATGGAAACGGATCAGTTTTTCTAAGGGCTTAAAAAACAGATTTGTATGCGTGAACCTGGCCTAAGACATGTTTAACTACCCTTTTTGTATATGTTATGGTACATTTACACGCAGCCACAGGAAGGTAGACACCGCCAGGCATCAGACACAATTGTGCCTGTTGCCATGAAAACATGGCGCCGTGTAATTCAGGCATTTCCCTCCGGTGTCTTGCAGTTCTGCAGGCGATGTTGCTTAGACGATCTGGCAGAATCGCCCAGTGTGACACTGCAACTGCGATGTAGAAAGCAACTTCCCCCATTGAGTCCAATGTTAACGATGGCTGCCAGGGTTGAATTTAACCCTGGCAGTGATAGTTGCTTTCAACATTGCTGCTGCGTTGCAGACGATGTCTCCCGGTGTAACAGCAGCACAGAGATCTTGGCTAGCGGCCAAAAATGTGCGCGCTCCCGTGAGTTGCCAGCAATGTTGCCAGAGATGTTTCCCCGTGTAACAGGGCCTTTACTCCAAAGATAGGATATTTAGATTGTGAGTCCCAATGGGGACAGTGTTTCAAATGTATGTAAAGTGCTATGTAATTAATAGCGCCATACAAATGAATAAATATTATTATTATTATCTATGAATGCTTACATTACTGCCCCCTCTGCTCTTTTTCCCCCTCCCAACACTAACCAGGTCACCTATCTTATGTACTATATTATCCAATCATCCATTTGTGTATATATGTGTGTGTTTTCAGAAGTTGTGTCATTATTAGGCCTGATGAAGAGACAATAGAGTTTCAAAAACTTGCTATTTTTTACCATATTTTCAGTTACACCGAAAATAGGACATCAAATTTAAAAAAACACACCAAGCTTTTGCCGCTTTTCATACCCATTGCACCTAGATGGAGGCTGCTGGCTCCTCTGAGAGGTAACACATGTGTCTGGACACCAGTGCTCAGTCTCCTGCAACCCAGGCATGGGGGTGATTGCAGCATCTGCAACCAGCCATGCTGTTAGGGAGGAGACTGGTGGTGTTTAAAGACACAAGGTTGCCATAGGGTATCAGCCACATAGGTCTATGTGATACACAGTGTCAGAGCAGCCTATTGGTCATGCCCAAGCTATTAGACAAGACGGGCTGCTCCACCCCAAATACATGCATCACAAGTGACTGACGCCCCCAGAGGGCCCAGCCTTAACTGCCAGCAGATAAAAAGATGGAGCAAAACACTATAGATAAAAATGTGAGGTGTTTGTAGGTATTTTGGGCCAAAATAACATAAGCTTGTGACCCACCGTCAAGGGCCCTCACACTTACAAGTCCTAACCATATGTTTGTCCATATGTTTGTTTGGTGGGTAAACCTGATAAAGCCTGATGAAGATGTGGAGCCCACTGGGATGGGGTACTCGGTACCGGACCGGGTTGCTGCTGGGGATGTCACGGAGGTCCTGGTCCGGACCGTGTCCCGGGTTCTCATAAGTAAAAGGGGATATATACAAAGGATACGGTTTGTCGTGACGCCACCCACGGGTTGTGGTCAATGATGGGACCACCGCTGCAGTGCTTCTCTGCCAGGAGGACCGACGGATGGGCTGCAGCCAGATGGATGAACCCGCTGCGGGTCGGGCTGCTCCTGACAGGAATGAAAGGTATTAAAACAGTTCTTTATCCCTGGAATCAAACACGGACACACAGGCAGGGTTCACCGGGTTTACTTGTCAGCTCTTCAAACAGTTTACAACAGTTCTTAGTACAGTTCTCCAACACAAGTTACAGTCACGTTACTCTGGTTTTGCTAAACCCAATGCAGCCAGGTTGGCACTCTGAGACCCCTCACTCCAACTTAGAATTGGAGCTTCCCGTCGGTGAATCTGGGGATACCGGGTGAATCTTCGGTCCCCGTCAGAGCCGACACTCTGCTGTATGCCTAGCCCTCTCTAGCAAGGCACTATCAGGCTCCTTCTAACCCGTGTGACTCCAGCTTCAATAGGGAAGACTACTCCGCCTGTAGTTGGTGATGCTGCTGTGTTCCTCGGACCCAGTACTGCTGGTTCGTCTCTGTCCTCACACTCCCTTGGGATGCTGGCTATGAACGAGCTTTCTCTCCATGGTTTCTCTGACGCTGTGGATTCTGCATCTCCATCCAGCCCAATCCCACCAGGACGTGTGTGTCTTTCTGTCTGCTCTTGTCTTTACAGCTCAGCACCCTTGGCCTACTCTGTCTTTACTGGTCGGCTCACTGTGGCCTACTAACTCCTTCCTCCTCCTCTTCCTCTACTTGTACCTTCTGTCACCTGACCTACATGCGTTCCCACCCACTGTCCTCTAAACCCACCACCCCTTGCCCGCCTAGAGTTCCGGGCTTCGGGTGCTGCCTCCTAGTGGTGTGTGGGATGTTTGTGAGGGTGTTTAGTGTATAAAGCGTCTTTCCTCCTACCTGGCTGCAGTTCCCTATGTGGCCACCCTGGTCGCAGGGGCGCCACAAAGAGACAATAGAGTCTCAAAAACTTGCTATTTTTTACCATCTTTTCAGTTACACTGAAAATAGGACATAAAATTAAAAAAAAAACAAAAAACAAACATATGGACAAACATATGGTTAGGACTCGTAAGTGTGAGGGCATTTGACGGTGGATTACGAGCTTGCATTATTTTGGCCCAAAATACCTACAAAACACCACATTTTTATAGTGTTTTGTTGCATCTTTTTCTGGGCCCTCTGGGGCATCAGTCACTTGTGATGGATGTATTTAGTGCGGAGCAGCCCGCTTTGTCTAATAGCTTGGGCGTGACCAATAGGCTGCTCTGACACTGTGTATCACATAGACCTATGTGGCTGATGCCCTATGGCAACCTTGTGTCTTTAAACACCACCAGTCTCCTTCCTAACAGCATGACTGTTCGCAGATGCTGCAATCACACCCATGCCTGGGTTGCAGGAGACTGAGCAGCGGTGTCTAGACACGTGTTACCTCTCAGAGGAGCCAGCAGCCTCCTGCTAGGTGCAATGGGTATGAAAAGTGGCGAAATCTTGGTGAGTTTTTTTCTTTTCAGTTAGCCATTAAAAGGTATCAACCACTGAGGACTCTCATTTTTTTTTTTTTTTTTAGCCCATCACAGCAATTTCTGCATTGAATATAATTGTTACGTGTCCACACAACTTTAGGCCCCTTTCACATCAGCGTTTTTTTTCAAATCGCGGCAGATGCATCAAATTGGACAGTATGGCTGTCGTCCCAGATGGAAGACTCTTTAAAGATGATGCACAAGAAAGTCCATAAACAGTTTGCTGAAGACAAGCAGACTAAGGACATGGATTACTGGAATCATGCCCTGTGGTCTGATGAGACCAAGATAAACTTATTTTGTTCAGGTGGTTTTCAAGGGTGTGTTGTGGCAACCAGGTGAGGAGTACGAAAACAAGTGTGTCTTGCCTACAGAAAAGCATGGTGGTGGGAGTGTCATGGTTTGGGGCTGCATGAGTGCTTTTAAAATGTGGGCTGCTACAGTTCATTGAAGGATCATGAATGTCAATATGTACTATGACACACTCCAACATGATAATGACCCCAAAGACACCTCCAAGACAACCATAGATTTTCTAAAGAAGCTGAGGGTAAATGTGCTAGGCCTAAACACTATTGAGCATCTCTGGAGAATACGAAAGTAGAAGGTGGAGGAACGCAAAGTCTCTAACATCCACCAGCTCTGTGCTATCATCATGGAGGAGTGGAAGAGGATTCCAGTGATTCCTTTGAAGCTGCTCAAAAATGAATTAGACAGGGTGGGCGATCTATATGGATGCACCTAAATAAAATAGAAACGGTTGGTGATATCAACTTCCTGTTTGTGGCGCATTAGTATATGGGAGGGGGGAAACTTTTCCAGATGGGTGGTGACCATAGCGGCAATTTTTTTTTTATTTTATTTTTAGGATAACATAGCATAGGACATAATATCCACAATGACACTGTAAATTACCAAAAGTACATATACAAATCCTTCTTGTCAGGCAACATGTCCACGTAGCATTTAAAATAGTATATAGATACATAAATTGATCTCAGTCAATGTCTTGTAGCACAAATTTTGGGGAAATAATGAGAGAAAGAAAAGACAGGCTGAAGGAAGAGAATCTCTTTTACTATATTTTGCATAGTCAAGCGTGTCGTTCTATAGTGATATATGCTATATCTTTAACAGACATTATACATTGGAAAGAGTTCCCAAGTCCCCTAACGTCTCACTCAGATCCTCCAGACAATACCATTCTGTGTGGCAGAAGGGACTGATCATTCTCGATATTTCGTGAGGGCTATAGTGAAAACCAATGAATGTTTTCCACCGTGGAAATACTTTCCCTGCGGATTTTTCTTTACTCCTTTCCGCCTCTATTTATTAAATTCCCAATAAGTGTTTCATCTGGGATATTTCCATCACCATCAATGGGATGCTTGGTTTAAGCAAAAAGAGTTGACTTGCATGACCTTTAGAAAGTGTCTGCTTTCTATATGGAATTTGTCCATGATTTCTTGTGGGCTCAGCCATCGTTTAACCTCCGTATGCATCATACTCCCCGCTTTCCTCATGTTATCACCTGCTTGTCCTATCGCTTTTATGATTTCCATTCCCTGGGGAAATTCCAGGTGACCAAATATTGAGATATGTTCAGAGATCTGAAAGGGAAGGTCGAATGCCTTCCTTACTATCTTCCAGCTTACGATGGTATCCCGAGGTGCTAGGGATGATTTTACATTTTGCAGAAGTTTGGCCTGTTTTGTATGCAAGAAAGCATTTAATTCCCACGGTGCTGCTAACTGGCTTTCCAATTGGATATTAGAGTAGCAGTTAGTCTCCTGTAGCCAATCAATCACATTTTCTAAAAAGGCTTGCTATGTTGTAGGCTCTGACATTAGGAAAATTGATCCCACCTTCACTTCTACTTAGCACCAGTGGCGGATTATAATGAGGTCAATATGGGCTTTTGCCCTGGGCCCAATGGTGTGGGGGGGCCCACAGCCCAGGGAGTAAATGCCCCATTATAATCCGCCACGACACCAGCACCGCCAGCCCGCCACACACTGCATGTTCGTTGCAACTTGCACCGACCTGGGTGATGCTCCGCCCCCCTTCTCCTTCCGCACCGCCCGCCCGTACATCAAGACGTGACGTCAGATGTGCAGAGAACTTTGGAAAAAGACCGCACGGTGAAGAAGCAGAGCGGACCCTGAGGCTGAGCCGCGGCCAGAGACTGCAGGTGGTGTGTGTGCTGGGAAGAGGGCTGAGCCTGGACATCAGCGGGTAAGTGTGGCCCCAGACACTGCACCCAGGGGCCCTAAACATATGTGATCCCACCCAGACACTGCACCCAGGGGCTCCCCAACATGTGTGACCCCAGAGACTGCACCCAGGGGTCCCCAACATGTATGACCCCACCAACTGCACCCAGGGGCCCCCCAACATGTGTGACCCCAAAAACTGCACCAAGGGGCCCCCTAAAATGTCATCCCAGAGACTCACCCAGGGGTCCCCAACATATGCCATCCCAGAGACTGCACACAGGGGCCCCCCAACATATATATCACCCCAGAGATTGCACCCAGGGGTTCCAAAAATATGTGTGACCCCAACAACTGCATCCAGGGGCCCCCCAACATGTGTCACCCCAACAACTGCACCCAGGGGCCCCCAACATGTGTGTGACCCCCAACTGCACCCAGGGGTCCCCCAACATGTCACACCAGCCACTGCACCCAGGGGCCTGCAACATGTCACCCCAACAACTGCATCCAGGGCCCCCTAACATGTGTGCAACCCCAGAAGCCACCCAGGGCCCCCCAACATGTGTGTAACCCCAGAAACTGCACCCAGGGGCCCCAACATATGTGTGACCCCCAACTGCACCCAGGGGCCCGCAACATGTTACCCCAGCCACTGCACCCAGGGTCCGCAACATGTCACCTTCACAACTGCACCCAGGGCCCCCGAACATGTGTGTAGCCCCAGAAGCCACCCAGGGCCCCCCAACATGTGTGTAACCCCAGAAACTGCACCCAGGGTCCCCAGCATATGTGTGACCCCCAACAACTGCACCCAGGGGCACCACAACATGTATGTGACCCCAGAAACTCCACCCAGGGCCCTCCCTAACTTGTGTGTGACCCCCAAAAACTGCACCCAGGGACTCCCACCATATGTGATCCCAAAAATTGCACCCAGGAGCCCTCCAACATGTGTGACCCCACCAATTGTACCCTGGGGCCCCCACCATATGTGACCTCAAAGACTGAACCCAAGGCCCCCAACATGTGTCACCCAAACAACTGAATTCAGGGGCTCCCCCAACATGTCACCCCAGCAACTGCACCCAGGACCCCCAACATTGTGTCCCTCATCATATATGCCCCCCAGTAACTGCACCTAGATGCCAATTGCCCCCCATCATGTATCCTCTACCATATGTTCTACAATATTATCTGCAATGTTACATAGGACTGCAGGTGACATCTCCTACATTATCTGTACTTAGAGAGATGTCACTGTGTTATCTGTGGTGTTACATAGGACTGCAGGTGACATATACTACATTATCTGTACTCAGAGACATCACTGTTTTATCTGTGGTGTTACATAGGACTGCAAGTGACTACTACATTATCTGCACTCAGAGATATCTCTGTGTTATCTGTGGTGTTACATAGGACTGCAGGTGACATCTACTACATTATCTGTACTCAGAGATATCTCTGTGTTATCTGTGGTGTTACATAGGACTGCAGGTGACATCTACTACATTATCTGTACTCAGAGATATCACTGTGTTATTTGTGGTGTTACATAGGACTGCAGGTGACATCTACTACATTATCTGTACTCAGAGATATCACTGTATTATCTGTGGTGTTACATATGACTGCATGTGACATCTACTAAATTATGGTACCGTCACACGCCACAATCTCGCCTGGCAATCTGATAGGCGATATGTCGCCCCTGCGAAATCACCATGAAATTGCCTCACGGTGGCAGCGTGTTATTTGGCGATTTCGCCCGTCGCCTGATTGCCGAATAGTGCTCAGTAATCAGGCGATGACGCCAAAGCGATATTTCCGTGTTGTGGCGTGAGACAGGGCGATAGTGATAGAAAGAGCGTTGTCTGTGATTTCCCATAGGCGTGCCTCAGCGTGCTGTAGTCTGAGATGATTGGTGTGGGCTACTGTGTTCCCATTGGCTGTCAGTTGACACCGCGCCATATTTGAAGAGCTGTCCATTCATCACCACACACGACTCCGAGACACAATTGCGTCATGTATTAGCCAGCCTTCCAGAGCAGGCTGACCAATCATAACGAAGTTGTGTTGTCCAATGAGCGTGTATGGGATGCTTTGTAAACCACTGTGACACGCCTATGTCCTCCCCGCGCTGAACATGCATGCCCACATTGCCTTTGGGATTGCGGCATGAAAGGCAGCTACGGAATTATGCAAGATTGCTTCCACTGTAGGTGAGGCGATTTCCGGAGCGACACATCGCCTTAGTTTCAGGTCGATATTGCAGCGTGTGACGGTAGATATCACTGTGTTATCTGTGATGTTACATAGGACTGCAGGTAACATCTACTACATTATCTGCACTCAGAGATATCACTGTGTTATATGTGGTGTTACATAGGACTGCAGGTGACAACTACTACATTATCTGTATGCAGAGATATCACTGTTTTATCTGTGATGTTACATAGGGCTGCTGGTAACATCTACTACATTATCTGCACTCAGAGATATCACTGTGTTATCTGTGGTGTTACATAGGGCTGCAGGTGACATCTACTACATTATCTGTACTCAGAGATATCACTGTGTTATCTGTGGTGTTACATAGGACTGCAGGTGATATCTACAACATTATCTGCACTCAGAGATATCAGGTATATTATGACCCTCATCACATGACCGCCGTAACAGGGGGGCCCACAGAGTCTGAACTGCTCCGGGCCCTGGCTACCCTTAATCCACCCCTGGAGACAGCTATCAGTTTCATGCAATATTACTAAAAAAGGTAGTCAGGTAGGTAAGTTACTTGCTTAGTCCTAATGGGCCAGATAAACTTAAAGCTCATGAAAGTGCTCCCATCAATGTTATGTCCTGCCACACACAGGTAGGACTACTATCAGTTTCTTGGAGTATTACTGCAAAAACTAGTCAGGTAGGTCAGTGACTTGTTTAGGCCTACTGGTTCGGATAAACTGAAAGCTCATGCAAGCACTCCCATCTACGTTATTGGCCCGCTACACACAGGTGGGACAACTGTCAGTTTCTTGGAATATTACTGAAAAAGCTAGACAGGTAGGTCAGTGATTTACTTAGGTCTAGTAAACTTAAAGCTAATGCAAGCGCTCCGATCAATGTTATGCACCACCACAGACCAGTGGGACAACTTTCAGTTTTGTGAAGTATTACTAAAAAAACTAGTCATGTATGTTAATGACCTGTTTAGGCCTACTGGGCCTGATAAACTCAAAGCTCATGCAAGCGCTCCCATCAATGTTATGCCCCACCACACACAGGTGTGACTCCTATCAATTTTGTGGAGTATTACTGAAAAAAATAGTGAGGTAGGCCAGTGACCTTTTTAGGCCTCCTGGAGCAGATAAACTCAATGCTTATGCAAGTGCTCTCTTCAGTGTAATGCCCTGCTTTACACAGGTGGGACCACTATCAGTTTTGTGGAGTATTACCACAAAAACTAGTCAGTTAGGTCAGTGACCTGTTTAGGCCTACTGGGCCGAATAAACTCAAAGCTCATGCAAGCGCACCCATCAATGTTATGCCTTGACACACACAGGTGGGACAAGTAAACGTTTCAGGTAGTATTACAGGAAATAATAGAGAGGTAGGTCAGTGACCTGATTAGGCCTAGTGAGCCGGTTAAACTCAAAACTCATGCAAGCGCTCCCATCAATGAAATGCCCTGCCACACACAGGTGGAACAAGTACACGTTTCGTGGAGTATTACAGGAAATAATAAAGAGGTAGGTCAGTGACCTGTTTAGGCCGACTGGGCCGAATAAACTGAAAGCTCATGCATGCACTCCCATCAAGGTTATGCCCCACCACACACAGGTCGGACAACTATCAGTGTCGTAGAGTATTACAAGAAATACTAGAGAGGTAGGTCAGTGACCTGTTTAGGCCTACTGGGCCGGGTAAACTCAAAGCTCATGCAAGCGCTCCCATCAGTGTTATGCCCTGCCACACACAGGTGGGACAACTATCAGTTTCGTGCAATATTACTGAAAAAAGTAGTCAAGTAGGTAGGTTACTTGCTTAATCCTAGTGGGCCAGATAAACTTAAAGCTCATGCAAGCGCTCCCATCAATGTTATGCCTTGACACACACAGGTGGGATAAGTATACGTTTCAGAAGCTTAAACAGGAATGGTTTCCACGGTCCGCGCTGCTGCTATTCAATCAAAGTACTTCACAAAAGGTTGTTACCATCATCAGGTCCTTTATTCATCCATACCAACGCGTTTCAGTGCTGTCCCAGCACCTTCCTCAGGGTATGATGCCCTGAGGAGGTTGCTGGGACAGCACTGAAATGTGTTGGTATGGATGAATAAAGGACTTGATGATGGTAACAACCTTTTATGAAGTACTTTGATTGAATAGCAGCAGCGCGGACCGTGGAAACCATTCCTGTTTAAGCTCCTGTTTTTCCCGCGATTTTGGCGTGACGGTGGAGGTTCTGCAGCAGCTGCTAAAGTGCTCAAACTGGTTGTGGGTTTCACAACCTACAAAGGTGAATGGACCCCTATATAATCCACACATTAGCAAAAGTGTCTTTATGAAAAGGCACAATCTGCGCCTCTTGTGTCTCCTTCTTTTTCTATAGTCAAGTATACGTTTCAGGTAGTATTACAGGAAATAATAGAGAGGTAGGTCAGTGACCTGATTAGGCCTAGTGAGCCGGATAAACTCAAAGCTCATGCAAGCGCTCCCATCAATGTTATGCCCCACCACACACAGGTAGGACAAGTATATGTTTCAGGTAGTATTACAGGAAGTAATAGAGAGCTAGGTCAGTGACCTGATTAGGCCTACTGGTATGGATAAACTCAAAGCTCATGCAAGCGCTCCCATCAATGTTATGCACCGCCACACACAGGTGGGACAACTATCAGTGTCTTGGAGTATTACAGGAAATAAAAGAGAGGTAGGTCAGTGACCTGTTTAGGCCTACTGGACCGAATAAACTGAAAGCTCATGCAAGCGCTCCCATGAATGTTATGCCCCACCACACACAGGTCGGACAACTATCAGTGTCGTGGAGTATTACAGGAAATAACAAAGAGGTAGGTCAGTGGCCTGTTTAGGCCTACTGGGCCAGTTAAACTCAAAGCTCATGCAGACGTACTTATTAATGTTATGCCCTGCCACACACAGGTAGGACAACTATCAGTTTCGTGGAATATTACTAAAAAAACTAGTCAGGTAGGTCAGTGACTTGCTTAGGCCTAGAGGGCCGGATAAACTTAAAGCTCATGCAAGCGCTCCTGTCAATGTTATGCTCTGCCACACACAGGTGGGACAACTTTCAGTTTTGTGGAGGATTGCCGCAAAAACTAGTCAGGTAATGTTATGCCCCGCCACACACGCATGCGACCCTATCCAGGGCAGGAAGCATTTGGCCAAATTTACTCTGTACTGGGTTTCTAATAGTGTGGGAACCCAGTATGTGGCATTACTTTGAATTCTAACAATCCGAGGATCATGTTGCAGGTAGTACAGCAAGACGGCAGTCATGTGTCTTACGCATCCAGAAGACCCAATTCCTTGTTGTGTTGGTGGCGGGGAGGTAACATTCATGCTTCCTTCCTCTGCCCTCTCCCCCCAACCTCACACAACAGAAATGTGATCAAGATCTCCCTCATCTGCTGAGTCTTCCATCGCCTCTTCGTCCTCCATTTCTTCCTCGGCTCCTGCACCTTAATTAACAGTTTGGCTGCTAACATGCGTCCTCGTTGCTCCCTCTTGCCCACCCTCCCATGCCAACCGCCTTGCTGCCTCCGACTTTCTGGACTTTTGAGATCTTGTTATCCCTTCCGCATATGCCTCCTCTTCTACTTCCACCCCTTCCTCTTGGCCCACCACCTGACTCCGAATACCGGTTAAAGTGTGCTCCAGCATGTAGTCATACTGATAATGGCAATATCTTAGTAGCCATTTCAAAACTCTACAGAAGGGTGCATAGATTTGAGACCACTACAGCAGCGTGATTTAACCCACCTCTGAATCGTGTTGGCCCAGGCTATACGTCATAACATATTGCACCAGGCTCGTCACTGCTGCCACAGTCACTGCAACATGTGCAGAGTGGAATTCCATTGTGTCGGCACATCGCATTTCAGGTGGTGAACCGGCAGGCCGAACGCCTTCTGTAGCAATGCAAGATGTTGAGATGCGGGATGCGTACGGCGGAAGTGAGCACACAATGACCGTGCCCTCTGCAGAAGCGTATCTAGGCCGGTATAGTGGGCTAGAAATTGCTGGACAACCAGGTTTAAGACGTGAGCCATACAAGGCACGTGTGTCACCTTGCCCCGGAGAAGGATCGCACCCAGGTTTGCAGCATTGTCGTACACGGCCTTTCCTGGCTGTAGGTTCAGTGGAGACAACCATTGATTAAACTCAGTCTCCAGAGCTGACCACAACTTCTCAGCTGTGTGACTCACATTTCGCAGACATTTTAATGTAAACTCCGCCTGATGGCGTTGAGCCCTGCTGCCAGCATAGTAAGGAGGTGTGCTGGATTCCTTCTGTGCAGTTTGAATGCAGGTCAAATTACCAGACTGACTTTGGGCAAAGGTTAGGGACCTAGAAGAGGTGGAGGAGGCAGGAGCAGTGGAGGAACTTCTAGATACAGAGGTCCGACGAAAAAGCCATGGGGATGACAAGACTTGTATAGCAGCCCCTTCTCCTGCTGTCACCATGGTCACCCAGTGCCCAGTCAGCGACATGTAACGCCCCTGTCCATGCTTACTTGTCCAGGTGTCTGTGGTGAAATGCACCCTGACAAACACAGAGTTTCTCAAGGAAGTGGTGATGTTGCGGGCAACATGCTGGTGTAGCACAGGCGCAGCTTTCTTTGAGAAGTAGTGGCGACTGGGCAACTGGTACTGGGGCACTGCGACAGCCATAAGGTCTTGAAAATCCTCTGTATCCATCAGCCGGAAAGGCAGCATTTCCATAGCCAACAGCTTGCAGATGTTGAAATTCAACCTCTTAGCTTTGACATGGGTAGGAAAAAATGGTCTTTTACTTGTCTACATCTGAGGGACCGAGGGCTGGCTGCTGTGCTGAGACAGGGTGGAGTAGGGTGCCCCAGACAAACTGCTGGACTGTGAGGTGAGGGAGGTGCAGGTGGACATATTATGTAGCATTCATAAAAAAGTGGTGCTCTTGATGACTGACAGCACTCAACACCAGCAGGTGTTTCCACTTCCAAAACAGCTGGCAACATGTCAATCACACTGGCTGTTGCGGGTAAAGAGGTGGACGTTCTGCTGCCGAAAGCCTCTGTGACAGCTGTCTCCACAGTCACAGAGGATGAAGAAGCCGCAGATGCACTTGATGGGATAGACAGTGGTTGTCCAGGTCCGCTAGGCCGCATTGTAGCACAGTGAGCTTCCCATTGTGACTTATGCTTCATGTCCATGTGACGGTTCATGAATGAAGTACTCAAACTACTGATTTTTTGGCCTCTACTCAGATTTTGTTTGCAAATTTTGCAGACAACATGAATTTGGTCATCTTTTGCGATCTCAAAAAAGGCTCAGGTTAGGCAAGTTTAGCGCCCATGCGATTTGCAGAACCACCACAGCTACTGCACAGAGGCAGAGTTGTGGCTGAGGATGCAGTTGTTGATGTGCTTCTAGGACTCCATCTCTGTCCAGGAAACTGCAACCTAACCTCATCACTAGCATCCTCCTCCACCTCCTTTGATGAGCTCATCAACAGCCTGCCTGTGGTTTGACAGTAAGAGTGATCTACAACCTCATCATCACTCTGTGTGTTCTCACAGTCGTCGTCCTCAGAGCCAACCTCTTCCTGCCCTGAGCGCAGAGTCAAGTTGTCGTTCCAAACAGGTATCTGAGTCTCATCATCATCTGCCTCATTGTATCCACCAAAAGGGGTTACAGTTTGGGAATGAGGGTCTACATTATGCTCTGACCCGTCTTCATCTGGGCCTGGATCTGACTCAAAAAGATTTTGGGCATCAGTGCAGATCATTTCCTCATCTTGACTCAATCAAGCTTTGGTTTAAATTTTTCTCTATATCTCCCTTTAAAAATCCACTCTATTGATATTCAATGAAGCTTTGGAGCAGACCTCTGATTCCCTGGCTATAGTACGAGTGAACAGCTTTGCAGACTCACCCATCTGTGTTAACCCATACAGACTGGAGACTTGTGAGCTGTGAGCAAGCAAGTGCGATTGGAGTGACACCTCTGAGGACTGGAGTGTTTGTAATGTTGAAGTTGAGGTGGAGGAGAACCCACTTGATGGATTGATGGAGCGCTTGATATCCATTGCAGCACCTGCTCTTTTTGAGCCTCATCTACAAGTTTTAGCGATCCTCTGTGGCATAGGAAAGGGATGATACTAGACATTTTAGTTTGGCTTGAAGACGGCACAAAAAACTATGGATGTAAAACTAGCAGAGCTGAGTGGCCAAACAATGGTACTACCCTAAATAGATTTTGATACGTAGGTCTGGGCAGATGCAAAACAAAAGTGTTTTCTGTGCTGTGTGGTGGTAGATTACAACAGAACACTGGACCACAGCTACCTAGTCAAACAGTGGTACTCCCTAAATAGATTTTGATACGTAGGTCTGGGCAGATGCAAAACAAAAGTGTTTTCTGTGCTGTGTGGCGGTAGATTACAACAGAACACTGGACCACAGCTACCTAGTCAAACAGTGGTACTACCCTAAATAGCTTTTGGTAAGTAGGTTTGGGCAGATGCAATACAAAACTGTTTTGTGCGCTGAGAGGCGGTAGATTTCAACAGAACACTGGACCACAGCTACCTAGTCAAACAATGCTACTAGCTAAAAAGGATTTGCTTGGTTAGATGCAGTAAAATAAGGCTAGTAAACACAGGAGGTGTAGCTTTCTGCACAACAATGCTACACCAGTGCTTGTCACACACTGCTACTTGCCAAAAAAGATTTACTTGGCTAGATTTGGCCAGATGCTGTAAAAACGCTTGCACAGCACTGGAACAGACCTGCCTGGCACACAGTGCTTTTAAGCCCTAAAAAGGGCTGTTCTTGGAAGTAGTCCATAAACCTACTATCTTTCTATCTAACTTGGAATGGAATCACTATCTAACTAGCTTTGTAGTGTACACAGCAGCAGTGGTGGCGTCTGACACTGAGCTCCAACACTGATAAAATGGCGAGGAGGGAAAACAGCAAGGACATGTGACATACACAGCCAATGACACAAGCCCTTGTGGGCAAAAAGTGCCCTATGTTTTATGTGTGCTGATAGGCTCACACACCGGACCACTCACAGTAAGTGCGGGAAGGAATGAAAATGGAGATCTGCATTATTTGACCACAGACCTCTCCCCAGCCCCCCTCCCGCCCACTATTCCTAGATACTGAAATTCATAATAACGTTGAACAAAAGCATTCTAGAGGATGATGGTTTTCTTACCTTCTCCAACCAGCTGGACCCTCAACAGCTCTGTTTCTGAGGTCCTCTGAAATCTCATTGTTTGTGCTCTGATACATTTAGAATGTTTGTACTTTAATTGATTCAGTGTTCAAATTTTGAACATTTTTCCACATGAAAAGAAGAGCACCATGTGTGCTATAAACATGTTTTCTTGCTGAATTCAATTAGAAGCTTATACAAAGAGTATCTGGAGCATTTTTTTCTTTTAAATAGATTTTGGAGCATAAAACTGAGAGTGAAGAAATGTGATATGCTTTGCTGTCAACTTTGCCTCAAAACATTACAGAATCAATTTGACAACTTTATTTTGACCAGCAGAGGGCAGTATGGTTTAGCATATCTATACTATTTGCTTGCTCTTGTTCTCATTGTTAGCTACTACGGTAGTTGTGCCGCGATCTAACAATATTCCATAAACAACACGGTAAAGGTAAACTGAGACTATAACTGATAAACTGCAACTGAGGGTTTTGCATGGTGGTCCTACTACAACATTTGAAAGCTTATGTATAAAAAATTATATTTACTTGGCCCAATTTTTTTGTTGAGCTTGCAGTTAGGGATGAGCGAGTATACTCGCTACTATTCGGAACTCGCCGAATAGTAGCGGTATTCGGCTACTCGCTACTCTCCGAGTATCTTATGAGTACTCGGGAGTAGCGAGTAGTTCGATTACTTTTGCAGTGTATCTATAGATAAACTGCAAAAGTACCTTAAAAGTGAATAAAAGTTGTTAAAAATAATAAAATCACATACTCACTTGTCCAACGCCTGCACCAGGACTGTGCCAGAAGACCTGCGATCACAAGACAAGGACCTGTGATTTCCAGCCAATCAGATGGCCGGTAGCGATCTGGCCAACCAGGTGGCGACACTTCACAACCACGTGATTGCTAGCGGCCACCTGATTGGCCAGATTGCAAGGTCCTAGGTGTACTTCCAGCACCTTGCAATCTGGCCAATCAGGTGGCCGCTAGCGATCACGTGGTTGTGACGTGTCGCCATCTGATTGGCTGGAAATCACATGTCCTTGTCCGGTGATCACAGGTCTTCTGGGACAGTCCCGACGCAGGTGTCGGATAGGTGATTTTTAAAAAAATTATTTTCAACTAGATGGCAGCCCGATTCTAAAGAATCGGGTAGTCTAGAATCCATATATAGTTTATTTACTAATTGTTATGGGAGTGCGGTGAAATGAATTGTGTGTATACAGGCGGCTATGTGGGTAGCAGAGTATACGGTGGCTCAGTGGTCAGCACAGTGCCGTGGGCAGAGTGGTCAGCGCAGTGCCGTGGGTAGAGTGGTCAGCGCAGTGCCATGGGCAGAGTGGTCAGCGCAGTGCCGTGGGCAGAGTGGTCAGCGCAGTGCCGGGGGCAGAGTGGTCAGCGCAGTGCCGTGGGCAGAGTGGTCAGCGCAGTGCCGTGGGCAGAGTGGTCAGCGCAGTGCCGTGGGCAGAGTGGTCAGCGCAGTGCCGTGGGCAGAGTGGTGAGCGCAGTGCCGTGGGCAGAGTGGTCAGCGCAGTGCCGTGGGCAGAGTGGTGAGCGCAGTGCCGTGGGCAGAGTGGTGAGCGCAGTGCCATGGGTAGAGTGGTCAGCACAGTGCCGTGGGAAGAGTGGTCAGCGAAGTGCCGTGGGCAGAGTGGTCAGCGCAGTGCCGTGGGCAGAGTGGTCAGCGCAGTGCCGTGGGCAGAGTGGTCAGCGCACACATACACACACACATACACACATACACATATACACACATACACACATACACATACACACACACACACTCCGCTATACTTACCACCGGCCCTGCGTCTTCCCTGCCGCCTGGATCCTCAGTCGACATATCGCCATCCCCGGACGACTGGATCCAATATGGCGTCCGGGAAGTCTCGCGAGACTTCCCGGATGCCATATTGGATCCAGTAGGTTGGGGGCGTCGACATGTCGACTGAGGATCCAGGCGGCGGACGCAGGGCCGGTGTTAAGTATAGCGGAGTGTGTGTGTGTGTGAGTGCGCGCGCGCATGTGTGTGTGTGGACAAAGTAACGGAAGTACAGACAAAGTGGCGGAAGTGCGGACAAAGTGACGGAAGTGCGGACAAAGTGAAGGAAGTCCCTTCGGCTTTTATATATTAGATAACTTTTATTCACTTTTAGGATACTTTCGCAGTGTATCTATAGATACACTGTGAAAATAATCGAACTCGCTATACTCGCAACAGGTACCGAGTACCAGTACCTACTCGAAGCAAGTATAGCGAGTCCGAATGTTACGGTACTCACTCATCCCTACTTGCAGTATTGTGAAAGCAAGACCTAGCTGCTCAACTTTCTTTTGTCACTTGTACCACAGAGTTTAGACAAGAGATATTTACAGTAGATGTACACGGTGAAATTCATAGAGAAACAAGTGTACAAGATCAAAATAAATCATTCGCTACATACAAGTAAAATAAAAGTCTTTAGGTATTCAGGTTTGATTGCTCAGATCTGAAGGTCACTGTGACATGTTTAAGTACAATGCTCTGCCAACATCTTTCTAAAAAAAATGGTTGACTGAATCAGTTTTTTAGCTTGGGAGCACAAGTAGAGAAATGGAGTGCTCAATTAATAGCTAAAAGATTGTTCAGAACTAGAGAAATGTGGCTGCTATTTCGTCCAAAAACAGTGTGCTGTCTGTTTACTGGTGGTGCCTGGTATAACACAACATCCCTTTTCAATTGAATGAAATACTATACAATGACCATGGCTGAAAATGAGGAAACAAAAGGGCAATAGGGTGTTATCCTCTTTTTTTTAAACTGAAATTGCAAAAGTAACTGCTCACCTGGTTTGGTTGTGGGCCGAAAACCAGTATATGCGTATAGCACAGCTGCCGCTCGATCCACACTCCATCATATCTCCATGGCGGTTAATATAAATCCAAATGGATGGTGCTCTTCAATCCGTGCAAGCCATAAGTAGAAAAGATCCTTTTCCGCTTCTGGCTTGCGTGGATCGAAGAGGACCATCCAAATGGATTTATACAATGACCATGACAGATATGGATTACCACTGCAGTCTTGCAGTGTTGGGTCCTGGGTTCAAATCCCACCAAAAACATAGTCTGCAAGGAGTTTGTATGTTCTCCCTGTTTTTGTGGGTTTCATCCAGGTTCAATGGTTTTCTCTCACACTCCATAGACATACTGATAGGATGTTTAGATTGTGAGCCCTAATGGAGACATTGTTGCAAATATATGTAAAGTAATGTGGAATTCATAGCGCTATATAAGTGAATAATAATAATTATAATAATAATAATAATTATTATTATTATTATTATTATTAGGCACTGCTTCTGGAAGACAGCACACCAATTTTTCTAATTACCGTATATACTCGTGCATAAGCTGAGTTTTTCAGCCCAAAATTTGGGCTGAAAAGTCTCCCCCTCGGCTTATACACGGGTCATATACGGTACATGGAGTGGTGGGGGCTGTGTCCCGGGGCTGTGGAGGCTGGAGGAGGCGGGGGGAGGCTGCTGTATGAGCGGCCCCGTCACGTGGGGCCGCTCATTAAATATGCACTGCTTCCCCCTGTCAATCAGCGGCAGGGGGAAGCAGTGCATATAGCCCCCAGATGCTGGCACTCGCCCACCCTTGTAAGGGCCCCCCCGCTGGTTATATTACCATCCCGGTCTTCTGATCAGCGCCGCTCCTCGGTGCTCCTCGCTGCTCCGTCCATCCTGCTACATTCGGGAACTCCGGCCGTCGCAGGCATATGACGTCATCGCGCGACGGCCGGGAATCCCGGATGTAGCAGGACGGGAGCAGCGATGACGGAGCGCTGAGGAGCTGGGTACCCCAGGGGGCTGCTGGGTACCCCCTGGGGGCTGCTGGGTACCCCCAGGGGGCTGCTGGGTACCCCTGGGGGCTGCTATATGTACCCCTGGGGGCCTGCTGTATACCATTTTAACCTGGGGCTGCTGCTTATACTACCACTGGGGCTGCTGTATTACCACTGGGGCTGCTATATACTACCACTGGGAGCTGCTGTATACTACCATGGGCTGCTATATACTACCACTGGGCTGCTGATACTACCACTGGGGCTGCTATATACTACCACTGGGCTGCTGGTTATATACTACCACTGGGGCTGCTGTATACTACCACTGGGGCTGCTATATACTACCACTGGGGCTGCTGGGCTGGCTGCTATATACTACCACTGGGGCTGCTGTATACTACCACTGGGGCTGCTATATAGTACCACTGGGGCTGCTGGGGCTGCTATATACTACCACTGGGGCTGCTATATACTACCACTGGGGCTGCTGTTATACTACCACTGGGGCTGCTATATACTACACTGGGGCTGCTGGGGCTGCTATATACTACCACTGGGGCTGCTGTATACTACCACTGGGGCTGCTATATACTACCACTGGGGCTGCTGGGGCTGCTATATACTACCACTGGGGCTGCTGTATACTACCACTGGGGCTGCGGTATACTACCACTGGGGCTGCTGTATACTACCACTGGGGCTGCTATATACTACCACTGGGGCTGCTGTATACTACCACTGGGGCTGCTATATACTACCACTGGGGCTGCTATATACTACCACTGGGGCTGCTGTATACTACCACTGGGGCTGCTATATACTACCACTGGGGCTGCTGTATACTACCACTGGGGCTGCTATATACTACCACTGGGGCTGCTATATACTACCACTGGGGCTGCTATATACTACCACTGGGGCTGCTGTGTACTACCACTGGGGCTGCTGTATACTACCACTGGGGCTGCTGTATACTACCACTGGGGCTGCTATATACTACCACTGGGGCTGCTGTATACTACCACTGGGGCTGCTGTATACTACCACTGGGGAGGCCTGTATACCACTGGGGGGGGCCTGTATACCACACTGCTGGGGGCTGTATACCTGTGCTGGGGTCCACCCTCGGCTTATACAGGAGTCAATAGTTTTTCCAGATTTTTGGGGCAAAAGTAGGGGGGTCGGCTTATACACGGGTCGGCTTATACACAAGTATATACGGTATGTAAACCTCTTTTTGGTCTACACATCACTATTAGGTACCGTTGAAGACAGAAGTTTACATACACTATTTAAGAAGACACAAATGCATGTTTTTCTCGCTGTCTGACATGAAATCAGAATAAACCTCTCCCATTTTAGGTCAATTAGGATTACCATAATTATTTATATTTGCCAAATGCCAGAAGAATGAGAGAGCGCTGAGGAGCTGGGTACCCCAGGGGGCTGCTGGGTACCCCCTGGGGGCTGCTGGGTACCCCCAGGGGGCTGCTGGGTACCCCCTGGGGGCTGCTATATGTACCCCTGGGGGCCTGCTGTATACCACTAGGGCTGCTGTATACTACCACTGGGGCTGCTGGGGCTGCTATATACTACCACTGGGGCTGCTGTATACTACCACTGGGGCTGCTATATACTACCACTGGGACTGCTGGGGCTGCTATATACTACCACTGGGGCTGCTATATACTACCACTGGGGCTGCTGTTTACTACCACTGGGGCTGCTATATACTACCACTGGGGCTGCTGGGGCTGCTATATACTACCACTGGGGCTGCTGTATACTACCACTGGGGCTGCTATATACTACCACTGGGGCTGCTGGGGCTGCTATATACTACCACTGGGGCTGCTATATACTACCACTGGGGCTGCTGTATACTACCACTGGGGCTGCTATATACTACCACTGGGGCTGCTGGGGCTGCTATATACTACCATGGGGCTGCTGTATACTACCACTGGGGCTGCTATATACTACCACTGGGGCTGCTGGGGCTGCTATATACTACCACTGGGGCTGCTGGGGCTGCTATATACTAACACTGGGGCTGCTGTATACTACCACTGGGGCTGCTGTATACTACCACTGGGGCTGCTGTATACTACCACTGGGGCTGCTATATACTACCACTGGGGCTGCTGGGGCTGCTATATACTACCACTGGGGCTGCTGTATACTACCACTGGGGCTGCGGTATACTACCACTGGGGCTGCTGTATACTACCACTGGGGCTGCTGTATATACTACCACTGGGGCTGCTGTATACTACCACTGGGGCTGCTATATACTACCACTGGGGCTGCTATATACTACCACTGGGGCTGCTGTATACTACCACTGGGGCTGCTATATACTACCACTGGGGCTGCTGTATACTACCACTGGGGCTGCTATATACTACCACTGGGGCTGCTATATACTACCACTGGGGCTGCTATATACTACCACTGGGGCTGCTGTGTACTACCACTGGGGCTGCTGTATACTACCACTGGGGCTGCTGTATACTACCACTGGGGCTGCTATATACTACCACTGGGGCTGCTGTATACTACCACTGGGGCTGCTGTATACTACCACTGGGGAGGCCTGTATACCACTGGGGGGGGCCTGTATACCACACTGCTGGGGGCTGTATACCTGTGCTGGGGTCCACCCTCGGCTTATACAGGAGTCAATAGTTTTTCCAGATTTTTGGGGCAAAAGTAGGGGTCGGCTTATACACGGGTCGGCTTATACACAAGTATATACGGTATGTAAACCTCTTTTTGGTCTACACATCACTATTAGGTACCGTTGAAGACAGAAGTTTACATACACTATTTAAGAAGACACAAATGCATGTTTTTCTCGCTGTCTGACATGAAATCAGAATAAACCTCTCCCATTTTAGGTCAATTAGGATTACCATAATTATTTATATTTGCCAAATGCCAGAAGAATGAGAGAGCGCTGAGGAGCTGGGTACCCCCAGGGGGCTGCTGGGTACCCCCTGGGGGCTGCTGGGTACCCCCAGGGGGCTGCTGGGTACCCCCTGGGGGCTGCTATATGTACCCCTGGGGGCCTGCTGTATACCACTAGGGCTGCTGTATACTACCACTGGGGCTGCTGGGGCTGCTATATACTACCACTGGGGCTGCTGTATACTACCACTGGGGCTGCTATATACTACCACTGGGACTGCTGGGGCTGCTATATACTACCACTGGGGCTGCTATATACTACCACTGGGGCTGCTGTATACTACCACTGGGGCTGCTATATACTACCACTGGGGCTGCTGGGGCTGCTATATACTACCACTGGGGCTGCTGTATACTACCACTGGGGCTGCTATATACTACCACTGGGGCTGCTGGGGCTGCTATATACTACCACTGGGGCTGCTATATACTACCACTGGGGCTGCTGTATACTACCACTGGGGCTGCTATATACTACCACTGGGGCTGCTGGGGCTGCTATATACTACCACTGGGGCTGCTGTATACTACCACTGGGGCTGCTATATACTACCACTGGGGCTGCTGGGGCTGCTATATACTACCACTGGGGCTGCTGGGGCTGCTATATACTAACACTGGGGCTGCTGTATACTACCACTGGGGCTGCTGTATACTACCACTGGGGCTGCTGTATACTACCACTGGGGCTGCTATATACTACCACTGGGGCTGCTGTATACTACCACTGGGGCTGCTATATACTACCACTGGGGCTGCTATATACTACCACTGGGGCTGCTGTATACTACCACTGGGGCTGCTATATACTACCACTGGGGCTGCTGTATACTACCACTGGGGCTGCTATATACTACCACTGGGGCTGCTATATACTACCACTGGGGCTGCTGTGTACTACCACTGGGGCTGCTGTATACTACCACTGGGGCTGCTGTATACTACCACTGGGGCTGCTATATACTACCACTGGGGCTGCTGTATACTACCACTGGGGCTGCTGTATACTACCACTGGGGAGGCCTGTATACCACTGGGGGGGGGCCTGTATACCACACTGCTGGGGGCTGTATACCTGTGCTGTGGTCCACCCTCGGCTTATACACGAGTCAATAGGTTTTTCCAGATTTTTGGGGCAAAAGTAGGGGGGTCGGCTTATACACGGGTCGGCTTATACACGAGTATATACGGTATGTAAACCTCTTTTTGGTCTACACATCACTATTAGGTACCGTTGAAGACAGAAGTTTACATACACTATTTAAGAAGACACAAATGCATGTTTTTCTCGCTGTCTGACATGAAATCAGAATAAACCTCTCCCATTTTAGGTCAATTAGTATTACCATAATTATTTATATTTGCCAAATGCCAGAAGAATGAGAGAGAGAATGTTTCAGGATTTTTCTTACTTTCTAAAAAGTCACAAGTTTACATACACTAAGATTACTATGCCTTCAAACAATTTGTGACAGCCCATATGATGATGTCATGTGTTTGGAAGCTTCTGATAGGTTTATTGGCAACATCTGAGCTAATTAGAGATACATTTGTGGATGTATGTTTAATGTACACCTGAAGCACACTGTTTCTGTGTCTGGCATCATGGGAAAGTCTGAAGAAATCAGCCAAGCTATCAGGAAGAGAATTGTGGACTTGAACAAGTCTGGTTCATCCTGATGCAATTTCCAGATATCTGAAGGATGGGAATGTCTAGTCATCATACTGCTCACGAAGGAGACGGGTTTTGTGTCCCAGAGATCAATGTCCTTTGGTCCACCATGTGCATATCCACCCAAAAGCAAAAGTAAAAGACCTTGTGAAGATGATGGCAGAAGCTGGTAAGATTGTGTTACTATCCACAGTGAAACGAGTACTGTATCAACATGGACCGAAGTAAGAAGCCACTATTCCAAAAGAAGGATAAAAAAGCCAGCTTAATGATTGCAAATGCACACAGGAACAAAGACATACATTTTTGGAGACATGTCCTGTGGTCTGACTACACTAAAACTGAACTACTTGGCCATATTGAATAGCATTCCATTTGGAGGAAAAAGGAAGATGTTTGAAAGCCTATGAACACCATCTCAACTGTTAAACACAGGGGTGGCAGCATCATGTTGTGCAGTGGTTGTGTTGCAGAAGGGGCTGCTGCATTTCACAAAATAGATGGCATGAAGAGGAAAAAAATTATCTGACAATACTGAAGCAACAACTCAAGATATCAGCCAGGAAGATGAAGCAAAACTGCATGTATTGTGTTCAATGTCCACATATGCATATTCTGGCCCAAAAAGCACTAAAACTGCAACACGGTTAAACCCTTTTTATGAAATTATCCCTTGAAATAATTAAAAAAAAATTATGTGGGGCTTCGCTGTATTTTTGTATGCCAGCCAGGTACAGTAGGCAGGTACGGGCTGCCCCCTACCCCCAGCTGCCTATTTTTACCTGGCTGGAAACCAAAAATATAGGGAAGCCTTTTTTTTTAATTATTTCATGAATTTCATGAAATTATTTTAAAAAGATGTGGGGTTTCACCGGCATTTTGGTTTCAAGCCAGGTACAACTAGGTAGCTGGGGGCTGGAATCCTCAGTGCAGGGTGACCCAAACTTTCTGCCGCCCTCTCTCTGAAAATCGGCAAATTGCAGCCCGCAGCTACCCCAGAAAATGGCACATTCAAAAACCGCCATTTTCTGGCGCTGTACCCAGACTCTTTCAGCGGCACTGGTGGTGGTGGCATGCTAGGTACTAAATGGGTTAATGCCAGCTTTGTATTGTCAGCTGACACTAAGCTCAAAATTTATGGTGTCAGGCTAATATTTGACCTGGCCACCAGAAACTAGTAAACAGAAAAAAACAGAAAAAAACATTTTAATAGAAATAAAACACAAGACAACCCTGTTTCCCAGTGTGCCACCCCCACAAGAGCTGCTGGAAGAGCCAGGTAAAGCACCTGAAAATGGCACTTCTACGGATGTGTCATTCTCACGAAGGGGCCGTGGGATTATATTTTTAGCGTGGGGGGCCCAGAACGCTTGCCACGCTGAAAATCCCAGCCCCCAGCTGCCTGGTATATGCGCCGCTCATACTGCAGCCGCGGTCACAGCAGGGTTAACTTTCTGCTACCGGTGCTGCAGTGATCGGTAAGCAGGGAGTTAAAGCCAACAGGGGGCGGCAATGAGATTGCCTGAATCATTACAATCCTGCTATGGTTGGGGTTGCAATAGCCCCTACTATAGGATGGAGATCTGGAGGGGGCGTTGTCTCTCCCTTCAGCCCTGATGGCGGTGATTGTAGTGTGATGATCATTCCCATCAGCATGTAGGAGAGCGGCGGTGTGATCTACCTAGGATCACTCCTCCTCGACTTTATCCATGTATGGAGGGATTGGGAGAAGAAACGGTGTCACATAGCCAAGGATGACTGCAGTGAGTCCCTGGCTGTACCACCCCCAAACATATGGGTAGGCAACTCCAAGGTTCGAGAGCCGCACACAATGCAGATTTTCAGAATTTCCTTAGTATTTGACACCTGTGTAGGAGATTAAATTACCAACTGTCAAATACTAAGGAAATCCTGAAAACCTGGACTGTGTACGGCTCTCAAGGCCTGGAGTTCCCTGCACCTGCCCTAACAGATCCTAACAGATACAGATTGCAGTGTGGCACCCCTGCAGGGGATTGCCACAGGTTACACTGGTGCAAGGAAGGACTGACACCTTGGTTTGCTCAGCACACACCACCTACCACTCCAGACCTGAATGGGAGCTCTACTGGCTGCATTAGGTCAGTTCCCCTTTAAAAAGATCCAGGCTGAGAGGAGGAGACAGCTAGTCCCAGGAAACAGTTGGCAGTTAGTTCGTGTGAGGAGAGGAGAAGGGAGGAGGAGAGCTGTTGGTCTCTGGTGAGGAATACAGGCCAGGACCAGGGACGACGGTCTGTTGTGCACACCCCAGGGAAGGGGCCGGAGGCAAGTAGAGGAGACAGGGAACAAGAAAAGGGATCCCAAATATATACACTTTAGCACAACCAGACACTGGAGTCGGATGCTGCCAGCCTGCAGAGCCGCAGCAGAAAACCCAGTAAACTCAGAAGAAGTTCAGCCCTGAGGAGATAGAGAAAAGGACATTAAACTGACCAAGCACAGGACCAGGGGCCGCAGGAGGAACAGGGATCCCACAGGAGGACCTCATTGTCAGTTTAAGATAACAGTGAAGTGGAGGGTTCAGGCTCAGGCAGGACTCATCCCACAACGCAGAGCACAGAGACATAGGAGGCCTCATGACTTTCCAAGGTGATAGTCCCAAATTGCACTGGGGACCTGGTTAGTACTCTGGACTGTACCTGTCATGTGACCATCAGTAAAAGGTACCGAAACAACAATCCCTGTGTGTCTGTGTGCCTGTTTAAAGGCGGTAATTCACCTTTTTGCCAGAAAGGACCTCATCACTGCCCTCCCTCACCATCATCCTTCATCACTGCCCTCCCTCACGATCTTCCTTCATCGCTGCCCTAAGGTAAAGCTCCACCTGTGGGAAGCTGTACCACAATTTGCTGCCCCAACCATCACCTCAGCGGCTGGCTGGCAGCGCCGGTACCATCTTACCGGACACTACAGGTGGCGTCACGATCCCCTGTAAATAACCCCTTTTATCCCCCATCATCAACATCTACTATAATTGATCACCAGGGCACGGTACCGTGATTCCGTCCATCCGTAACTCCCTATCAGTAAACCTGGTGACCGAGTGCCCCATCCCTTAGCTCTGGTTGATTCAGCAGCAGTTAGGGTACTAGGAGGGGGATTGCACGTCCTCTCCCTGCAATGTAATTGCGAGGGCCCAATCATCACCATGGTTAACGGACATTAACATGTAAACCTTACATTGCCATGGCAACAAAATTCTGTGACACACTTGTGGGTTCAAGGTGCTCACTTTACATCTGGATAAATTCCATGAAGGTGGTCTAGTTTCTAGAATGGGGTCACTTGTGGGAGAATTCTATTGTTTAGGTATATCAAGAGCAAACCAAATGTTATATGACACCAACAGACCATTCCATCAAAATCTTCACTCCAAAACATCTTCCTTCCCTTCTGAGCCCTGCCATGCACACAGACAGGGGTTTTCCATCACAAGTGGAGTATTAGTATACTAGAGATAAATTGCCCAAAACACATTTTGGGGTCCATTTTGCCTCTATAAAAATGAAAAAATTGAGTCTAAAAGAACATTTCTGTGAAATACAAAGTACTTTTCCATTTTCCCTGCTAAATGTATGAACCACCTGGGGGTTCAAAGTGCTCACGGCACAGCTCGATAAATTTCTTGGGTTGTCTCGTTTTCAAAATATGGTCACTTTTATTGGAGCTCCACTGTTTAGGCACACCAGGTGGTCTCCAAAATGCAACATGGTGTCAACTAATGATTCCAGCCAATTTTCCATTCAAAAATTCAAATGACATGACTTCTGTTCAGAGGCCTGCCGTGTATCAGCATACTCAAGATAAATTGTCCAACAAATTATAGAGTCCATTTAATGCTGTTGCCCTTGTGAAAATGAAAAAATTGAGCCTAAAAAAATTGAAAAAACTTTTTTTCCATTTTCATGGCTCGACATTATAAAATTCTATGAAGCACATGTGGATTCAAAGTGCTCACCATACATCTACATAAATTCCTTGGGTGATATAGTTTGATATGTGCTTTTTAAATTTCACAGCTTGTAAGTTTGAAGGACTTTGGGGTTCAAAATGCTCACCACCCATCTAGATAAATTATTTAGGGGGTCTAGTTTCCAAAACGGGGTCACTTGTGAGGGGGTTTCCAATGTTTAGGTACATCAGAGGCTCTCAAAATGCGACATGGTGTCAGCTAATGATTCAAATCAATTTTCCATTTAAAAAGTCAAATGGTGCTCTGTTGGAATATGTTTAGTGCAACAACTCCATTCCTGTGTATGCAAGTGTTTTATTGCTAGGTTTGCTAGGCATTTTCTATAAAGTTAGATAAAAAAAACACTCCTAGAGGCTCAAAAACAGGAGAGACTATGTGACTGTACCAGTTTCCTGTGTCTGTGCATGAGAGGAGAAGCACCCTGCTGATGCTGCACAGAGAGACTCGATAAGATATGTATATTCCTGATTCCATAAAGCCTGTCATATCTATACCTGTATGTTGCTAATTAAAGCTCTGTTCTGTTGTGAACACACTTTGAGAGTATCCTGAATGATCCGCTGCCAACAGGTTATGGACCCAGCATGACACAGAACTCCAGCGTGAGACAGAACCCCAGGAGTGACACAGAGCACAGAGTGACAGAGAAGATTTATACAGCAACAGAAGCCCAAAGCAAAAGCAGTACAGAGCAACAGAGAAGATCACTGCAAGTTCTCAGTGCAAAGTCTCACAAATCAGAATTATCAATCCTGGAAATTCAAGGTGAAGATGCTGCTTATAAGTTGGAACTTACAATTTTAGTGATATTACAAGGTAATATAATATGTTTTTATCAAATCGATCAGGATTACCAACTTGTTTAAATTAAAAGGTTTACTTTTATCAATAGAAAAGTTAAAAAGGTCGTTCACCCACAAATTAAGGCCATGTCCACACACCTGTGCTGTAAGTATTTAGCGGTTCTCCGCTATATACTTAGGTTTTTTTCAGAGAAGCGCAGGTGCGTGTGCGGCAGCGCTTTCTGCAGACCCAGCCCATGGTTACCCGATGTGTGTCGCGGTAACCACTTCACACAGCACGCTGCCTAGTGTCCGCTTTCCCAGAGCAGACAGGGAAACGCTGCTAGCAGCGTTTCCCTGTGCGCTCGGCTTAAGCGGACACTAGGCAGCCTGCTGTGTGAAATGGTTACCATGATACACATCGGGTAACCATGGCCCATGGGCTGGGTCTGCAGAAAGCGCAAAGAAAGATGTAGCAGAGTTGAAAGTCACTTCACCGGGTACTTTACTGGAGCTTAGCAGAGTCATTACAGTTCTCAGTGCGGTATGATGTTAAATTGACAAGTGGCTACGGGTGGCTGCAAACGGATCTCTGGTAGATAGACGGAACCCCCTTTATGTGCCTTTCTTGTTCCTTTGTGTGAAGCCTGATCTCACATAGAGTAAATCTGACCTCCTGCTGTCTCTCTTTACTTCCCTTGCTCCTCGGGTGAACCTTCTGTTGATCACCGCAGTAGGGCTGTTCGGTGTCTGATCCCCTCTAATGGGTGCTTAGGAATCAGGGCCGTATCTGGAGATACCCCCGTTCTACGGATTTACTGCAGGCCATGAAGGTTCCTACAGGTGCAGGCTCCAGTACTCAGTTGCTTTCCTAGAGTGAACTCCCTCCGAGCTTCTTGCTCCCTTCTCTCTCTGATTCGGGGATCTGTTCTGCTTTTGCCTGGGTCCTTCAGCCGAGGTGACCCTCCTTCGTGCCTCACACTCCCTGCCTGAACTCTCCTAGATCTCCAACCTGGAGGCAGTGATGGCCGGTCCAAAACCTCCAGCCGAACACGAAGAAGAAGACGAAGACCTCCTTTTTCCTCCTGGGGGCAACTATATACCCTCCCGGGTTCCCTCCCACTGCCTGTTCTAATGTGGGATGTGGGTTTAGGGTCCGCCTACCATCATAAATCCACTTGCAGTGGGGATCTCTGCACCGCTTTTATGGGTGCAGTACCCCTTTTGTGGCACCTACATGGTGGGGCGTCACATATCTTACCCTTAGTGCAGCAGCCCTGTGCCTGTGGATGTAGCTGTAGGGCTGAGTTTAGCCCTTTTATATATGTATACTCCCTCCCCTCATTGGTGGTCAGTGGGTACAGGTGGGGGACATTCCTTCCACCTGTGTGTACCTGCGACGCTGTCTATAGCGTCATCAGGCTGCATTTCACTTGTGTTCCACGGTAATAGAGACCGCGGAACGCAAGAAACACAACTGCGCATGCGCGGTCGCATCTGTGACGTTGATGTGTCACGTCTAATAGATGCGACCGCTTGCGTTCCACTGGCGGCCGCCGGTGGAATGCAAGGAGGTCTATTGCGCATGCGTGGCATCCGTCTCTATTGTTAGAGCGGAGCCGCGCTTCTCAGAGCTGGCCACAGCTGTATGCTGTGGCGAAACCACTCCAAAGTGCCCCTAGGAGTGAATTAACCCCCCAAAGGGGTGTTGAGAATCTCATGGCCCATTATTATATCACTTCACTGATTGAATCCAATTAAGGACAAGGTGTGAGGAGAGGGGATGACTGGGAAAGCTGAGGGTTTTACCAGTGATGTTAGGGTCAGGAAGGGAAAGGGGGGGGGGTGAGGGGGACATTTTGGAGGGTAGGGGGAGGAAAAGGGGTTCAAATAGAGGGTATGGAGGATATAGATGTACATGCAGAACCTAGTTAGTTTAATTCTCTGAGGGGCATAATAATTGAAAAACAGGGAGCACTCATTTGTACCATCAAGATTCACAAATTGTGGAATATGCATTTAGTTAGCAATGTTATACATTTTGCTATTATACATAAACTAGATGGTGGCCCGATTCTAAAGAATCTGGTAGTCTAGAATCTATATATAGTTTATTTAGTAATAGGGGAGTGCTGTGAAATTAATTGTGTGTATACAGGCGGCTGAGTGGTCAGCAGTGAGTGCGGTGGCTCAGTGGTCAGCAGTGAGTGCGGTGGCTCAGTGTCAGCAGTGAGTGCGGTGGATCAGTGGTCAGCAGTGAGTGCAGCAGAGGCTGGAGGGGGCAGAGGCTGGAGGGGGCAGAGGCTGGAGGGGGCAGAGGAGGGAGGAGGCAGAGGACGGAGGAGGCAGAAACTGGAGGGGTTAGAGGAGGAAGGGGTCAGGGGAGAGCGGAGGCAGGGGAGAGCGGAGGCAGGGGAGAGCGGAGGCTGGAGGGCAGGGGAGAGCGGAGGCTGGAGAAGAGCGGAGAGCGGAGGCTGGAGAAGAGCGGAGGCTGGAGAAGAGCAGAGGCTGGAGAAGAGCGGAGGCTGGAGAAGAGCGGAGGCAGGGGAGAGCGGAGGCTGGAGGGCAGGGGAGAGCGGAGGCAGAGGAGAGCGGAGGCTGGAGAAGAGCGGAGGCTGGAGGGCAGGGGAGAGCGGAGGCTGGAGGAGAGCGGAGGCTGGAGGAGAGCGGAGGCTGGAGGAGAGAGGAGGCTGGAGGGCAGAGGAGAGCGGAGGCTGGAGGGCAGAGGAGAGCGGAGGCTGGAGGGCAGAGGAGAGCGGAGGCTGGAGGGCAGAGGAGAGCGGAGGCTGGAGGGCAGAGGAGAGCGGAGGCTGGAGGGCAGAGGAGAGCGGAGGCTGGAGGGCAGAGGGAGGGGCGGAGGCTGGAGGGCAGAGGAGAGCGGAGGCAGAGGAGAGCGGAGGCAGAGGAGAGCGGAGGCAGGGGAGAGCGGAGGCAGGGGAGAGCGGAGGCTGGGGAAGAGCGGAGGCTGGGGAAGAGCGGAGGCAGGGGAAGAGCGGAGGCAGGGGAAGAGCGGAGGAGGCAGGGGGAAGAGCGGAGGCGGAGAGCAGGGGAGAGCGGAGGCAGGAGAGCGGAGGCAGGGGAGAGCGGAGGCTGGAGGGCAGGGGAGAGGGGAGGCAGAGGAGAGCGGAGGCTGGAGAAGAGCAGAGGCTGGAGAAGAGCGGAGGCTGGAGAAGAGCGGAGGCAGGAGAAGAGCGGAGGCTGGAGAAGAGCGGAGGCTGGAGAAGAGCGGAGGCAGGGGAGAGCGGAGGCTGGAGAGAGCGGAGGCTGGAGGGCAGGGGAGAGCGGAGGCAGAGGAGAGCAGAGGCTGGAGGGCAGAGGAGAGCGGAGGCAGAGGAGAGCGGCGGCAGAGGAGAGCGGAGGCAGAGGAGAGCGGAGGCTGGAGGGCAAAGGAGAGCGGAGGCGAGCGGAGGCTGGAGGGCAGAGGAGAGCGGAGGCTGGAGGGCACAGGAGAGCGGAGGCTGGAGGGCAGAGGAGAGCGGAGGCTGGAGGGCACAGGAGAGCGGAGCCTGGAGGGCAGAGGAGAGCGGAGGCAGAGGAGAGCGGAGGCAGGGGAGAGCGGAGGCAGGGGAGAGCGGAGGCAGGGGAGAGCGGAGGCTGGAGAAGAGCGGAGGCTGGAGAAGAGCGGAGGCAGAGGAGAGGCTGGGGGGCACAGAAGAGGGGAGGCTGGGGGGGCACAGGAGAGGGGAGGCTGGGGGGCACAGGAAAGTGGAGGCTGGGGGGCACAGGAAAGGGGAGGCTGGGGGGCACAGGAAAGTGGAGGCTGGGGGGCACAGGAAAGGGGAGGCTGGGGGGGCACAGGAGAGGGTAGGCTGGGGGCACAGGAGAGGGGAGGCTGGGGGCACAGGAGAGGGGAGGCTGGGGCACAGGAGAGGGGAGGCTGGGGGGCACAGGAAAGGGGAGGCTGGGGGGCACAGGAAAGGGGAGGATGGGGGGGCACAGGAGAGGGGAGGCAGAACACGCACCGGGCTGTCGGCGGGGCTGTGTGGTCCCTGATGGAGGAGGAGAGTGGGCGGTGCCGGCGGAGGCCGCACACCGGAGTGTTGGGCGGGCCGGGGCGGGCCGGTTCACGGATGTAGGTGGGAGGGTGCATGTAGCCACCCTGCCGCCTGAGCCGATCGGAGGCCGGTGTCAGTCCCGCCGGCCCTGCAGCGTCCGCTCGGCGCCGCCGCCCTGCAGCCTACAGTGCCACAGGGCGCGCGCCCTCTTACAGCGTCCGTCTCTGCTGAGGCCGCCGCTGATGTTGGTGGCGCCGCCCCCTTATGTGATGCCGCTCCCTCTGGCTGCCGGCGCTCTGGACTCAGGGCTCACACTGTCCAGTGGACGGTGCGGCCCTGGGTGGGAGCACACGGCTCTGTGTGGGGGTGGCGGTGGCGCTTTAGCGCCCACTGCGAGCCGCTATTCAGGTTTGACAGCGGCTCGCGGTCTGGAACTTCCGGTTCCGGTCTGTGACACAGGGCGCAGGCCGTCACGGAAGTTGGCCAGATTCCACAGGAAGTGGCCTTCGGGTTTTATATACATGATACCAGGAGCTATATGTTTACAAGTGCTCCTGCTTGCAAAGTGTAACCTTTTTCAGGTAATGACAACATAAAGGGCCAGTTTAAATACTCTATCAGATCATCACCATAAACAAGAAGACAGTGTACATCAAATCGATTAGATATCTAGAGGAAGCAGGTGTAATTTAGCTGTCTGTTGAGCCCATAGGGGTAGACATTATTAAAGTTATAGATCCACCTCGCCTCTTTTTGAAGAAGAACTCTATCAAAATCTCCTTTTCCTGGTGATGGTTTAGGCACTTCCAAAACCCTGATCTTTAGGCATTTTGGATTACCTTGGTGATACTCCTGCACGTGTTGTGCTATTGGAGTATCGCTATCATTTTTCACATCACCAAGATGTTCTCTAAGTCTCTTACGTAGCTCTCTCTTTGTCTTGCCCACGTAGTCTTTAGGGCAAGAGCAAGTGATCACATAGATCACCCCCCGAGTGCTACAGTTGGCAAACTCTCGCAAGTTATAGACTCAATTGGTTGCTGAACAAATTACAGTTTTTGTGGTTGTACCAAAGGGCAGAATTTGCAGTGCCCACATCTATAAGTTCCTACCATTTTTAAGTTTTGAAACCAATTTGTTTGTGGTTTAGGTGGTTGGTAGTGACTATGCACCACCCTGTCACCTATTGACTGACCTCGTCTATATGTGATACTTGGATATGGCATAATATACTCCATCAAATCGGGGTCTGCAAGTAGAATACACCAATGTTTACTCATTATATTCATTATTTCTGTGTTATGAGCATCAGAAGTGCTGATCAGTCTGGTTATTGATGAGTTTTCTTCCTTTTTCTTAGAGACGAGTAGTGAGTCCGTATTGCATAATTGTGCATTCTTATACGCTGCACTTAAAATTGAGCGTGGGTAACCTCTGTCAAGAAATCTATACCTTAATATACGGGCTTGATTATGAAAGTCAGTGTTGTTAAAACAATTTCTCCGGATACAGATGTATTGTTCTTTTAGGATCCCTCTTTTTTGAGGTATGGGGTGGTAGCTTCCCCAGTGTAACAAGTGATTTGTAGCAGTTGGTTTCCTGTAAATTGTTGACTGAATTGATCCCCTACTATCCTTTGATAGGAGAATATCAAGGAATGGTAAACTGTTATCACTAAACTCACTTGTAAAGTAGAGTCCCAAATCATTCTTGTTCAGTTCCTGTACAAAGTCAGAGAAGGTCTCTCTAGTTCATGACCACAATAGAAGCACGTCATCCACATAACAGCCTCAGAAGGTGATGTACTGGGTCCATTTGTGCATAGAATCTGTGAAAACATGTACATTCTCCCATCAGCCCAGGAGCAGGTTGGCATAAGATGGGGCAGCTGAGCTCCCCATTGCCGTGCCCCAGAGCTGGTGGTAGAAGACGCCAGAGAATAGAAAGTAGTTATGGGTTAACAAGAATCTGAGTAGTCTAATAACAAAAAGGTTATGTGGGACGAGTTGTCTACCCTTAGCCCTCAAAAAATATTCAACGGCTGTTATACCCAAATCATGACGAATTGAAGTATATAGTGACTCGACATCAACAGATGAAAAGAAAGTGCTCTCGTCCATGTTGATTCCATCAAGTTTTGCAATAAGGTCGCTGGTATCCCTGATGTAGGAGGGCAGGGACAATACAAAAGGTCTCAGTATCTTGTCAAGATAAATGCCAACATTTTGTGTAACAGATTTTATTCCGGACACTATCGGTCTTCCCTTGAGTGGTGTTAGTCCTTTATGGACTTTGGGAAGAGCGTAAAAAGTTCGGTATTACCGAATCCACAGGGGTTATAAATTTTATCTAATCTTCAGAGATTAATTGGGCCTTTAGGCCATCCACAAGGATATTATAGAGTTCATCCGAAAAATTATTAGTTGTATCTTTTTCCAATTTACCGTAGTATGTTTCATCTCTCAAAATATTGAGACACATTGTTGTATATTTAGCATGATCCATAACCACCACATTGCCTCCTTTGTCAGAGGACTTGATTGTTATTTGGTCATTTTTTGACAACTCATCCAACTGTTGTAGTTCAACAGTCTGGACACTGGACATTGAACACGGCTCCAGGTGGAAGACATTGGAACATGGACGGGACATCTGGACACCAAACATCGGTCATCAGGCTCTAGGCATCGGACATGGCTCCAGGCAACAGGCAGCGGTAATCAGGCTCTGGACATTGGACACAGCTCCAGGCACAAGATAGCATCCATCAGGATTCGGATATCGGACACGGCTTCAGGCATCAGGCAGTGGTCATCAGGCTCTGGTCATCAGACACTGCTTGGAAAGGGTGCAAGCAAGAAGGTTCAAGCACTGCAGGAGTGGACTGGAGCTGCATGACATAAGCACTAAAGGAGCAGCCGGAGCTAGGTAGTACGAGCACACCAGAACAGTGCAAGCACAATGATTATGAACCGGAGCTGAGTGACACAGCACTGCAGGAGTGGACCAGAGCTGGATGGTGCAAGCAGTGCACAGTAGCATGAGCAGAGCATAGTACACACTTAGAGGGAACACCGGACTCCAACTTCAAAAGATGAACAGATGTTTATTCACAAGATATAGGATACAGGAAATTCACAGCCTTTGGTTTCAGGCTACAAGGCACAGAAGAGCATAGGGTAAGAGCACAGATTATGCTGTATGCATACAGCAGGATGGGCTTCGGCGCTGATGTCATGGGCAGGAGGCGGCACAGAAAGGTAGGGGGCGGCACAGAAACACAGGAGGCGGGGAGGACCCCGTGAACCACGAGGGCTTTATAATCAGTATGTCCCTCCGGACGTCTTACCTCTGAACTTTATAAAGTTCACAGGTTTACAGGTTACAGGGATGGTAGAAACATGGAAGACCCCTTCCCCGAATGCAGCATACACGCTGCATTCAGTGGTGCTTTCAGTTTGGAAAGCACCATGGGGGTGACACCAAGGTAAAGCAGACAGCTCTCTGTTTTACATGCGCTGGCTATCAAAAATGAGCAGAAGCCTAGACATTTTTTTATTAATTATTCCCTATCCAAACTTGTTTGTAGGGCAATTGCCCCATTTTGCTTTCTTTTCCAGAACCCTAGCCCTTACAATGACCATTTTACAGGCATTATTCAGCACAAGAAATTTGGTTCCCCATTGACTTGTATGAGGTTTGGAGTCCCGGGTCAAGTTTGGATCAAGACTGGGTTCCAAACTGAAATTTATTTTAAGGTAATGCCAAACATCCACGGGTCCACTCTTTTCCAATAACAAATTAACCCCTAAACTGGCAAAGATACAAGGAAGGAGACAGTAGGTCAGAGGGGTGCTGCAGCAGCTCAATTGGTAATGAGAAGGCCACGGGTCCATGTAGACAGTAGGCAGGGGTGTAACTATAATAGGTGCGTAGGGGGGCCACAAATTCCGTTTGGCCTATTGAAAAAGATTAATGTTAGTAAAGATTTGCAATAATTGGGGTGCCGCTTGGAGCTTTTGCTTTGGGGCCCATGAGCTTCAAGTTACACCACTGACTGTAGGCTTCATAAAGGAAAACTGTCAGGTCAAAAATCCACATGTAACTGATATAATTTTCTGATTCCTCACTCTAAGCTCTCTCTATTTATGTATTTCTATTGTTTATATTCCCCTCCTATCTTCTGTAAACTTCAAATAAAGAGATCAATTCCATCTGTCACTCACAGTGAATGATCCACTTAGTTCTCTGCTATCCACTCCCCATACATAAATATGTATTTCACATCACAGCACAGGAGATCAGTAGGGGGGGACTGTATTCTCGGCTCTGCTACAACACAGAAACTGTCACAGCACAGCAGGGTATCTTCTTTACAGAAACAAAGGGAGTCTAGGTCAGGCAGACCTGCAGTAGCTCTCTCCCTCTGTGGTGATATCAACTGAACAGAGCTATAAGTGAAACCTGACACTGCACTGTTAGCAAAGGGAGGAGGGAGGAGAGAGCTGCAGAGATAGCGTGCATAATTACATGACAGTTTACACAGCACAGGACTAATCGTTTGTTCTTATAGTGGGACAGGACCAATGCAGCAGCTCTCTGCAGGGTCTTACCATGCTGATAACATAGAAACTACAAACGGTACAATAATGATTTTAAATGTTTTTAAGAGGTCTGCCCAGGCCCTATTCAAGGGTAATATTAGTGGAGTACTGAAAAATGACCTGACAATGTCCCTTTAAAAAGATGAGCTTTCAGGTTACGTCTGAGGGTTAAAATTGTGGATGACAATTGCATATATATTAAATAATAAATACCCCATACAAATATAGTGCCTTGTGAAAGTATTTGGCCCCCTTGAACCTTTCAAACTTTTGACACATTTCAGGTTTCAAACATAAAGATATAAATTCTAATTTTTTTGTGAAGATTCAACAACAAGTGGGACACAATCGTGAAGTGGAACGAAATTTACTGCATATTTTAAACTTTTTTAACAAATAAAAAATTGAAAAGTGGGGTGTGCAACATTATTCGGCCCCCTTGAGTTAATACTTTGTAGCGCCACCTTTTGCTGCGATTACAGCTGCAAGTCGCTTGGGGTATGTCTCTATCAGTTTTGTACATCGAGAGACTGAAATTCTTGCCCATTCTTCCTTGCAAAACAGCTGTAGCTCAGTGAGGTTGGATGGAGGGGGTTTGTGAACAGCGGTTTTCAGCTCTTTCCACAGATTTTCGATTGGATTCAGGTCTGGACTTTGACTTGGCCATTCTAACACCTGGATACGTTTATTTTTGAACCATTCCATTGTAGATTTTGCTTTATGTTTGGGATCATTGTCTTGTTGGAAGATAAATCTCCGTCCCAGTCTCAGGTCTTTTGCAGACTCCAACAGGTTTTCTTCCAGAATGGTCCTGTATTTGGCTCCGTCCATCTTCCCATCAATTTTAACCATCTTCCCTGTCCCCGCTGAAGAAACACAGGCCCCAAACCATGATGCTGCCTCTATGGTGTTTTGAGGGTGATGAGCTGTGTTGCTTTTACGCCAAACATATCAGTTTGCATTGTAGCCAAAAAGTTCGATTTTGGTTTCATCTGACCAGAGCACCTTATTCCACATGTTTGGTGTCTCCCAGGTGGCTTGTGGCAAACTTCAAACAAGACTTTTTATGGATATCTTTGAGAAATGGCTCTCTTCTTGCCACTCTTCCATAAAGGCCAGATTTGTGCATTGTACGACTGATTGTTGTCTTATGGAAAGACTCTCCCACCTCAGATGTAAATCTCTGCAGTTCATTCAGAGTGATAATGGGCCTTTTGTGATCAGTCTGCTCCTTGTTCGACATGAAAGTTTAGAGGGACGGACGGGTCTTGGTAGATTTGCAGTGGTCTGATACTCCATCAATTTCAATATGATTGCTTGCACTGTGCTCCTTGAGATGTTTAAAACTTGGGAAATCTTTTTGTATCCAAATCCGGCTTTAAACTTCGCCACAACAGTATCTCAGACCTGCCTGGTGTGTTCCTTGGTCTTCATGATGCTCTCTGCACTTGAAACAGAACCCTGAGACTATCACAGAGCAGGTGCATTTATACGGAGACTTGATTTCACACAGGTGCATTCTATTTATCATTACCATTCATTTAGGACAACATTGGATCATTCAGAGATCCTCACTGAACTTCAGGAGTGAGTTTGCTGCACTGAAACTAAAAAATAATATTGCACGCCCCAATTTTCAACTTTTTATTTGTTAAAAAAGTTTAAAATATCCAATAAATTTCGTTCCACTTTACGATTGTGTCCCACTTGTTGATTCTTCACAAAAAAATTAGAATTTATATCTTTATGTTTGAAGCCTGAAATGTGACAAAAGGTTGAAAAGTTTGAGGGGGCCAAATACTTTCACAACACACTGTATATGGCAGGTATTCTTTTTATTTCTACAGCCTCTTTTCTTCTGTAGTCATGTGGTCCACAAATGAAACATAATGTCCTGTGTCCTTCAATGTTGTCATCTTATACAAAGTGGAGAATCTAGGCACACAGTGAGTACTTTGATACAAAAATAGAGCCACAATAGATGAAGGGGAACTTTCAATGTCCTATTAAAGCATTGCATTAACTGGATCAAAGCAACAATCTTTATCCCTATAGCAGTAGACTACATGTAACTTTCCAGCTGTTGCTAGATTATGACTGTATTCATGCTCTGTACGCCAGCCAGGTGTAGTAGCTCATTGGCAGCTGGAAAAAGTTGCTTGATCCTGCCCTGAAGGTAGGAAATCACTAGTTGGCACTGCTCGGTGAATATGGGGTGGCACATACTAATACGAGTATACTACCAATGTTGACATATTTTCCAGTAATCTGGGGTCCCACAAGCATGCACGGTAGCGCGTGTGCTTCCCTTCAGCTGTCTTATCCCAGCTCAGACACATAGACTACAAACAGCATTATAAGCCTGTCTAGCAGATGGACAAGGCACGATCACATAAGTGCTGCCGATGATTAATCTGTCACCTGTCTCTTAAAGAGGGCTGCTGGTGTTACATGTGGGTAAGCTCCTGACTCACAGGAGAGGCCGTGCACATAACCCATTTAGATTAGCACCTATCACAGGCAGGGATAAAGCTGCGGCAGAAAGCACCCATGTGACATGAAAATGTGCTCCTATTACTATTAATCTGGAATGATGCACAGATCAAGGCTGTGAATCAGAACCAATTTACTGAAAGTCATTTACATAACCGGGCAAGTGGCTGAACTCGATCCCCTTCATTTGTTTTATATTTTCATCTGTTTTGAGAATGATATGGAAAACATCCAATGAAGTTTATAGAGTGTTCCAAATATGCACGTATCCATATATCGCAAAAAATCATCACAACAGTACTAGATATCATAACAAATAATAATAATATTTAATCTCCCCCTCTTACTGTCTCCCCACCCGCCCCTTATAGACTGGGAGCCCTCGTAAACAGGGTCCTCTGCCCTACTGTACCTGTATGATTTGATTGTCGTCATTTAATGTTCTTGTCCTTACACATATAAAGCGCCATGGAACCTAATGGCGCTACATAAATAAATAATAATAATAATCACTTACATAGCACCATTGATTCCACAGCGCTTTACATACATCAGCATCCCATTGGGGTTCACAATATACCTGCCCTATCAGTATGTCTTTGCAGTGTGGGAGGAAACTGAGGTGCCCGGAGGAAACCCACGCAACCACACGGAAAACATACAAACTCCTTGCAGATAACAAATCTCAATGTACTAACATTAACTTATTTGATGCTTTGTATTGTTGCAGGTTTACAGTTTTCTGATGTGCATCTACTATTATATTTAATAGGATTCTCCAGCATCAGCAATCACTTGATATTGGCATTGCTTACATGATGATCCTGCTAGTGCCTGTTGAGCTGCTTTACTGATCATAAAGCAGCGGCAGCAGCCTACGTCCCCCAGGCTAGAACCGACACCATGTACATTAGGTTTGACTGCCAGAGAAGACTAGAAGAGGTCACAGATGTAGACAATGCATTCTAACTGTGAAGAAGTGATCTGCCCCAAAACTAAAACCAGAATATGTCTGCACAGCTGTTGTAATACATAGAAAGGGGAATTCTTCTTAGTAGCAAACTCATGTTTGAACATATGGCAGTGCAGATTACAAGATGATCTGCAGGTCATTCACCTATCCAGCTGCTGTCTTAGTGTCAGTGGGCTCACGTTTTCTGCCCCTATGCCTCCCATTATGATTTATCTCAATGGTATAAACAACATATGACACTGAGGGTACCTTTGCACGTTGCAACATTGCATGCAATTTCACTTGCAACTTACTGGTTGCAATGAAATCATGGACAGGACACATTGTTCTATTTGTACACCGCAACAAAATGGAACAATGTGTCCATGATTTCACTACAACCAGTAAGTTGCAAGTGAAATTGCATGAAATATTGCGATGTGTAAAGGTACCCTTACATAAGAATGGTTTTGGCCAGTTACAACCGGTCCCCTTCCGAAATATAAAGACCATAAGCTGAGATAGAATACCCCGACGTCAGTATTCGGGCTGTTACCCCTGCGGTCCTGGATCTAGTGTGGTCCTGAGGGGTGAGGTACCTTGTGGTGCGTACGGCAGCCTGATTATATTGGGTCCGCAGCTCGTCGGTCTGCAGCCAGAGATGAAAGTCTGACTACTTAGGCTACCCGCACTGCCGATGCTTCCCCAACGTGACCAGCCGGCTCCAACCAGTCCTGGCCTGTTGCCCTCTGTCCTGGTTCCTCCCGTGAAGGTTGAGGTTCCTCTCTGCAGCGTTGCTGTCAGACTAGTCCTCACTGACTGCCTTCCCAGCACTGTCTGACCAACTGTCATTTTCTCTCCCACTACTCTATCCTAGGCTCCACCCCCACCCCTTTGGGTCCTACTAAATTACCGATTCCCCTATTCTAAGTGGTGTGGTCCTAGGTGGGTGTAAAACTAGACTCCATAAGGTGAACCTTGAACTGATGACTTCACAGGGTTAACACATTAGTATTAAGGTGTAATACTACCCTGTGGCGCCTAGTCACAGGGGCGCCACACTTGCCTGCTTCCTCCCACCATCTGCCCACTTACTGCACACCCATGTTCCCAGCTTCCCCCCGCCTGCCTGCTCGCACCAACCTTTGGTTTCCGGCTTCCCTGCCCTCCCGGCATCTCCCCGCTCACACACATTTCCCCCTCACTCCCAGCTCCACCCGGTTCCCACCAATGAACCCCCCTAGATCCCAGCACCCCCTCCGCTCCCAGTATCTGATGGCTCTCAGCACCCCACCTTTCCTGCACTCCCCCATTCCATGTACCCCCATATTGCTCCCAGCAAAGCTCCCAGCACCTCATCCCTCCCACCATCCACTGCCTTTCAGCACCTCCAGGTTCACAGCTTCTCCCAGCACCCTGCCTGCTCCCAGCACCCCCCCCCAACTCCCAGCACCCCACCCCCGCTCTCAGCATTCACCGACTCTCAGCAACCCCGGCTTCCCGGGACCCCCTTCTCCCAGTGCCCTTCTCCTGTCTTACCACTTCCAGCTCCTAACACACCACAAAAACCTGTGTCACGCAGTGAGTCCCCTAATGCTCACTCCACACGCTTGCTCCACATACACACACACCCTGCACGCTCCCTTTATCAACAAATGCTTGCATGCTTGATTCACATATGCACGCTTGCTCCACATGTGCACGCTCGCATTATCCACATACACGCATTCTGCACTTGCATGCCCCATGTACACATATTTTTACCTTAAACTCATGCATCACGTGCATGCATGCTCCCACACACGCACACTTAACATACAAACATGCATGCTATACGCACACACGCTCCACATACATACGCATGCATGTTCCACATTCATATTCACGCTCCTGTACGCACTTTCCACATGCATGCTCTACAGACATCCCCATGCTCCACACATGCACACTTCACACATAAATGTGTGAACCATGCATGCATGTGTGAAGCGTCAGTGCATGTGTGGAGTGTATGTGCATGTGTATGTAGACCGAGTGTATGTGGAGTGTGCATATATATGTAGAGCGTGTGCATGGAGCATGTAGAAAGTGTGTACCGGAGTGTGTGTGTGCATGTGGAGCATGCGTATGTATGTCTTTGGAGCATGTCTGTAGTGTCTGAGTGCGTATGTGATGCATGAATGTGTGAAGCATGAATGCACGCATGCTCCACATCTACGCTACATGTACACGCGTTCTGCACATGCATGCTCCGCTTACACGCATTCTGCACTTGCACGCACCACGTACATGCATGCTTCACACACGCACACTCATCATACATACATACACGAATGCTATACGCATGCTTGCTACACATGCATACACACGCTCCACATTCATATGCACGCTCTGTCGCGGGTCCTATGGTGCAGGGAGCAGCGGCAGTGGGCGACTGCGTGCCACACAGCGAGGCTGACACACCCCGACCCCCCGGGTGAGCGTGCCACCCACTGACACTGGGGACCGGGAGCTGTCGGGGTCGGGGCTCCCAGGGTGCAGGGAACAATGGGAGTGCACATCCTTCGGCTCCTCCACACTCTTCTCCTTCCTATGGCCGCACAGTCTGTCACCGCCCCTTGGAGCATCTGCACACACATTCTGTGCCTGCCAGTGAGGAGGTGGCAGTAGCACATGCCAGCCAGGGCCCAGCTGCACTGACAGGAGGGGGCTGACACCTGGCATCATCCTTAACCCTGCAACCTCTGCGCCCGCCTCCTCCACACCTATTCTCTGCTGACACCACAGGACACCGCACTCAGCACCAGGGATATGAGGGCCAGAACTGCTGCCAGGGGATGTAATGGCGAGAGCCCGTGTGTGTGTTGTGTGTGTGGCTGTGAGTGTCAATCTGTGTGTGTCTGTGACTGGGTGTGTGTGTCTAGCTGTGGGTGTGATTCTGTGTGTGTATGTGTGTGGGTCTGAATCTGTGTCTAGGTCTGACTCTATGTGTGGGTCTGAGTCTGTGTGTGGGTGTGAGTCTGCTCCTTCCTCCCCCTGCCTGTGGTGCTCCATCCTCCCCCACCCCACCGCTTCCTCCTCCTTTGTCCTCCTCCCCTCTGCCACTCCATCCTCCATCCTCCCCCTTCCTGTGCTGCTCCGACCTCCCCCACCTCGCCGCTTCATCCTCCTCTCCTCCTGCCGCTCTGTACTCCCCCTGCCTGTGCTGCTCCATCCTTCCCCACCTCACTGCTTCCTCCTCATTCCTTTGTCCTCCTCCCCTCCGCCACTCCATCTTACATACTCCCCCTGCCTGTGCTGCTCCGTCGTCCCCCACCCCACTGCTTTGTCCTCCATCCTCCTCCCACTCACCGCTCTGTGCTCAGTCCTCCCCTGCCACTCCATACTCCCCCTACCTGTGCCACTCCTTCCTCCATCTTCCTCCCCCCTGCCACACCGTTCTCCCCACGCCGCTCTGTCCTCAAAGTCCCTCCCTATTCAGCCCTTCCCCATGCAATCCCTATTTCTATATTCTAGCATACCCGATGCGTTAGAATCGGGTTATATATATTTATAAAGGGTATTATAGGTCTTGAATCACCTCTTTAACCATCCACAGACTCAGTAAGAGCCTTACACATAAATAAACCTAAAGTTCATTTCTTTGTCCACAATATAAAGGGAGGGTAGATGAGAGATATACCCTCCTTTAATTGACTTCCATTGACTTCATCCAAGACATCACTCTCAATTCATACCCTTCGCTCCCCACTCACTTCACTCCCATTCAAACCCTGCCATGTTGGACTGTCTCCTAGACCAGTGATGGCTAATCTATGACACGTGTGTCACCAGTGACACGCCAAGGCATTTTTGCTGACACTCGTGTCAGAGTTCAGTTTCCCCCTCCGCCCGCCACTGATAACATAATTAGCTCTGCTGCATTACCGTGCCGCCCTTGTACCACCTTCGAATGTTGAGCTGACACTGTCATTGCATGCAGTCAGTGTCAATCACAGTGTCAGCATCCAGAGGCGGGACAAGGTGGCACTAATGAAGCTGACAATCAAAGTGTCAGTATCCTTCCTCCAGATGCTGATGCTTTGATTGACACTGACTGTAATCACAGTGTCAGCTCAGCATCCAAAGGCTGGACAAGGAGGCACTGTAAAGCAGCAGAGCTAATTATGTTATCAACGGTGGGCTGCTACCACTTGAAAAAAACGAGGGATAGGTGAGTTATATTGTTTATTATTTTTGTGTGTGCACTAGGGTGGGGGCTATATCCAGGATGAGGGGTAATGTACCAGGATGGGGGGTGCTATATCCCAGTATGGGAAGTATATATCCAAAATAAGGGGCTATATAACAGGATGGGGGCCATATCCAGGATGGGGGGTGCTATATCTCAGCATGGGGGCTACATACCAGGATGGGGGGCTATATAACACAAAGGAGGGCGCTATATCCTAGCATGGGGGTTATGTCAAGGATAAGGGGCTGTATACCACAATAGGGGCAAATGTACCAGGATGGGGCAAAATCAAGCATAAGGGACTATATATCAGAATGGGGGTCATATCCAGGATGAGGGGTAATGTACCAGGATGGGAAGGTTGCTATATCTCATTGTGGGGGCTATATCCATAAGGATGGGAAGGTTGCTATATCCCATTGTGGGGGCTATACCCATAAGGGTCTTTATACCAGTATGGGGGGGTAATGTACTGAGGTGTGTGGGGGTTATATTCACGACAAGGGGCTATATACCAGAATGGACACCATATCCAGGATGGGGGTAATGTACCAGTAGGGGGCCAAATCAAGCATAACGGGCTATATACTAGAATGAGGGCCATATCCAGGGAACCTTTTTGTTACTACAGCTACAAATATCAGAAAATTATGGGTTTTTCTTGAAGTAACACACAACGCGAGTTATGCAATATTTTTCTGCGAATTTTGACACACCAAGCTCAAAAGATTGACCATCACGGTCCTTTGTCTTAGGCCCCAAGTTACACTTTTCTTGAAGGTAACAAGAGATCAAAAAGCCTTTAAACAATCAAAACTAGAAATATTGTAGCATTTGTGATGCAATATAATTTATGACAAATACTTCCAACATCATAACATAAGTACAAAGTTATGAACTAATCATGCTCTCAGTATGTGACAATATAACCCTAACCCAAACTACCGTAACTGATATTACAGATCTCTCTTTCTAGAAAACTATTATCCCTGCCTGAACACCTAAAGAAGATGTAGCATCTGCACATCCTTTCTATAAAGTGTTCAGTGTAATATGAGGGAAGATTGAATTGTACATTTAGGATGTGCCGGAGATATTGTGCACTTCATTGATTGGCACAATGAAGCACCTTGCCCTTCCACGAACCTCTCTGACCAGAAATCTATGACTCCTAGGAGATAATTATTTCTCGTGACAGCCGAGTTCTCTCTCCAAATGACACATCAATGGATTTTTCTTGCTGTTCTTTAGAAATCAGGGAAAAACTGAATCTGTGGGATTGTTTTAAAGCTACCTATTAATTAACTAATTTACTTGATTTAAATTAAATACTATCGTATATTAGTGTAATTATAATCATTGCACAACCTATTTTAACACATTTTTTATGTATGTTTTTTACAGTTCTCAGAACCATATGCATGTGTAAGGATACTGGCGGAACACGGCAGTAATTCTATGGCTGGAGACACAGGAGCAGGAACAGCAAGTGGGAGTTACAGTTCCTGGTTGTAACAATAGAGATCATAGGAACAGAGAGGAGAAGGAACATTCTGAGGAAGGCTACTTTCACATACCGATTTTGAGGGAGCCGATGCTGTCCGATATAATTCGGACAGCATCGGCTCCCTTCTGATGCCTGGAATCGGGTGCCAAATAGGCACCCGATTCCGGCATAAAATCGGAGTGAAAAAAAGAAAAAAAAAAACCTTATGCTCACCTCCCCACGAGCCCCCGCCGTCTTCCGCCATCTTCTTGAAGGCTCCCGGTGGCTCCCGCAGGCTGCCGCTGTCAGCAGAGGTCGTCCTCTGCTGTTCAGGACCTGCGGTGATGTCACAGTCACGTGACCGCGGGTTCACCATGGTAACCCGCGGTCACATGACTGTGACATCACCGCAGGTCCTATAAGGCAGAGGAAGCGCTCTGCTGACACCGGCAGCCTGCGGGAGCCACCGGGAGCCTTCAAGAAGATGGCGGAAGACGGCGGGGGCTCGTGGAGAGGTGAGAATAACTTTTTTTTTTTTTTTAACACTTGCGCTCCTAGTTAGGAGCAGTTTTACTGTACTGAGCATGCTCAGTACAGTAAAACGGGGTCCGAGGAGACATCAGATGTTTCCTCGGACCCTTCTCCATAGGGCCCCATGTTATAGGGATCGGACCTAAGCGGATGTGCACTAAATGCCATCCGATTTGGTCCGATCCGATTCTTATCAGATTTTATTTTCGGTGCAAAAATCGGAGCAAGCTCCGATTTTTGCACCGATAATAAAATCGGACAGAATCGGATCGGACCAAATCGGATGGCATTTAGTGCACATCCGATTCGGTCCGATGCCCATAGAGCTGCATGGGGCCAAATTCGGATCCGATGCTGTCCGATTTTGATCGGACAGCATCGGAAATCCGAAAATCGTAATGTGAAAGCAGCCTAAGACAGTTCTCAGGAGCTGGAGACTGGATATAGACAAAGCCTAGACACAAAAAAAAGGCAACAAGAAAAGAACAGTACACCCCTAAAAATAATTACTTTATTCATAAATCATTACAAACTGTCAAAAAAGCATTCGGTCTTTATAGAATAATTGGATATAGAGATGAGCAAACCTTTTAAAAATCAGGCTCGGTTCAGTTCGCCAAACGGGCATATGTTCGCCTAATAGATCAGCAAATAGTTTGCCAAACTTCTGAACCTCATTCAAATCAATGGGAGGCAAAATCAAGGGCCTAGAAAACACCTTCAAATGGGCCCAAAAGTTGCCAAATTTAGATCAAACTGTTTTACAGTGGAGCCCCGCTGTTTTGGCACAACATTATCATCCTATACCAGTGATGGCGAAACTATGGCACGCGTGCCAGAGAAGGCACGCAGAGCCCTCCTTGCTGGCATGCGGCATCAACCTTGTACTCCACTTTGAACTACTGGTGCAATAGTGTCGCAGTTCTAAGTTGCCTATGATCGGAGCGAGGAGACATTTCTCCTCACCCCGGCCGACACCGTCGCACATGAATGGCGTCAGCACCTGGCGCACCCGGGCCCAGACTGCTTGGAGAGGGCTCATTGGGCCCCTGAGGGCTAGGGTCACACTTAAATTGTGACCCTAGCCTGACGAAAGTATTTTCCACTGCAGCGCAGAGCTTTAATGCTATGCTCTGCCAGACAACAAGCCCATAGAAACCCACTGTTTACCTTGCCATCCAGTAGTTGGCAAGGTAAACAGCGGGTTTCTATGGGCTCCAGCGCACAGTGTTAAACGCTATGCGCTGCAGCTGAAAATACTTGCGCCAGGCTAAGGTAACAATGCAAGTGTGAACCTAGCCCCACAACTCACCCTCGGGTGGGCCCTTGAGCAGTGCCCCCACAGCCAAGGCCGAATACAGGGGGAAGGCTGGGAGGTTCATCTTCCCCGGGCGCAGCAGGCAGGGAGGGCACACTCCTCCTCCTGCAGCACCTGAGGTCTCTCCCCGCCGCCCACATGTTGCCCCCCCCTGCAGCGGATGCCGGCTTTCTTCTCCACTGCAGAGCCGCACACTCTGTGCTGACAGGACCTGTGATGATGTCAATGGAGGGGAGGAGTCAGGGATCACATGATCAGCTCCTAGGTGTATGCAGGACTCTGCCCTGCTGGTCATCATGATGCTGGATTAGGTGAAGTTTATGTGTGGGGTCTGGATGGATTTACAGTGTGGATGTAGCAGAGCTGAGTGGGTACTAGGTGTATGGAGCAAAGCCGCATGTGTATGAGGTGTATGGAGCAGGCCACATATGTATACGGAGCAGAGCTGAGTATGTACGAGGCGTGCGGAGCAGAACCGAGTGTGTACGAGGTGTAAGGAGCGGAGCCGAGTGTGTACAAGGTGTATGGAGTGGAGCCGAGTGTGTACAAGGTGTACGGAGCAGAACTGTATGTGTACGAGGTGTACAGAGCGGAGCTGTGTGTACGAGGTGTACGGAGTGAAGCCGCATGTGTACGAGGTGTATGGAGCGGAGCCGTGTGTGTACGAGGTGTACGGAGCGGAGCCGCATGTGTACGAGATATATGGAGTGGAGTCACGTCTGTATGAGGTGTACGGAGCGGAGCAACGTGTGTACTAGGTGTACAGAGCGGAGCAGAGTGTGTACGAGGTTTACGGAGCGGAGCAGAGTCTGTACAAGGTGTATGGAGCAGATCCGAGTGTGTACGAGGTGTATTGAGCGGTGCTGAGTGTGTACGAGGTGTACGGAGCAGAGCCATGTGTGTACGAAGTGTACGGAGCGGAGCCGCGTGTGTATGAGGTGTACAGAGTGGAGCCGCATGTGTACAAGGTGTATGGAGCAGATCCGAGTGTGTACGAGGTGTATTGAGCGGTGCTGACTGTGTACGAGGCGTGCGGAGCAGAACCGAGTGTATACGAGGTGTACTGAGCGGAGCCACGTGTGTACGAGGTGTATGGAGTGGAGCCGTGTGTGTAAGAGGTGTACAGAGCAGAGCAGAGTGGGCACAAGGTGTACGGTGTGGTACCGAGTGCTTACAAGGAGTCCGGAGCGGAACTGTACATGTACAGTGCCTACAAGTAGTATTCAACCCCCTGCAGATTTAGGTGGTTTGATAAGATGCAAATAAGTTAGAGCCTTCAAACTGCAAATGAGAGTAGGATTTATTAACAGAAGCATAAATCTTACAAACCAAAAAGTTATGTTGCTCAGTTGAATTTTAATAAATTTTAAACATAAAAGTGTGGGTCAATTATTATTCAACCCCTCAAACCACCAGCATTCTGTTTGGTCCCCCTAAAGTATTAAGAAGTAGTTCAGGCACAAAGAACAATGACCTTCACATGTGTGGATTAATTCTCTCTTTTGCCAGCCTTTTCTGACTATTTAAGACGCTCCCCAAACTTGTGAACAGCACTCATACATGGTCAACATGGGAAAGAAAAAGGAGCATTCCAAGGCCATCAGAGACAAGATCGTGGAGGGTCACAAGGCTGGCAAGGGGTACAAAACCCTTTCCAAGAAGTTGGGCCTACCTGTCTCCACTGTTGGGAGTATCATCCGGAAGTGGAAGGCTTATGGAACTACTGTTAGCCTTCCACGGCCTGGACAGCCTTTGAAAGTTTCCTCCCGTGCCGAGGCCAGGCTTGTCCGAAGAGTCAAGGCTAACCCAAGGACAACAAGGAAGGAGCTCCGGGAAGATCTCATGGCAGTGGGGACATTGGTTTCAGTCAATACCATAAGTAACGTACTCCACCGCAATGGTCTCCGTTCCAGACGAGCCCGTAAAGTACCTTTACTTTCAAAGCGTCATGTCAAGGCTCGTCTACAGTTTGCTCATGATCACTTGGAGGACTCTGAGACAGACTGGTTCAAGGCTCTATGGTCTGATGAGACCAAGATCGAAATCTTTGGTGCCAACCACACACGTGACGTTTGGAGACTGGATGGCACTGCATACGACCCCAAGAATACCATCCCTACAGTCAAGCATGGTGGTGGCAGCATCATGCTTTGGGGCTGTTTCTCAGCCAAGGGGCCTGGCCATCTGGTCCGCATCCATGGGAAGATGGATAGCACGGCCTACCTGGAGATTTTGGCCAAGAACCTCCGCTCCTCCATCAAGGATCTTAAGATGGGTCGTAATTTCATCTTCCAACAAGACAACGACCCAAAGCACATAGCCAAGAAAACTAAGGCCTAGTTCAAGAGGGAAAAATCAAGGTGATGGAGTGGCCTAGTCAGTCTCCTGACCTTAACCCAATTGAAAACTTGTGGAAGGAGCTCAAGATTAAAGTCCACATGAGACACCCAAAGAACCTAGATAACTTGGAGAAGATCTGCATGGAGGAGTGGGCCAAGATAACTCCAGAGACATGTGCCGGCCTGATCAGGTCTTATAAAAGACGATTATTAGCTGTAATTGCAAACAAGGGTTATTCCACAAAATATTAAACCTAGGGGTTGAATAATAATTGACCCACACTTTTATGTTTAAAATTTATTAAAATTCAACTGAGCAACATAACTTTTTGGTTTGTAAGATTTATGCTTCTGTTAATAAATCCTACTCTCGTTTGCAGTTTGAAGGCTCTAACTTATTTGCATCTTATCAAACCACCTAAATCTGCAGGGGGTTGAATACTACTTGTAGGCACTGTACGAGGTGTACGGAGCAGAGCTGTGTCTGTATGAGGTGTAAGGAGCAGAGCTGTGTCTGTATGAGGTGTACGGAGCAGAGCCGCGTACGGACCGGAGCTGTATGCATAAGAGGTATGTGTACCAGTGGTAGCCCCCACGGATTCCGCTCCCACTCCTATAGTCCCAGCCACCTTTGCCAGCAGCATTCTTCTCCAGAGTCTCTTCTGCTGCTGTCTGCATTCTGCAGCTCAGCATTGCGTACCACGATGTTGACATCACTGAGAGCCACTGTGCTGATATATACAGAGCGAGAACAGAGGTGAGTAGAGGGAGAGATCCGGACGGCCAGACACTCCGCTTGGCTGCGGTGCTACCCATATTGCATTGCGGCTCCATTGAGCTGCTTGTATTATTTGTGCGCTTCAGGATGCTTGCCTATATACTAAGCATCCTCAGACGCACAAACATTCAACATGTTGCATTTGCAGGGTACTTTTAAAAAACACAAGGGAACGCAAATGCACCTTAGCCCGCTTCTAACAACGTAATATACTCACTGTCAGAAACAGCTCTTGCTGGTTTCAGCAGTCACTGCTCCTGTAAGTGTAAGAATCGCACATGAATGATCGGTCACTTGGTCACATGACGTCTACTCAGACCGCGGGGGGGGGGGGAAGGAAGCCAAACTGTACTCTTGTCCCGGGTGCCAGAAAACCTAGATACGACCGCTGATCTCAGACCCAGGCTGTCATGTAGTGAGATCTACAGCCACTCTATTTCCTGTATCTCCGCACACACAGGAAATAGAGCAGCAGCAGCAGCTCACACTACTTGACAGGTTGAGAGTCTGAGAGATCAGCGGCTGCAGCTAAGGTTAGAAGGGAGGAGGGGGAGGCAGCACTAAGGGGCCCCTGAGGGTCCCTCTGGTGTGGGGACAGCGCTCAGGGGCCCTCCAGTGTGGGGGCAGCACTAAGGTACCCCCCAGTGTGGAGGCAGCACTAAGGGGCCCCCCGAGTGTGGGGGCAGTGCACAGGGGCCCCCGAGGGTGAGGTGTGGGGCAGTACTCAGGGGGCCCTGTCAGGGGCAAATTACACCAGGGGAGAGACAGCGTGCATGGGGGGAGACATCGTGCAGGGGGGGGAGACATCTTGCGGGGGGGAGACATCATGCAGAGGGGAAACATCGTGCAGGGGGGGAGACAGCGTGCAGGGAAGAGACACAGCATACAGGAATGGGACAGGTGCAGGGGAAAGATAGCGTGCAGGTGGAGACACAGTGCGCAGGGGGGAGACAGGCGCACAGGGCGAGATAAGTGCACAGGGGGAGATAGGTGCGCAGGGGGGGACACAGCGAACAGGGCACAGGCGGAGACAGGTGTAGGGGAGAGACATAGCGCACAGGGAGGGGAACAAGCACAGGTAAGAGACAGGCTCAAGGGAGAGACAGAGACAGTGCACAGGGGAGAGAGACTGCACAGAGAAAGTAGACACTGCACAAGGGGAGAAATATGCACAGAGAGGGGAGAGACAGTGCACAGGATGGGAGAGACAGCATTTGGGGGGGAGACAGCATGGTAGGGATTAAATATGTGAGAGATATATATACATATATTTGTGAGGGATGTACAGTGTTAGCCAAAAGTATTGACACCCCTGCAATTCTGTCAGATAATACTCAGTTTCTTCCTGAAAATGATTGCAATCACAAATTCTTCGGTATTATTATCTTCATTTAATTTGTCTTTAATGAAAAAACACAAAAGAGAATGAAGCAAAAAGCAAAACATTGATCATTTCACACAAAACTCCAAAAATGGGCCAGACAAAAGTATTGACACCCTCAGCCTAATACTTGGTTGCTAGTGATGAGCGAGTACTAAAATGCTCGGGTGCTCGAAGCTCGGGCCGAGCATCCCGAGATACTCGTGTACTCGGCCCGAGTAACGAGCCCAATGTTATCCTAGGGGAGACACGAGTATTTTTATGAAATGACTGCCGGCTGCCTGGAAAAACCCTAAAAATGTCACAAAAGTCTCAGAAGAGTGCTGAAATGACATGGCAACACCATGGGGAAGACCCCTGGAAGCATTTCTCACTCAAAAGTCACAGCTGTGAACAATGTTGTCCGAGTTTCACGCCAATTTTACGGAGTCTCCAGAAAACCTTCCAAAATGACACCAAAATGAATATTTAGGGTGGAAATGTTAAGGGCACATACCCAATAGTGAGATACAGCTGGTGTATGTCACTTTTTGTGATTACATAAAAGATTTTACGTGAAAACATTGTGCGACACTCCGATGACCCTGACAAGAGACGTACCTGAAGCCCTGTCTACAAATAAAGTGCCCATTTTGAGGAACTGGGTCTATAGTAGTATCTTCCATTGCAAGGGCAGTCAAAAATTTGGAGGTTCACCAATGCCCCTGGATACAGACATGCAGGATGGCCTGTAAACAAGAACTGGGTGTATTTTAGTATAGCCCTTTGGTCAGGGCAGCCAAAAATTGGGAGGTTCAACAATGACCCATGCTTACAGACATGTAGTAGGGCCTGTAACCCTCAAGTGGGTGTATTGTAGTATAGCCCTTTGGTCAGGGCAGCCAAAAATTGGGAGGCTCCTCTTTGTCCCTGGATAGAGACGTGCACGAGGGCCTGTTAAGAACTGGGTGTATTGTAGTATAGCCCTTTTGTCAGGGCAGCCAAAAATTGGTAGGCTCCTCTTTGTCCCTGGATAAAGACGTGCAGGAGGGCCTGTTAAGAACTGGGTGTATTGTAGTATAGCCCTTTGGTCAGGGCAGACAAAAATTGGGAGGTTCAACAATGACCCATGCATTCAGACATGTAGTAGGGCCTGTAACCCTCAAGTGGGTGTATTGTAGTATAGCCCTTTGGTCAGGGCAGACAAAAATTGGGAGGCTCCTCTTTGTCCCTGGATAGAGACGTGCAGGAGGGCCTGTTAAGAACAGGGTGTATTGTAGTATAGCCCTTTTGTCAGGGCAGCCAAAAATTGGGAGGCTCCTCTTTGTCCCTGGATAGAGACGTGCAGGAGGGCCTGTTAAGAACTGGGTGTATTGTAGTATAGCCCTTTGGTCAGGGCAGACAAAAATTGGGAGGTTCAACAATGACCCATGCATTCAGACATGTAGTAGGGCCTGTAACCCTCAAGTGGGTGTATTGTAGTATAGCCCTTTGGTCAGGGCAGACAAAAATTGGGAGGTTCAACAATGACCCATGCATTCAGACATGTAGTAGGGCCTGTAACCCTCAAGTGGGTGTATTGTAGTATAGCCCTTTGGTCAGGGCAGACAAAAATTGGGAGGTTCAACAATGACCCATGCATTCAGACATGTAGTAGGGCCTGTAACCCTCAAGTGGGTGTATTGTAGTATAGCCCTTTGGTCAGGGCAGACAAAAATTGGGAGGCTCCTCTTTGTCCCTGGATAGAGACGTGCAGGAGGGCCTGTTAAGAACAGGGTGTATTGTAGTATAGCCCTTTTGTCAGGGCAGCCAAAAATTGGGAGGCTCCTCTTTGTCCCTGGATAGAGATGTGCAGGAGGGCCTGTTAAGAACTGGGTGTATTGTAGTATAGCCCTTTGGTCAGGGCAGACAAAAATTGGGAGGTTCAACAATGTCCCATGCTTACAGACATGTAGTAGGGCCTGTAACCCTCAAGTGGGTGTATTGTAGTATAGCCCTTTGGTCAGGGCAGACAAAAATTGGGAGGTTCAACAATGACCCATGCATTCAGACATGTAGTAGGGCCTGTAACCCTCAAGTGGGTGTATTGTAGTATAGCCCTTTGGTCAGGGCAGACAAAAATTGGGAGGTTCCTCTTTGTCCCTGGATAGAGACGTGTAGGAGTACCTAAAAACATTTTTCCCATTGAAAAGGAGCGGGTCTCCTGTCGTTGTAATGCCCATTCTAACAGAATGGGCTAAAAAATTTACCACTGCAGGTATACCTCAAACAAGAGCCTAACTATTCTAACGCTCATCATGGTGTCACATGAGGAGAAGGAGTAGCAGTCCAGCGATTAGCCAAAGTACAGAAGTGTGTACCCATGGGTGAGTGGAGGTACATGTCAAATTCAAATAACAAAATTAAATTCAGTTGTCATTTCCTGGTGGTGTGGTGAAGTCTGGCCCAATCCAACCCTTGTTCATCTTGATCAGAGTGAGCCTGTCCGCATTTTCAGTTGACAGGCGGGTGCGTTTATCAGTGATGATTCCACCTGCTGCACTGAAAACACGCTCTGATAAAACGCTAGCGGCAGGGCAGGCCAGGACTTCCAAGGCATAGAGAGCCAATTCATGCCACGTGTCGAGCTTGGAGACCCAATAATTGAAAGGCACCGAGGAATCTCGCAGTACAGTTGTTCGATCTGCAAGGTACTCCTTCAGCATCTGCCCGAACTTAGCATTTCTGGTGGCACTACCCCGCACGTCAGGGGCTGTGGTACGTGAGGAGCTGAGAAAACTGTCCCACATCGTAAAGACAGTTCCCCTGCCTCTGGCGGATTGGACTTGTGCCCCTCTCGGCCGTACGCCTTGGTTGTCCATCGAATCCTGACCTATGCCGCTAGCGTTTTGTGAGGGGAAGGATTTCACAACTTCCGTGACTATGGCCCTCTGGAACTGCAGCATTTTGGCAGACCTCCCCGCCTCAGGAATGAGAGACATAAAGTTCTCCTTGTAGCGTGGGTCTAAGAGTGTTGCCAACCAGTACTGATTGTCGGCCAAGATGTTCTGAACGCGAGGGTCACGAGCTTACCATAAAGTCAGCCATGTGCGCCAGACTCTTAACAGCCATCACTTCAGTATCCAGACCAACATGATGACTGAACATGCTGTCCTCCTCCTCCTCTTCCTCCTCCTCCTCCTCATCTCCCCTGTCCTCTTGCCAGCCACGCTGAATCGAGGGTATGACTGGTGTGCATGTCATATCCCCAATTTGGCCTGAGAGTTGCTCCATGTCTTCATCCTCCTCCTCCTCCTCGTCATAGTCCTCCACTACACGTTGTGATGACATGAGGCTGGGCTGTGTGTTTTCACCCACACCCACTACAGTTTCTTGCTCTAAGTCATCGCGCTCGGCCTGCAATGCATCCTCTTTTATTTTCAGCAGAGACCGTTTTAGAAGGCAGAGTAGTGGTATGGTGACGCTAATAATGGCGTCATCGCCGCTCACCATCTTGGTGGAGTCCTCAAAGTTTTGGAGGACGGTGCATAGGTCCGACATCCATCTCCACTCCTCAGGTGTTATGTGTGGAGTTTGACCCATTTCCCGACGGCTTAGGTGATGCAGGTAGTCCACAACTGCCCTCTTCTGCTCACATATCCTGACCAACATGTGCAGCGTTGAATTCCAACGCGTGGGGACATCACACACCAGTCTGTGGGCCGGAAGACGCAAACGGCGCTGAAAGCTTGCAAGGCCGGCTGAAGCAGCAGGTGACTTGCGAAAATGTGCAGACAGACGCCGAACGTTTACCAGCAGGTCAGACACCTCCGGGTATGACTTCACAAACCTCTGAACCACCAGGTTGAGCACATGGGCCACGCATGGAACATGCGTCAGCTGCCCTCGCCTCAAAGCTGCCACCAGGTTCCGGCCATTGTCACACACGACCTTTCCTGGCTTTAGGTTCAGAGGTGTGAGCCAGTGATCTGCCTGCTGTTTCAGAGCTGTCCACACCTCTTCTGCATTGTGGGGTTTGTCACCTATGCAGACTAGCTTCAGCACAGCCTGTTGCCGCTTTGCAGAGGCAGTGCTGCAGTGCTTCCAGCTTGGGACTGGTGTGGAGGGTACAGTGGATGAGGATGCGCAGGTGGAGGAGGAGGAGGCTGAAGAGCATGACATTCTGGAGCTGTAGAGTGTCGGTGAAACCATGACAGAGGTAGGGCCTGCTATCCTTGGTGTGGGAAGGACGTGTTCCGTCCCTCGCTCAGACTGGGTCCCAGCCTCCACAATATTAATCCAGTGTGCCGTCAAGGAGATGTAGCGGCCTTGCCCACAAGCACTTGTCCACGTGTCAGTGGTTAGGTGGACTTTGGCTGAAACAGCATTGTTCAGGGCACGTGTGATGCTGTTGGACACGTGGTTATGCAATGCGGGGACGGCACATCTGGAGAAATAGTGTCGGCTGGGGACCGAGTAACATGGGACAGCAGCCGCCATCAGGTCGCGGAATGCGTCCGTCTCCACCAGACGGAAAGGCAACATTTCTAGCGCTATGAGTCGCGAAATGTGAGCATTGAGGACTGTGGCATGTGGGGCATTGGCAGCGTATTTGCGCCTGCGTTCAAATGTTTGCTGAATGGATAATTGAACGCTGCGCTGGGACAAGGACGTGCTTGATGGTGGTGTAATTTGTGCTTCAGCAACTTCAGGTGCTGGACCGGAGGCTTGTTCGCGGCCAGCATGGACAGGGGATTGGCTTGCATGCACAAACGCCGAAGACCTAGCAGTGACATCAGCACGCACCGCTCCTCGACTCTGTGCTACTTCCCACAAAGTCGGGTGCTTGGCTGACATGTGCCTGATCATGCTGGTGGTGGTCAGGCTGCTAGTTTTCGTACCCCTGCTGATAGTGGCATGGCAGGTGTGGCAAATGGCCTTTTTAGAGTCTTCTGGAGCCAACTTAAAAAACTCCCAGACTCGGGAAGACCGAACATTTGCACAGGCACCTTGAGTCGTGTTGTTGTTCCGGCGAACGGTTGCCTGCCTTCTGCCTGCGGACGCAACCCTGCTTCGTACTGGCTGTTGGGATGCTACGCCTCCCTCCCCCTGTGCACTGCTGTCCTCGCTCTGCATATCCTCCTGCCATGTAGGGTCAGCTACTGGATCATCCACCACGTCGTCTTCCTCTTCCGCACCCTGATCCTCCTCCAAACTTCTTGGCAATTGTGTCTCATCATCGTCCACCCCTTGTTGAGACACTTTGACAACGTTCCGTTCGTCATAACGCGGCTGCTCAAATATTTGGGCATCTGTACATACCATCTCCTCATGACCCACTTCAAGAGGAGGTGGCGACAGGCCAGATTCTGCGAATGGATACGTGAACAGCTCTTCTGAGTGTCCTAGTGTGGGATCTGTAATGTCCGTGGACGTGTACTCGGCCAGGTGGTAGGAAGGAGGATCAGGTTGGGAAATGTGCGGTGCAGTATCACGGCTACTGACAGTTGACCGTGCGGAAGACAGGGTGTTTGTGGAGGTGCCCATCTGACTTGAAGCATTATCCGCTATCCAAGTAACAACCTGTTGACACTGGTCTTGGTTCAACAGTGGTGTACTGCTGCGGGCCCCAAGAATTTGGGACAGGACGTGCGAGCGAGGAGATGTGGCCCTTTGTTGTTGCGAAATTAGTGCTTGCACACGACCTCGGCCTCTGCCTGCACCACCATCACGTCCACTTCCTTGTTCCTTGCCAACCGCCTTGCCAACGCCTTTGCGCATTTTGCCTGTATAGAGCGACAACTGTCTGGTGACTGTGGAGGTCACAGGAGATTAGGATTTTAGTTCCCTAACCTGTAGAAACGTATGACGTACAACAGTGTGGTGACTGTTGAGATGACAAGAGTTAGGATTTTAGTTCCCTAACCTGTAGAAACGTATGACGTACAACAGTGTGGTGACTGTTGAGATGACAAGAGTTAGGATTTTAGTTCCCTAACCTGTAGAAACGCATGACGTACAACAGTGTGGTGACTGTTGAGATGACAAGAGTTAGGATTTTAGTTCCCTAACCTGTAGAAACGTATGACGTACAACAGTGTGGTGACTGTTGAGATGACAAGAGTAAGGATTTTAGTTCCCTAACCTGTAGAAACGTATGACGTACAACAGTGTGGTGACTGTTGAGATGACAAGAGTTAGGATTTTAGTTCCCTAACCTGTAGAAACGTATGACGTACAACAGTGTGGTGACTGTTGAGATGACAAGAGTTAGGATTTTAGTTCCCTAACCTGTAGAAACGTATGACGTACAACAGTGTGGTGACTGTTGAGATGACAAGAGTTAGGATTTTAGTTCCCTAACCTGTAGAAACGTATGACGTACAACAGTGTGGTGACTGTTGAGATGACAAGAGTTAGGATTTTAGTTCCCTAACCTGTAGAAACGTATGACGTACAACAGTGTGGTGACTGTTGAGATGACAAGAGTTAGGATTTTAGTTCCCTAACCTGTAGAAACGTATGACGTACAACAGTGTGGTGACTGTTGAGATGACAAGAGTTAGGATTTTAGTTCCCTAACCTGTAGAAACGTATGACGTACAACAGTGTGGTGACTGTTGAGATGACAAGAGTTAGGATTTTAGTTCCCTAACCTGTAGAAACGTATGACGTACAACAGTGTGGTGACTGTTGAGATGACAAGAGTTAGGATTTTAGTTCCCTAACCTGTAGAAACGTATGACATACAACAGTGTGGTGACTGTTGAGATGACAAGAGTTAGGATTTTAGTTCCCTAACCTGTAGAAACGTATGACGTACAACAGTGTGGTGACTGTTGAGATGACAAGAGTTAGGATTTTAGTTCCCTAACCTGTAGAAACGTATGACGTACAACAGTGTGGTGACTGTTGAGATGACAAGAGTTAGGATTTTAGTTCCCTAACCTGTATTAAGGTAGTACGTACACCTGTCTGGTGACTGTTTTGATGACAAGAGTTAGGATTTTAGTTCCCTAACCTGTATTAAGGTAGTACGTACACCTGTCTGGTGACTGTAATGGTTTGAAGAGAGGATTTTAGTTCCTAACCTGTATTAAGGTAGTACGTACACCTGTCTGGTGACTGTTTTGATGACAAGAGTTAGGATTTTAGTTCCCTAACCTGTATTAAGGTAGTACGTACACCTGTCTGGTGACTGTAATGGTTTGAAGAGAGGATTTTAGTCCCTAACCTGTATTAAGGTAGTACGTACACCTGTCTGGTGACTGTTTTGATGACAAGAGTTAGGATTTTAGTTCCCTAACCTGTATTAAGGTAGTACGTACACCTGTCTGGTGACTGTAATGGTTTGAAGAGAGGATTTTAGTCCCTAACCTGTATTAAGGTAGTACGTACACCTGTCTGGTGACTGTTTTGATGACAAGAGTTAGGATTTTAGTTCCCTAACCTGTATTAAGGTAGTACGTACACCTGTCTGGTGACTGTAATGGTTTGAAGAGAGGATTTTAGTTCCCTAACCTGTATTAAGGTAGTACGTACACCTGTCTGGTGACTGTAATGGTTTGAAGAGAGGATTTTAGTGCCTAACCTGTATTAAGGTAGTACGTACACCTGTCTGGTGACTGTTTTGATGACAAGAGTTAGGATTTTAGTTCCCTAACCTGTATTAAGGTAGTACGTACACCTGTCTGGTGACTGTAATGGTTTGAAGAGAGGATTTTAGTCCCTAACCTGTATTAAGGTACTAAGTACAAGAGTGTGGTGACTCTAATGGTCACAGAAAAGCTTGGATTCCCATCTGTATCACCCTGCCTAGATCCTCCTAGATTAGTCCTGAGAAGGACTGTTCTGGTCACTGGAAATCTTGGACTCCGATCTGGATCACCCTGCCTATGTCCTCCTAGATTAGTCCTGAGAAGGACTGTTGTGGTCAGCAGCAGCAGTTTGCAGCCCTGCTCCGGATCTACCTATGAGGGCCGCAAATCTGTCCCTAATCAGCAGCAGACACTCTCCCTACACTCACTGTCTGGATGGCTGTGTGCCGAGCACAGCACGCCGGGAGTTATAAAGGCTCGGTCACGCTGTGCAGGGCGGCCAATCACTGCTATGCCACAACTAACAGGGCTGTGGCATTGCAGTGGTCTGTCAGCCAATCCCTGCACGTGGGCTGGCTCTCAAAAGAGCGCCAACATGGAGAGATGACGACTACGAGCACAGCACGAGTATCGCGAGATTACTCGGTGCTCGGCGAGTCGCCCGAGTACAGTGATACTCGTGCGAGTACCGAGTAGTGCCGAGCATGCTCGCTCAACACTATTGGTTGCACAACCTTTAGCCAAAATAACTGTGATCAACCACTTCCGGTAACCATCAATGAGTTTCTTACAATGCTCTGCTGGAATTTTAGACCATTCTTCTTTGGGAAACTGCTCCAGGTCCCTGATATTTGAAGGGTGCCTTCTCCAAACTGCCATTTTTAGATCTCTCCACAGGTGTTCTATGGGATTCAGGTCTGGACTCATTGCTGGCCACCTTAGAAGTCTCCAGTGCTTTCTCTCAAACCATTTTCTAGTGCTTTTTGAAGTGTGTTTTGGGTCATTGTCCTGCTGGAAGACCCATGACTTCTGAGGGAGACTCAGCTTTCTCACACTGGGCCCTACATTATGCTGCAAAATTTGTTGGTAGTCTACAGACCTCATAATGCCATGCACACGGTCAAGCAGTCCAGTGCGAGAGGCAGAAAAGCAACCCCAAGACATCAGGGAACCTCCGCCATGTTTGACTGTAGGGACCGTGCTCTTTTCTTTGAATTCCTCTCTTTTTCTCCTGTAAACTCTATGTTGATGCCTTTGGCCAAAAAGCTCTACTTTTGTCTCATCTGACCAGAGAACATTCTTCCAAAACGTTTTAGGCTTTCTCAGGTAAGTTTTGGCAAACTCCAGCCTGGCTTTTTTATGTCTCGGGGTAAGAAGTGGAGTCTTCCTGGGTATCCTACCATACAGTCCCTTTTCATTCAGACGCCGACAGATAGTGCGGGTTGACACTGTTGTACCCTCGGACTGCAGGGCAGTTTGAACTTGTTTGGATGTTAGTCGAGGTTCTTTATCCACCATCCGCACAATCTTGCGTTGAAATCTCTTGTCAATTTTTCTTTTCCGTCCACATCTAGGGAGGTTAGCCACAGTGCCATGGGCTTTAAACTTCTTGATGACACTGCGCACGGTAGACACAGGAACATTCAGGTCTTTGGAGATGGACTTGTAGCCTTGTGATTGCTCATGCTTCCTCACAATTTGGTTTCTCAAGTCCTCAGACAGTTCTTTGGTCTTCTTTCTTTTCTCCATGCTCAATGTGGTATACACCAGGACACAGGACAGAGGTTGAGTCAACTTTAATCCATGTCAACGGGCTTCAAGTGTGATTTAGTTATTGCCAACACCTGTTAGGTGCCACAGGTAAGTTACATGTGCTGTTAATTACACAAATTAGAAAAGTATCACATGATTTTTCTAACAGTGCCAATACTTTTGTCCACCCCCTTTTTTATGTTTGGTGTGAAACTGTATCCAATTTGGCTTTAGGACAATTCTTTTTGTGTTTTTTTCATTGAAGACAAATTAAATGAAGATAATAATTCCAAAGAATTTTTAATTGCAATCATTTTCAGGAAGAAACTGAGTATTATCTGACAGAATTTCAGGGGTGTCAATACTTTTGGCCAACACTGTACATACATGCAGCAGTATGTACTAAAGGGGGCCTACTGAGACTGTTTCGCCCGGGCCCACAAAAACCTGGAGTTGGCTCTGATTAGAATAGTGACTTTGCTGCAAGGCGACAAGGATGGGGCATTACTATAAGAAAGGGGTCAGGATGGGGACATTACTACAAAAAGGGGGTCAGGATGGGGATATTACTACAAGAAGGGGGCCAGGATTGGGACATAACTGCAAGGAAAGGGTCAGGATGGAGCCCATAATTGCAAGGAGATGGTCAAGATGGAGCCCATAACTGCAAGGAGAGGGTCAGGATGGGGACATAACTGCAAACAGAGGGTCAGGATGGGGACATATCTAGAAGGACAAGGTCAGGATGGAGCCCATCACTGCAAGGAGAGGGTCAGGTTGGGGACATAAATGCAAGGCGAGATTCAGGATGGGGACATAACTAGAAGGGCAAGGTCAGGATGGAGCCCATCACTGCAAGGAGAGGGTCAGGTTGGGGACATAACTGTAAGGAGGGGATCAGGATGCAGCACATAGCTACATAATTACAATTAGAGGGTCAAGATGGAGGCATTACTACAAGAAGAGGGTCAGGATGGAGCACATAGCTACAAGGAAAGGGTCAGGATGGAGCACATAGCTACAAGGAGAGGGTCAGGATGGAGCACATTACTACAAGAAGAGGGTCAGGATGGAGCACATAGCTACAAGGAGAGGGTCAGGATGGAGACAATACTACAAGGAGAGGGTTAGGATGGAGCACATAGCTACAAGGAGAGGGTCCGGATGGAGACATTACTACAAGGAGAGGGTCAGGATGGAGCACATAACTAGCACTATAACACTGCTTTAATTTAGTTTAACTTGCTGTAATTTAGTTTAAATTGCCCTATTGGCACTTCTCAGTAAAGAATTAGGTTTTGGGTTGCAATTTGGGCACTCGGTCTCTGAAAGGTTCGCCATTACTGTCCTGTTCTATTACTTAGCATGCTTCAGCACCGCTGTCACCTTGCCTCAGGACAGACATGCAGATTTTCATAATCTGCGTGAAAAAAAGCATCAAACTATGCACCATAGACACATGTTCTAAATAAGTCCAGGGAGAACCTCAGTTGTGGTGAAAGGACTTGAGGATTCCATTTGCCCCCTGAAAACGTCCACAGAGACGTCTAGGGCAAGGGTGGCAAACTGCAGTCCTCAAGGTCTGAAAATAGTGCAAGTTTTCAGGATTTCCTTAGGACTGCACAATTGCTAATTTCATCACTTGCAGAGGTGATGATTCCAGCACCTTGTGTAATGCTAAGGAAAACCTGAAAACATGTACTGTTTGCAGCCCTTGAGAACTGCACTTGGCCAGCCCTGTTTTACAGGAGTGTGTGTAGTGTTTTGCATTTCTACAGCTCAGATGTCAGGCCAGATGCCTGCAGCTTTTATGCCAGTCTCTGTAGATCAGTATTAAATCATCTCTTTCCAGAACACAGGAGTCCAGCACACAAGGAGTGAAGTACAAAGAAAATGTACTGTAGCACAGAGTATAATAAGTCTCAAACACACATATATGAAAATACATGGTAAATATAAGGAAAGTCCCACAGGGATCAGCAGACTCTATTACAATGGTGCAAAGTCCATTAAGGACAGAGTCCATTAGGGGCATTGAGGTGTAGCCCAAAGGCAGCAGTCTCCCTAATCCAGAAAGGGGAAGCACAACTGGTGATAAACTTGGGAAGGGGAGAAAATTAACAAAAAAACAGGCCTCGCTGTTCAATGAACTGAAAAACAACTGAAAAAAGTCCCTCTTTTGAAAAAATGGCAACTAAGGGATGGGTCGGTGACTCAACAATATGCCTTTTTAGGTAAGTCCTCTCTATTCATCGTAGAAAGACTTGAGCAGCTTTTTGAAGGTCGCTGTTCTACATGGTACTTAGTTGCCAGATGGTTTTGGGGGGTCTCAGGGAATACTCCACCAGGGACATTCTGTGCCACCACCTGCCATCAGCACACCCCGCCACCACTGGAGGAGAGGGTTGGATTAATTAGGGGATGACCACCCTCGCTAGGAGAGATAGGACCAACTTGGGCAACACCGACAGGTCCTTCAGGAACGATGGCTCCTGCAGGGTTGGCTCCAGCTGGTTGACTAACCAAGAAAGGCCTGGCCTCAATTGGAGACATCTACTGGATGAATTCCACCAGCTTGACTCAGGTACATCAGTCATCAAAGTAATTGGTCTTCGGCCCATGCAACCACTGTCAGGCGATTGCATCCGCGAGCCTAATGTCTTCAAAAAAAGAGACAAAACAGGGTGGTTTTTGCCGTACCGGATAGTTGCTTGGAGGGAGAAGGGGTCCCTACATGGCATTCTCCCAGTCAAAGATCTCTGACTGAGAAACAGAGCTTTTTGTCTCTACTACCTCCTCCTCATCCTCGTCCTCCCAATCCTCACCATCATGCTTGTGGTCCTGGATTTGCTGATCGAGCAGATATGGCATCAACTACAGGTGTAATAAGGCCAGGCATGCTGCAAGATCCTCCTGAATTTGAAATCTTGTGCTCCCAGCTGGCATGTGGGAACTGCTCACCTCCTGGCTGTGAGCTCTTCAGGTCCTCCTCTGCCATCCGAGCTTAGCACTGGATCTTGACCTCGCTGCATATTAGACCCAATGTGGGTAGTGAGGTGGAACTCTAGGTCACATAAGTGTCCTGTGCGGACTGCTCCAGGTCAGGTGCTGAAGCAACCTCTGCCCCTGGGCCTCACAGCTGATGCCACACCAAGCACTGTTTCCAAAATTCCTAGCAGGTGTCAAAAACACCTACAAAGTCCAGAAAGTTTTAAAAAAAGAATTTAAAGCTTAAAAAAATTCTTCAGGTTTAAAGAAAATAGTAGACCAGGTGGCTGCGAAGGTTGAGTGTTGTTTTGAGCCAGCGAGTTTTCTGGCTAACATTTTGGCCCCAATCAGGGAAAAATTTAGAGCCATTTTAAATTTCAAAATTTTTTCTAAGCCAAAGCCGAGTTTGCAGATTTTTTGGTAAATTGCTCGGGTTTGCAATAGCGAACAGAATCTGCAAAGTTCGTGCTGAATTTGAAATTGGAAAACATGTTTCTTGAAAGTTTGCTCATCTCTAACTGGGAGTGAAAGCAGTCTAATTATGTTCTAGGGAGAATAAGATGACTGCAGGGAGGGATATATGTCCCTCAAAAAAGACCCTGTCCATGGATGTTAACACTCTAAGTTTAGCGCTGCCCCCCACTTCACATTGACTGGCCTTGAATAGCTGTAAGGTGGCCACCATATTAATAACACTACCACTAATACTCATAAAGTGCTAATCTACATATAAGTCTAGTCTGATATGCCAATCAGGGCACTATCAATGTTAAAGTACCCAAAATATGCCTGCGTATTTGCCTTTATATCTAATATAGCTTGACAATTCTGTTCACACATGGCTATATACAGTGCCTTGTGAAAGTATTCGGCCCCCTTGAACTTTTCAACCTTTTGCCACATTTCAGGCTTCAAACATAAAGATATAAATTCTAATATTTTTGTGAAGAATCAACAACAAGTGGGACACAATCGTGAAGTGGAACGAAATTTATTGCATATTTTAAACTTTTTTAACAAATAAAAAACTGAAAAGTGGGGCGTGCAATATTATTCGGCCCCCTTGTGTTAATACTTTGTAGCGCCACGTTTTGTTGCAATTACAGCTGCAAGTCACTTGGTGTATGCCTCTATCAGTTTTGCACATTAAGAGACTGAAATTCTTCCTGATTCGTCCTTGCAAAACAGCTGGAGCTCAGTGAGGTTGGATGGAGAGCGTCTTGTGTACAGCAGTTTTCAGCTCTATCCACAGATTATCGATTGGATTCAGGTCTGGACTTTGACTTGGCCATTCTAACAAATGGATACGTTTATTTTTGAACCATTCCATTGTAGATTTTGCTTTATGTTTGGGATCATTGTCTTGTTGGAAGATAAATCTCTGTCCCAGTCTCAGGTCTTTTACAGACTCCAACAGGTTTTCTTTCAGAATGGTCCTGTATTTGGCTCCATCCATCTTCCCATCAATTTTAACCATCTTCCCTGTCCCTGCTGAAGAAAAGCAGGCCCCAAACCATGATGCTGCCACCACCATGTTTGACAGTGGGGATGGTGTTTTGAGGGTGATGAGCTGTGTTGCTTTTACGCCAAACATATCGTTTTGATTTGTTGTCAAAAAGTTTGATTTTGGTTTCATCTGACCAGAGCACCTTATTCCACATGTTTGGTGTCTCCCAGGTGGCTTGTGGCAAACTTCAAACAAGACTTTTTGTGGATTTCTTTGAGAAATGGCTTTCTTCTTGCCACTCTTCCATAAAGGTCAGATTTGTGCAGTGTACGACTGCTTGTTGTCCTGGTGTGTTCCTTGGTCTTCATGATGCTCTCTGCACTTGAAATAGAACCCTAAGACTATCACAGAGCAGGTGCATTTATACAGAGACTTGATTACACACAGGTGGATTCTATGTATCATTACCAGTCATTTAGGACAACATTGGATCATTTAGAGATCCTCACTGAACTTCTGGAGTGAGTTTGCTGCACTGAAAGGGGCCGAATAATATTGTATGCCCCACTTTTCAGTTTTTTGCTAAAAAGTTTAAAACATCCAACAAATTTCATTCCACTTCACGATTGTGTCCACTTGTTGATTCTTCACAAAAAAATTAGAATTCATATCTTTATGTTTTGAAGCCTGAAATGTGCCAAAAGGTTGAAAAGTTCAAGGGGGCCAACTACTTTCACAAGGCACTGTGTATATAAATATATACAGTTGTGGCCAAAAGTATTGACACCCCTGCAATTCTGTCAGATAATACTCAGTTTCTTAATGAAAATGATTGCAATCACAAATTCTTTGGTATTAATATCTTCATTTAATTTGTCTGCAATGAAAAAACACAGAAACAATTGTTCTAAAGCCAAATTGGATATAATTCCACACCAAACATAAAAAGGGGATGGACAAAAGTATTGGCAGTGTTAGAAAAATCATGTGATGCTTCTCTAATTTATGTAATTAACAGCACCTGTAATTTACCTGTGGCACCGAACAGGTGTTGGCAATAACTAAATCGCACTTGCAGCCAGTTGACATGGATTGAAGTTGACTCAACCTCTATCCTGTGTCCTTGTGTGTACCACATTGAGCATGGAAACAAGAAAGAAGACCAAAGAACTGTCTGAGGACTTGAGAAACCAAATTATGAGGAAGCATGAGCAATCTCAAGGCTACAAGTCCATCTCCAAAGACCTGACTGTTCCTGTGTCTACCGTGCGCAGTGTCATCAAGAAGTTTAAAGCACATGGCACTGCGGCTAACCTCCCTAGTTGTGGACGGAAAAGAAAAATTGACAAGAGATTTCAACGCAAGATTGTGCGGATGGTGGATAAAGAACCTCGACTAACATCTAAACAAGTTCAAGCTGCCCTGCAGTCAGAGGGTACAACAGTGTCAACCCGTACTATCTGTCGGCGTCTGAATGAAAAGGGACTGTATGGTAGGATACCCAAGACCCCACTTCTTACCCCGAGACATAAAAAAGCCAGGCTGGAGTTTGCTAAAACTTACCTGAGAAAGCCTAAAACGTTTTGGAAGAATTTTCTCTGGTCAGATGAGACAAAAGTAGAGCTTTTTGGGCAAAGGCATCAGTATAGAGTTTACAGGAGAAAAAAAGAGGCATTCAAAGAAAAGAATACGGTCCCTACAGTCAAACATGGCGGAGGTTCCCTGATGTTTTGGGGTTGCTTTGCTGCCTCTGGCACTGGACTGCTTGACCGTGTGCATGACATTATGAAGTCTGAAGACTACCAACAAATTTTGCAGCATAATGTAGGGCCCAGTGTGAGAAAGCTGGGTCTCCCTCAGAGGTCATGAAGGGCACAAAGGTGAAGTTATTACCATATGAGGGCCACAAAGGGAAAGTTACTACCACATGAGGGGCACAAAGGTGAGGTTACTACCATATGAGGGGCACAGAGGGGAGGTTACTACCACATGAGGGGCACAAAGGTGAAGTTACTACCATATGAGGGGTACAGAGGGGAGGTTACTACCACATGAGGGGCACAAAGGGAAGGTTACTACCATATGAGGGGCACAGAGGGGAGGTTACTACCACATGAGGGGCGCAAAGGGAAGATTACTACCATATTGTGGCGCCCCTGCGGCTAGGCGCCACAGGGTAGTATTACACTTTAATATAAAAATGTGTTTTTTCCTTGTAAGTTGCTAGTTCAGGGTTTAAACCTTATGGAGTCTATTTTTAGCACTCACTTAGGACCGCACCACTTAGAGTAGGGGGAACTGTAATATAGTAGGTTCCACAGGGTGGGGGCGGAGCTTAGGATAGAGTAGAGTGACAGTTGACAGTTTTACCTCAGTCGGTGCTGGGAAGGCAGACAGGGTGGTCAGGCCTGGCAGCCCAGCTGATTGGAGGGTACCCCATCTTTATGTGGGGGCCCAGGACAGATGGCAACGGGCCAGGGCTGGTAGGAGCCAGCTGGTCATGTTGAGGGTACACCGGTGACACGGACAACCAAGGCAGCCAGGAGTTCAACCCTGACTGCAAAGCCGACGAGCTGCAGGCCCAACAGAACCAGGTTGCTGACAGCCCCACAAAGGTACCTCACCCCTCAAGCCCAAAAGACGGTCCTACACTAGTGAAGGAAGACTAAAACCCGGTGTCAGGTGGGAAACTTGTGCGTTCCTGCTGTTCCCATTTGGACCGGTATAAGTCTAGCTAAGCCTACTAGATACAGACTGCAGGACTGGCGGGTGAGCTCTTCAAGGGTGGGAAAGACTGAAAGACCTAGAGAAAGTAATAGACCCTGGAAGGCTAAGAAAGAACATCTAATGACTCCATAAGAAAAACCCTGAGTTGGCAACAACACCCTAAAAACCAAATTGTACCGTGTTTTGTTATGCCATCAGCTGGTACCGAGTAAAGCAAAGTTAAACTAGAACTGGTTTCTGTTATTCTTCCTGCCGCAGCTCAAAGAACTTAACATCATCAACAGCAGAGGGGTAAGAACTGCACCACCATTTACCATCACTGTCCTCCCTCACCGTCTCACCATCATAGCTGCCCTGAGGTAAAGCTCCACCTGTGGGTAGCTGTACCACACTCTGCTGCGCCCTCCATCACCTCAGTGGCCGGCTGGCAGCGCCGGTACCATCTTACCGGACTCTACAGGTGGCGTCACGTTCCCCTGTAAATAACCCCTTTAACCCCCACCGTTTACCATCAACATCTGGTATAATTGATCGCCAGGGCACGGCACCGGGGTCCCGACCATCCGTGACTCCCCACACAGTAGCCCCGGTGTCCGAGTCCCTCATCCACCCTAGCTCTGGTTGAATCAATATGAAGGGCATAAAAATAGAGTGTTCTAATTCCTTATTGTTGCCCTTCAATTTAATCTCTAAAGAACTGCTGAAGAAAGTAAGCCAAGCACAGCATTCGGAAGCCACAAATGGAATGAATTCGGAGTTGGTTGAGTATGTGCACTGCCGCTGCATTCTAGCAGGAATCAAAGTACCCTGATCTGCCGATAGGGGTAATTCCTAAAATTCTGAGACAAAATGCGCATAGCCTAGGGTTACCCATAAGCACTGGATCCATTATTTGCATCAGTTTTTCAACTTTAGAATTCTAAGTCCAAAAACTGATGCTGTTAATGGATGCTGGACTCAAGTGTGACTATTCTGCTATGCGTTTTTTAACAGAAATCAAAAAATGCTGCAAGCAGCATTTTTTGAGTGCAGTCAAAAAACTGATCTGTTTTTTGGGTGCAGTAAAAAACAGATGTTTTTTTAATATGGGGCCCTATGGGAAATGTATCCGTTAAAAAAAAAGGCACCAACTGTTAACGGATCCGTTTTTGCTAGCATTTTTGGCAAAAAACTGCAAAGTCCAAAAAATGCATAGCTGCACAGGAGGCTCAAAAAACAGCCTAGAAAAAACAAATTTGTTATTGATCCTTGAAAAAATCTGATTGGCATGTGTAATCTTACCCATAGGGTCTTATCTCTAGGCAGAGTGGGGCACTCGCATGATGAAGTTTGCTCACCTGGTCCCGTTGTGTGAACCCACAACCAGCATTAGCGCTTGTACAGCTGCCGCTGGATCCACACCTCCACATGCAACATGGCAAAGAACTGGAAACAGGATGAAGTGCCTTTGATCCGCGCTGCTGATGGAAAAACCAGGATCCAAGAAGTCTGGTGCAATGGTGTAACCATTACACCATTACGCCAGACTTCATGGGTCCTGGTTTATCCATCCAGCAGCGCGGATCACCGGCACTTCATCCTGTTTCCAGATAGGGGGGTAATTCGGCTGTTGAACCTGCACCTATCAACTTATCCGGTTAATGATTGACAACTTTTTTCACTGCACAATACATTTAAGGTAATTAGCGTTTATATAATATATGAATTAGCACGTGTGCAACAACTAGTATTGTGCAGGTAATTTACATGTCTCTTCTCAATATGTCCCACATAAACATTTGTAAACTATGTTATGGTAATAGCAACATTCAGACACTGTATGTACTCTTTATAGCCGGCTGCCACCTGGAATGTTCTCACCAATAACCTGCAGCATGGGTGTTTGCCTAGATATATTACTTGCTCACTATGGAAAATGATGTGAAGTTGCATCACATAGCGTCTCTCTGTAGCCATCTGATATGTGTTTGCAACATTATTTAACTTTGCAATAGTATACTTAAAATTGTGCAACATGCCATATCTATACTTCTGGAAAAAAAATGTGTTATAATGAGCAGACCATAAATGCACATAGACTGCAAAGGGCAAAGCAAAGAGAAACTGGAGCTGGATTATATACTGTACTTACTAGACCTCGGTAAACTATGAGAAAACAATCTTTAACACAAGGTGAACTGTCTGCATTAAAGAGCAATGTTAAATATGTAAACCACAAGCAAGTTTAAGCTGGGTGAAGAATTCTTAATGTAATGCCTCATTTTGTCCACATGGGATCTAAGCCGCTTTACTCAAATAACTCAGACGGACTGGTAAAAGTTTCCCGGTTACCTCACTAGAATATCATGTGCTGAGGCTGAATTGTACTCTGGATCGTTGCCAGAGTCACAAAAAAATCTTTATGATACTAATCTCCCCATGATAGCATGCTATGGGGAATGTACAATATCGCAGGTGGCTTAGGTCTAGCAGGCCTCTTCAATTAAATAATGGATACTGCATGAGCCTGCAATGTTAAAGGGTGGGATTGCCTAAAAATATACAACAGACCACATGGCCTACAGGCATCAGTGAATGTTCTCATGCGTGAGATGAAATTCTCACATTCTGTCCTGTGTCCAGAACAACTCTAGTTAAAACTATCGGGTACATTATCTACCAACTGAAGGGAAAGGACATCAACCCAGGAGACAATATGCAATAGCTATTACTGTAGGAATGCACATTAAAATGATGAGTGAAGTAATGGATCATTAGTGCATTTTGTGTTTAATATTGGACCATGACTGCAGGGGCAGACATACTATTGGTGCAACTTGTACAGCCGCACAGAGGCCCAAGAAGTAAGGGTTCCCATTTTTACCTCCAATGAAGCAAGAACCTTATTTTACAAATACATTAAGGATGAATAGTAATGAACATTTGGACTGCAAAGGACCTATATACCATTGTTGCACAGGGGCCCTCTTCTGTGTCCATCCCTCCATAACTTTAAACGTATTTTGAAGGCTGAAGAAATTTCAATCTAAGGCTGCCTTCACATTTGCATTCCACTCTGCAGTGTTCTGCGGAGGGGATCCGCAATGTAATTGCAGCACCGCAAGCCCCTATGTTTATAACGGGAGCGCACAGTGCTGCGCTTGACTGAGCATGACCGTGCGCACCCATTCACTGCCATATGTGATCTGTGCGCAGGCAGATGCCTGCGTACAAATCACCCAGTCTCGTCCGCACCAGAAATGCAACATGTCGTGTTCCTGGTGCAGACGAGACTTGGTGATTTGTGCGCAGGCATCCACCTGCGCACAGAACACATATGGCAGTGGATGGGTGCGCACGGTCATGCGCAGTCAAGCGCAGCACCGTGCGCTCCCATTATAAACATAGGTGCTTGCGGTGCTGCGGTCACATTGCGGATCCCCTCCGCAGAACTCTGCGGAGGGGAATGCAAATGTGAAGGCAGCCTAAATCCCTAGGTATTGCGCCAATCGAAACTGATTTCTAATATGGCTGTATTAAACCTTTTCTACATTCTCTGACTACACTATCTAACTACTATTGATTTTTTTCAAATTCCTATCTGATGACGCTTTGTTTAAGTGCATGCTGGGTTACTCAAATAAAGCACATCACGGTACAGAGGCTATGGTCACTGTCACAATCCTTGACCCCTTCCTGAAATGAAGCATCATCAGTGATGCTAGTGTAACATGCTTCTCCGAACCTGCTATGTCCCTGCTCTGCTTCTCCCTGCTTGCTATGCACTGTGCAATTTGCACAGTGACAACATCCGCTTTGTTGCTGCCTCAAATCAGTAGAACTGACAACACAGAGCAGCACACACTGTCAGTACCTTCAGAGTACGAGCAGAGACATTTCCACAGTGACATCATTGCAGCAGAATTATCCTCATAAGTCAAAAAGATATGGCAACAAATCAGGGAAAAGTCATTACAAAAGGGAATTTCAATTACATTGATATATACTGAAGGGGTGAAACCTGCAAGTCCAGATCAGAAAAGTAAATAGTTTTTTTTTTTTAACAACAATAAAAGTGAATTAACTCTCAAAATTCTTACAAGACCTAATTAGAGAGGGAAGGAAACTTCTAGACCTAATTTTAACCAACAGATCATATAGAGCAGGTCTGTACAACATACAGCCAATGGGGGATGTTTTACAGAGGGGCGCAGTGTGTGAGGTGAATATTATCCAAAGGGGCATGGTAGAGGGATGTTGTGGAGAAGGGCAGTGTGTGAGTGGTGAAAATTGTCCAGAGGAGCTGTATAGGGGTGTGCTGAATATTATCCAGAGGGGCAGTGTGTGTGGGGTGAATAGTATCCAAAGGGGCATGGTAGAGGGATGTTGTGGAGAGGGGCAGTGTGTGAGTGGTGAAAATTGTCCAGAGGGGCTGTGTAGGGGTATTACGGTAAGAAGAGGGACAGTGTGTGTGTGCTGAATATTATCCAGCGGGGCAGTGTGTGTGGGGTGAATATTATCCAAAGGGGCATGGTAGAGGGATGTTGTGGAGAGGGGCAGTGTGTGGTGAGTGGTGAAAATTGTCCAGAGGGGCTGTGTAGGGGTATTACGGTAAGAAGAGGGACCGTGTGTGTGGGCTGAATATTATCCAGAGGGGCAGTGTGGAGGGATATTTTGGAGGAGAGTAGTATGTGTGTGTGTGTGGGGGAATATTATAGAGAGTAGTGTTAGGCAGGACATTATGAAGAGGGGTAATTTGGGGGGATATTATGGAGAGGGTTGTTGTGGGAGATATTTTGAAGAGCTGAAGTGTGTGGGAGAGGATATTTTGTGCCGGAAGCAATTAGTTATGCAGGGGCACAGTATGGGAGTTATTTTTATTTATGGGTCAGTATAATGATACTTTTGTTTTTAAGGGTACTGTGTTAGGAAGTGCTACTGAAGATGGAGAAGAGTGAAGTCTACAGAGACGAGCTGTGGGCATGAATTGTCATCTTGGCAACTGTACCACTTGGAGACAAAAGAGTTGGAAATGTCTCCAATCAGAGAAGATGTCACCAATATCTATAAGTTTCTAAATTGATATTTTACTACTAAAAATAGTATATTGAGGTGCACTACTTTCAACCGCCATATATCCTCTAAGTACATTCTTCCAAACTAGAAACTGCTTTATAAATCACAATTTATTCATAAATCAATGAATCATACATATAGTGTTCAAACCTGCTGGTCCCGGCCGTAGAGCTGCAGGATTGTTTACCAATTTACACTATGCATAAAACCACACACAAAAAACATATAAAAAACCATAAATACACTAAAAGGTTTTTACCACACAGTTAATAGTTAAAGTGCTCCCCTGGAAAAAAGGAGCTTGGAGAAAAAAACAAAACAAAACTCCTACTTCTCAAGCAGTCACTCTTTGCTTTCAGTTAATGTTGAGTTGCTATATTGACACAGTTCAGTCTTATCATATGCGGCTCTTTAAAAAGTACAGTTCTAAATATTCCCCATAAACTACTAAGGAGTACAGGTGGGCTCAGTTTGTCCAAAGCACATAAAATACTGCCCATTATAAGCAGATGTCACAGCACTGTCCTCCAATTGGATATATATAAAACCCCTTGCAAAAATGATGGAATCACCTGGCTCGGAGGATGTCCATTCAGTTGTTTAATTTTGTAGAAAAAAAGCAGATTACAGACATGGCGCAAAACTAAAGTAATTTCAAATGGCGACTCTCTGCCTTGAAGAAACACTAAAAGAAATCTTGAAAAAAAAATATGCTAGCCAGGAATGGTTACTTTTGTAGACCAAGCAGGGGGAAAAATCATGGAATCACTCAATTCTGAGGAAAAAATTATGGAATCATGACAAACAAACAAAACAACACTCAACTACATTACCAGTATTTTGTTGTACCACCTCTGGCTTCAGCTTGCGGTCTCTGAGGCATGGATTAATGAGTGACACTCTTCATCGATCTGGCTCCAACGTTCTCTGATTGCTGTTGCCAGATCAGCTTTGCAGGTTGGAGTCTTGTCTTGGACCATTTTCTTCAACTTCCACCAAAGATTTTCAATTGGATTGAGATCCGGACTATTTGCAGGCCATGACATTCACATTATGTGTCTTCTTTCAAAGAATGTTTTCACAGTTTATGCTCTATGGCAGGATGCATTATCATCTTGAAAAATGATTTCATCATCCCCAAACATCCTTTCAATTGATGGGATAAGAAAAGTGTCCAAAATATCAATGTAAACTTGGGCATTTATTGAAGATGTAATGACAGCCATCTCCCCAGTGCCCTGACCTAACATGCAGCCCCATATCACCAATGACTGTGGAAATCTGCATGTTCTATTCAGGCAGTCATCTTTATAAATCTCATTGAAACGACACCAAACAAAAGCTCCAGTTTCATGACCTTGCCCAATGCAGATTCACAATTCATCACTGAATATGACTTTCATCCAGTCATCCTCAGTCCACGATTGCTTTTCCTCAGCCCATTCTAACCTTTTTTTTCTGTTTATGTGTTAATGATGGCTTTGTTTAGCTTTTCTGTATGTAAATCCCATTTCCTTTAGGCAGTTTCTTACAGTTCGGTCACAGACATTGACTCCAGTTTCCTACCATTCATTCCTCATTTGTTTTGTTGTGCATTTCCTGTTTTGGAGACACATTGCTTTAATTTTCCAGTCTTGACTCTTTGATGTCTTCCTTGGTCTACCAGTATGTTTCCCTTTAACAACCTTTCCATGTTGTTTGTATTTGGACCAGATTTTAGACTCAGCTGACTGTGAATAACCAACATCTTTTGCAACATTGCGTGATGATTTACCCCCTTTTAAGAGTTTGATAATCCTCTCCTTTGTTTCAATTGACATCTCTTGTGTTGGTGCCATGATTCATGTCAGTCCACTTGGTGCAACAGCTCTCCAAGGTGTGATCACTCCTTTTTAGATGCAGACTAACGAGCAGATCTTATTTGATGCAGGTGTTAGTTTTGGGAATTAAAATTTACAGGGTGATTCCATAATTTTTACCTCAGAATTGAGTGATTCCATAATGTTTCCCCTTCTTGGTCTACAAAAGTAACCGTTACTGGCTAGCACATTTTTTTTCAAGATTTCTTTTAGTGTTTCTTCAAGGCAGAGAGTTGCCATTTGAAATAACTTTAGTTTTGTGCCATGTCTGTGATCTGCTTTTTTGCTACAAAATTAAACAACTGAATGGACATCCTTCGAGTCAGGTGATTCCATAACTTTTAGCAGGGGTTGTAGATATAGATGTAGTCAGGCAGAAGGGCATTGAGATTGTACTCAGAAGGAGCAATATTAGCATGTACCTGCAGTTTTAGAAAATGCTGTCAGATCCTTCCACATATTCCACTATCAGGCATCTGGCCGTCCTGTCCGCTCATCTGTTCGTATGAGTATGCCAACCAATGAACTGTATGCTCAGCGTTCACCCCGGCTCACGGCTCCGGTTCTTAGGCTCCTCTCCGATGGACTCCGCTTCAGAGTTTTTCCTAAGCAGGGAAGCAGATTTTGGAAATGAAAAAACACAGTTTGTTGTAGAATGTATGAAATTTATTCTTAATCACAACTTTTTTTAAAACGGGGTGAACTACTACAGCCAGAAGTGGGGCACCGCCATGGGGACCAGGTTCACACCAAGCTACGCTAATTTGTATATGGGAAGGTGGGAGGAGCAATACATCCAGGACCGATGCATCTTATGATCCGGATATATGGACATGTGCTGGTTGTGGTGGCTGTGCTGGTGGGGAGCAGTGGCTTTGGAGTGGCTGGAGAAGGCTGGTGCAGCCTGCAAAGGCAGACTGTGGTCACCTGAGCCCGCTCATTAGGCTCATGTAATATTCACTGTATTCCCCTGTCCATTACCTCAGCACTGAAGTCGGCGCTAAGAAGTGGTCGAGGGGAGCTGCTCATATTACAGGAGCTTATAGTGTACTGCCTCCCTTTCCTGGATATGCCCCCCCAGGTCACAGTATATGCCCCCCTGCTTCCGCACATAAAAAAAGAATAAATGATGTAACTCACCCTCTATAGATCCCTGCCTGCAGCATTGTCATCTTCCTGACTGTGTGCCCGGCATCCGATAATGAGATCGGTGCAGCATAATGATGCCATCGCTGTGAGTCCTGGTCACATATTTGAATGCCTGGCACACAGACAAGAAGATGACAATGCTGCAGTCAGGGGACCTCTGGAGGGTGAGTTACATTGTTTATTATTTTTGTGTGTGCAGCAGCAGTGGGGCATGTACCATGACAGGGGGCCATATACAGCATGGGGGGCTATGCACCAGCAGGATGGGGGGCTATGTGCCAGTAGGACGGGGGGGCTATGTGCCAGAATGATGGGGAGCTGTATTTCGGCAAGGTAGTGGGACTATGTACCAGCAGGATGGGGGGGTTATATGCCAGCAGAATGGAGGGGACTATGTACCAGAAAGTTGAAGGGGCTATGTACCAGCAGGATGGGGGGCTATGTACCAGCAGGCTGGGCTATGTACCAGCTGGATGGGGGAGCTATGTGCCAGCAAGATAGGAGGTTATGTATCAGCAGGATGGAGGGGCTACATACCAGCAGGATGGGGGGCTGCTATGTACCAGCAGGATGGGAGGCTGCTATGTAGCAGCAGGATGGGTGGCTATGTATCAGCAGCATGGGGGATATGTAAAACCAGCAGCATGTGGGGCTATGCACCCTGATTGTAAGACAGACACAGGCATTATAAGATGGATCCCATTTAACAATACAATTTTTTTTACTCTTTTCCTTTACCAAATTTGGGGTGCGCCTTATAGTGAGTCTTATAAAGCAAAAAATATGGTAGGTGTATTTCAGTTGCACTCTGGGCTTTAATTCTCCAAAATTGAAGTTATTCACTTAGGTCCTTTTGGGGCCACAGATTAAATTTGGTATAACATATATGTGCTGAAATGCCTATTGCTTTTATGGTGCTGCTTTCAGGGAAATTTTTCATTTTGGCAATTTTTAATTGTTTTTAATTTTGTATGTGTTTGCTATCTTTTTTGTATTAATAAATAAACTTTTGTATTGTGTGATCATCCCGTCCTCTGCATGCTTCTTTTGCTTTTGTCTTTTCCTTGCCTATTTACGCTCACTCAGTGGAGTGTTTAGGGGACTCCCCTCTCCTTATTGTCAGGGTATCCTTTTATGTTTTCACTGGTTTTTCCCTTTTTTTGGCTTCCCACTTTTGGGTCTCCTAGATCTGTCGTGACACCTAAAACATCCATTATAATTGTCTAAAGAAGGGGAATGAGATGTGCTGCAGAATTTGGAAATCCATTCAATGTTTTCAAATCTACAAAGATTATTGTCTGTGTTGTGGAAATGAGATTTTCCAAAATACTTTATTAATAATATTGTCTGAACTTAAAACAATAAAAAGAAACAAAGTCAGTGGATAATATACGTTAAGTAAAGAAAATAGGCTGTTAATTTTTGCATGATAAATGTGAAGATAAACAAACCAGTGCAACAAAGTATTACAGTATACTTTATAATCCATATTTAATTGTCTATGGTCTATTTCCTGGGTGATTACATTCACCATGACACTGTGCTAGGGTCCTTTCACATCAACGTTTTTCGCTGAATATGGCAAATACGGCAGATTTACCGCATCTGCCGGATCTGCCATGTAACGGCCCATTTGCGGTACACCTGCGGCAAGCCCCCATTCATTCTCTATGGGGTTTGTGGCAGGTGCTTCAAGTGCGGTTTTGCAGCGATCCGGAAAATTTGGCAGTTGCGGCTGGGGAAAAAAACGCGGTTAGCTGCGTTTTTTTTTTTGCGGCCGCAAGTGCCAGATCGCGTCAAAACCGCACTTGCAGCACCTGCCACAAACCCCATAGAGAATGAATGGGGGCTTGCCGCAGGTTTACCGCAAATCAGTCGTTATATGACAGATCCGGCAGATGCTGTAAATCTGGCGTATCTGCCGTATTCAGCGAAAAACGCTGATGTGAAAGGACCCTTACTGAGGATTTAATGACTGACTATCTACCTTCAAGTAAACCATTTATATTGAAGGGGTTGTGCCACGAACAATTGTTTATTTTAATTTATAGATCTTAGAATAAAAATAAGTTGCACAATTGGATGTGTTAAAAAAATGTTCCTGTCTGAGATATTCTTATAAATGTGTCCCTGTGTAATGTATGTGTCCCACCATGCAGGAACATTTCGGATATATCACAGCTCCTGGGCAGGGGAGGAAGGAGAAGAGTACTTGTGGTATATCCGACCTGTTACTGCATGGTGAGACACATCCATTACACAGAGACACATTTATTAGAATATCTCGGACAGGAACAATTTTTTTAACAGATTCAGTAACAGAAATGAGCATTATTCCAAGATCTATCGATAAAAATATACAATTGTGAGTGGCACAATCCCTTTAAGGACTGTTGCCTGGAACAACATTGTCCTGGCTTGTAGTTTGCATCTTATCTAGTTCCGTGTAACCACTTAAATTGTAATGTGAAAGTACAGTCGACTGATAACATGTTTCACGAGGTAGCAGTATGCTGTGATCTATTAATATTTAATATCATTGGAAAAATAGCTGGAAACATATTGTAATTACAGTGGAAATACTTTCCAGGCAGACAATGGAAACACAAATTAGTAGATCTATAATCAGTTTCTGGAAATGTGCCAATATTATGGCTTTTTGATTTAATGTTTTCAAGCGTCAGTTTTCTTCTGAAATAAAAATTGCCATATTGCCAGATTAAATAATGGACTAAAGATTATCTGCACATAATACTACAAGGTTCTATGCTTTGTTTTTCTTTTAATCCACCTTCAATGTGTTTCCAAAAGGGTTTGTCTTCAGTTTAAACCTGTTAAAAAATTAGAAATTAAAAAGTCTGTCTATATAAAAGGGATGAGCTAACTATAGAAGAAAAGTTACTGAATAATCATATGTTTATATAGTTACTAGATGGTGAGATTCTAACACATCAGGTATTCTAGAACAGGGGCTGGCTGGTGACTCTGGCCCCGGGTGGCAGTTTTGGCATGCCAGCCCTGAGTTGAGAAGCGGGGGGTGGGTGGGGGGGGTGCTATCAGAATTTTCAGATGCCCGGGGGGAATGGTGCTATCAGGTCACCGCAGCTCACTTACCATGTCCGCCGCCGTCTGCTGCTGTATCGCCGCGCCGGCCGCAAAGCTCCGCTTTCTCCGATTTCTCTAATTTCTGTGGGCTATACCACCAGCCCAGGGGGCACTTGCCCCCCTGCCACCTGGGCCAGTCTGCCCCTGTTCTAGAATATGTATGTAGTTTATTTATGAAGATATAAGAATAATGCAATGAGCGATCAGTAAGGTGCCGTCACACTTGGCGACGCTCCAGCGATCCCGACATTGATACGACCTGGTAGGGATCACTGGAGCGTCACTACGTGGTCGCTGGTGAGATGTCAAACAGTCAGATCTCACCAGCGACCCAGCAACGATATGGCGGTCGTTGGGACCCTGTCACTCTAGGGTGTGGTATTGAGGCCGTTGGTCGTTGTCCCGTGCGGCTTAGCGGGGGATTTGAATCCCGGCCGCCATATCAGAATACCTATAACTTGGGTATTCCAATATGGCGGTCGGGGTACTTCCGCTGCGCCGATCATCTCCCTGCTGCGTCGCCGCTGACCTCCGTGTGGCTAGTGCCGATGATCTCCCGACGGTAGCAGTGGCGTGTGTGGTTCAAATCCCGCACCAATTCATGGCCGGACTGCGCCAGTCACTGATTGGTCGCGCGCGCGACTAATCAGCAATGTGGGATTTCCGTTACAGGCAGAATTAGACTATTATATAGTAGATGAGGGTGCAATTAAAAAATAAATAAATAAAAAGTACAGCTGGTGACAAAAGTATCGAACATGTGCCCAAGGTGACTTTACATGAAATTCTCACCTGATGTCAGTAGCAACCTATCCAATCCACACATGCAAAGAGATCAAACCATACTTGTTCATAAATTAAGTTATGTATAATAATGGGAAATGACACAGGGAAACAGTATTGAACATGTGCAGAAAAAGATATGAAAAAAGTCATGGAAAGTCATGACATCAGCTGAAATCTATCAGTTATTAGAAAGCAATCCTGCTACTTATTGAAAAGTAATATCAATTGTTTGAACAGATAGCCTAAAAAAAGGTGTCATATTGTCAAGGTGCCATCTAAGAAACATCTCATGATGGGTAAAACCAGCGAGCTGTCTGAAGACCTTTGCTAACTTATTGTAGCAAAACATACTGAGCATTGGTTACGTAATTTCTAAACTACTGAAGGTTCCAGTGAGCACTGTTGAGATCATAATCCGGAAATGGAAAGAACATCATTTCACTATAAACCAGTCACAACTAGGTTATCCCCACACGATTTCAGATGTAGTGAAGCAAATTATTAGAAGAGATGTCAAAGAGCCATGGGCCACCTGTGGAGAGCTACAGAAAGACTTGGAATAAGGAAGTACAATTGTTTCAAAGAAAACAATAAGGGGCCCGTTACACGGTGCCACCTTGCCGGAGATGTCGGTGGCGACTGGCGAGAGCGCGCATGCTTTTGGCACCCCGCCAGCGTCGTCGCCCCCATTTGCATGGGGAGACACCTCCGGCGATGCACCGGCAATCTGACAGGCGGCATCGCCGCCGGGGTGTCTCAAAACACCAGCGGCGATGCAGCACAATGGGAGCCTATGGCTCCCATCGCCTGTCAGTTCACCGTCAGCCGTTTACATGGGGCGATGTGACCAGTCAAATGCGTCGCCCTCGCCTAGTTACATTGTATGATGCATTGGCGATGTCGGCGGCGATAGGCCATGCCCCAGCGTCACCTAAAATATCACCGCCGACGTCGCCAGGTGTGACGTGCCCCTAAGTAATTTGTTCAATGGCCTGTATGCATGATCACCACACAAGACTATATTGGATCTTTCGCATCGGGGCCCCTGGGCCTGAAGTTACGCCACTGGGTAGGAGCATGGTAAAACCTGGGTGGGGGATTAATTATTATACTGTAGGTAATCATTGCAAGGAGGTAAATAATTATAATTGGGGGGAGATCATCCCAATTTTCAGGTTTATCTTCTTAAACATTTAAAACCATGTCTCATTTCTTTTATACTTCACAATTACTTGCTACTTAGTGTTGGCATATCACATAAAATCCCAATAAAATACCGTATATACTCGCGTATAAGCCGACTTTTTCAGCCCAAAATTTGGGCTGAAAAGTCCCCCCTCGGCTTATACGCGAGTATACAGTATATATACATATATATACATCATGTATGTATATATACTGCAGCAGCCCCGGAGGTATACAGGCCCCCCCCATCAAGCTCCAGGGCCCCCCCCTTGAGCGGCGTCCTGTAAAGGAATATCATACTTGCCAGTGTCCTGTCGCGCCGTCCGCACCTGCCGACACGCGATCCCGGGCTTCATTCAGCGTCTTCCGCATTCCTTTAGTCGCGGGCAATGACGTCATTGCCCGCGACTACAGGAAGTCGGAATCCGGAAGACGCTGAATGAAGCCCGGGATCGCGTGTCGGCAGCTGCGGACGGCGCGACAGGACACTGGCAAGTATGATTTTCCTTTACAGGCTGCCGCGCAAGGGGGGGGCCCTGGAGCTTGATGGGGGGGCCTGTATACCTCCGGGGCTGCGGCTGTATACAGCCCTGGGGCTGCGGCTGTATACAGCCCTGGGGCTGCGGCTGTATACAGCCCTGGGGCTTCTGCTGTATACAGCCCTGGGGCTTCTGCTGTATACAGCCCTGGGGCTGCTGCTGTATACAGCACTGGGGCTGCTGTATACTACCTAAGGGCTGCTGTATACTACCACTGGGGCTGCTGTATACACCACTAGGGCTGCTGTATATACCTCTGGGGCTGCATATACCTCTGGGGCTGCATATGGGGCTGCATATACCTCTGGGACTGCATATGGGGCTGCATATACCTCTGGGGCTGCATATACCCCTGGGGCTGCATATGGGGCTGCATATACCCCTGGGGCTGCATATACATATGGGGCTGCATATACCTCTGGGCTGCATATGGGGCTGCATATACCTCTGGGGCTGCATATGGGGCTGCATATACCTCTGGGGCTGCATATGGGGCTGCATATACCTCTGGGGCTGCATATGGGGCTGCATATACCTCTGGGGCTGCATATACCTCTGGGGCTGCATATACCTATGGGGCTGCATATACCTCTGGGGCTGCATATACCTCTGGGGCTGTATATACCTCTGGGGCTGCTGTATACTACCACTGGGGCTGCTGCTGTATACTACCACTGGGGAGGCTGCTGTATACCTCACTGCTGGGGGTTGTATACCTGTGCTGGAGTCCACCCTCGGCTTATACGCGAGTCAATAAGTTTTCCCAGTTTTGGGGGGCAAAAGTAGGGGGGTCGGCTTATACACGGGTCGGCTTATACACGAGTATATACGGTACATTTAAGGTTGTGGGATGAAAAAGTGTGGAACAAGTTTGAGTGGTATGAATACTATTATATACAGCATTTTCAGTATTATAAGAGGCACTTTTTTTCCCCACAAATTGAGGGGGAAAAGGGGGTGAATGTTACAATCCAATATGTTACTGGGGAACAGGGTCACAGGAGGCAGGGTGTCAATTAGCAGAGTCAGCGATGCTGTGGACCCGAGGCTTGAAGGAGGGGGTGTCATGGTGGCGTGAAGAAGATGTCATGTATATGTTGTCGGTGAACCCAATGGACTTCTCTAAATGGCCACGGAGGTGCATGTGCAGTTGAAGATCACAGAAAGCCAAGATCTCCATCTGTGCATGCGATGCCTATGATGCAATGAACTTCAGGAAAATGGCTGCTTCTGGCACGTGTGCAGATGGAGATCCCAGCTCCCTGAGATTTCCATATGTGCACATGTTGCTTCTGCAGCCATTTTGATAAAATCCTTGGCATCCAATGACAATATATCAATGGCACCCGCATTGCACTACTGCAACACCCCCTCCTCGGAGTCCTGGGCCCCCAGCAACGCCAATCCTGCCGATTGGGACCCCGCCTAACCACAACCGCACCCCCCTCGTGAACTATATACGGATTGTAAGACGGACATTAGCATTATAAGAAGGGCCCCATTTACACTAAAAATAATTTTTTTCCTCCTCTAAATTTGGGGTGCATTTTATAATATGCAAAATATAGTGCTTTGTATATAAAAGTGATTGCTTAAGCTTTTATATTACCGCATTAAGTATCATGCTACTATGGGAATATTGTCAATTAAATTGTGTCATCTTATAAGGGATTTTAAAAGTCATCTACCATACTCTTACAAATGAAGTGGACTTTTAGCATTATTGACACACATCTGACTTTTACTGAGACTTTTCTCTATCATGTTGTACTTAGTTGCCCATTATTTAATTTAGTAAAATTTCCTCTCTTATACTGGAACACTTAATATGTATACATTGGAGTCCAGTATTGGTGATGCCTGGCTATGAGAGCTACGGTCAGTATGTCTGGCAGAGTACTGTTAGTAGGTCATGGTGTGAAATGACACCCGTTATTGCTTATGGAGAAGCAGAGTGGATTTAAATAATAGGTTGAAGACCAGCAAGTTACGTGTGATGACTTGGTCATAGAGGTAAGTATTAGCATGCACTTTTTGTTAAACCCATACCTCACAACTTTTCAAGAAAACAAAAGATGGAGTGAATATGTGGCACACATAAGATTTTAGTCACTGCCCTTAAAGGTACCGTCACACGCGGCAATTTTGCAAGCAATTTCACTGGCAATTTGCTGGTTGCAGTGAAATCATGGATACATGGTTCCATTTCTACACGGCAACAAAACAGAACCATGTATCCATGATTTCACTGCAACCAGCAAATTGCCAGTGAAATTGCTTGGAAAATTGCCTCGTGTGACGGTACCTTAAAGGAAATCTGTAACCAGGTTTTGGTGAATTCATCTGAGAGCAGTATAATGTACAGATAGAGCCTCTGATTCCAGTGATGTGTCACTTACTGAGCTGCTTGCTGTCATTTTGATAAAATTCCTGTTTTTTCTGCTGCAGATTTAGCAGTTATTTGAATTTGGAGCTTTATAACCCGCCCCCACCACCGATTGGCAGCTTTACTGTTTACACTGTAATGTGTAGTGGGGGTGGGGTTATACAAAGCTCATGAATATGCTAGACTACCTGCCAGCAGGCCAAGTAGTCATCTAATGATAATCTCCAACTGATCAAACAGTGATTTCATCAAAACTACACTGAGCATCCCAGTAAGTGACAGATCGCTGGAATCAGGCTCTCTGATCCTAATTTATGCTAATTGCAGATTAGGTGTCAAAAACATGATGACAGATTCCCTTTAACCACAGCCGATCCCATTTACCATTTTACCTTTTTATTTTCACTTGGACAAATTATGAAAAGTTAAGAAATTGATGGACAACACCTTGAAGATTATGTTCAAATACAGTTAAACCTTTTTGTTTTCCTATGCATTATATGAGCAGAACACTGGAAAGCAAAAGGAAATGACAAAAAACATGTGGCACCCTAGGGGTTAATGTGCCATAGAAACATCAACACGGGTTCACTCCCTACACAACACCTGACACTGCACAAGCACCTCTGGGCCAGAAGGGGGAGCCAAAGCAGCTCCCTTATATATTCTGGGTCAAGAGAAAGTAGCTAGCTCAGTATGTAGCAGTACAGTGAAGAGAGCAGTTCAGTTCCTGGGAGAACTGAAGAAGAGAGACTGTAGTGTGAAGGGGCTGCATCAGGCTTCTCTACAGTCTGCTCCTCGATTCCAGGCCTAGCCAGGGTCTGAGGGAAGGAGCACAAGAAACAGAGGAACACATCTGGGAGACTGAGTGACTTCACAACTCGCCCCTGAGGAGTGCACAGACCGGATACCGGATCCGAAACTGTGACTGACACACGCAGCACAGTAAACACCGGGATAGTGGAGGTTGTAGATCTACACTGTACCTCAGTGAAGCAACACGGCGGGGTCAGAAGCACACAGAAAGTCTCAAGTTGCCTAGCAAAGGGGGTACCTGTGAGGAGAGACAGTGCCAGCAGCTCAGCTAAAGCAGCAAGGCCACAAACACACAGCACAGCAGTGGGAAGCTGAATACCCGGACAGGGTGGGAGCAACCCAGCCCCGGTACAGACTCCGTGGACAGTACTCTGCTAAAGAACATCTGCAGTAAAGTCTTGGAAATCTTCAAAACCGTGAGTGTGTGTGATCCTTGTACTCGAGCTCTAATTTCCCTCACCCTCCACTATCATCCCTATCCTGCAACATCCATAGCATTCATCATAGACTTTAACTACCACTGCCCCGGGGAACCAGGCTGTACCTGCGGAGATCCGTTCCATCTACAGCTGCCAAACATCATCCCAGGAGGTTCTGCAGCAGCGGTGGTCACCCTGACCACAACCCGTGGGTGGCGTCACGACAAACTCCCCTGTAAATATCCCCCCATTTACTTGCAGAACCCGGGACATGGTCTGGACCAGGACCTCTGTGACATCCTCAGCAGTACCCTGGTCCGGTACCGAGTACCCTGTCCCAGTGGGCTCCACAAACACAAAGCAGAATCTGACAGTCCCCACTGATTATAATGAGCTTTCTGAACTTTCTGTCCAGGTGTATATTACATTTCAGACATAAGTCCTTGTTCCTATCAGGCCACACTCAGTGTGGCTCCTCAGTGCTCCCCTCTTCTCCCAAGCGGTCTTCTCAGCACTCCACTCTTCCCTCAGGCCATATCCTCATGGCCACTATCTGTCCTCAGGCCATCTGCTCAACACTTGACTCTGCCCTCAGGCCTTCTGCTCAGTGCCTCTATATGCCCTCGGGCCATCTCATCAGAGCTCCTCTCTGCCCTCAAGCCAACTGTAGAGTGCTTCTCTCTGTCCTCACGCCATCTACTCAGCGCTCCCCTCTGTACTCCAGCCTTCTCCTTAGTGTTCCTTTTTTCCTCTGGTCATTACCTCAGCACTCTCCTTTCCCTCAGGCTTTCTCCTCGATATTCCTCTCGGCTGTCAGCATGTCTCCTCAGTGCTCCTCTGTGTCCTCTATCTGCTCAGCACTCCTCTCTCTCCTAGTCTGGCCTTCTCCTCACCTTTTCTTTCTAACTACACACTACCTCCTCAACCCTTCTCTCTTCCATCAAAGTGTCTCTTCAGTTCTCCTCTCTACTGCCTTCCCAGTCCCCTAAGCATTGTTATCTGCTCTCAGGCCTTCTCTTCAGTGTATATAAATACAGTGAAGGGAATAATTATTTGATCCTTTGCTGATTTTGTAATTTTGCCCACTGTCCAAGATATAAACAGTCTATAATTTTAAGTCCAATGTCCACCAACTCGCACACCCTCGCAGAAACCTCACACATCTTGATGCTCATACACTCTTGAATGCCATTTTACCACTATCATCCATATCCTCACTCCATGACACAGATAATGCCACAGCCTTCTACAACACTACACACACATCAGCTATTGATGCAGTTGTCCCTCTCATTCATGGCAGAACACAACAAATAAACAGACAACCCTGGCATACAGACACCACTAAAAAGCTGTGGTGGGCATCTAAGCTCGCTGAGGGGCGCTGGAAGAAAACACACTCACAAGAAGACTACACAGCATTCAAACAAGCACTTATCAAATTTAAGTCAGTACTCACCACCACTAAACAGAATTACTTCATTACCCTCATATCCTCTTTGTCCCACAACCTCAGGCAGTTATTCAACACATTTATTTCCCTCCTCTGCCCCCCACTGCCCCACCTACTTCTCATATCTCAGCAGAAGACTTTGCAACACACTTCACCAACAAGATTGATCAGATTAGACAACCCCATGTATACTAGACAATTCCCCTCCCACACTAACCCTCCTCCCCTCAATCACTGAAGGAGAACTTACACACCTCCTCTCCAGATCACACCTCACCACCTGTGCACTGGACCCCATCCCATCCCACTTCCTCCCCAACCACACTTATCCAAGCTCTAACCCACTTCTTCAACCTATCACTAACTTCTGGAACCTTTCCTTCTACTTTCAAACACGCCACAATTACACCTATCTTAAAGAAGCCATCCCTCAACCCCACCTCTACATCCAGCTACCGGCCCGTATCCCTGCTCCCATTCACCTCCAAACTTGTCGAAAAGCATATCCACACTGTACTCTCATCCCATCTCTCATCTAACTTTCTCTTTGACAACCTTTAATCCAGCTACGCCCCTACCACTCCACTAAGAGTTCCCTGACTAAAATTACTAACAACTTACGGCCAAAGCTAACAGACATTTCTCCATCCTCCTCTTTTTAGACCTGTCCTTCGCATTCGACGGTCGACCACTGTCTCCTATTACAGATCCTGCCTTCCATTGGTATCACTGACCTTGCCCTCTCCTGGATCTCCTCCTACCTTTCTTACCGCACATTTAGCGTCTCCAACTCCCACCCGACCTCCTAGCCCCATCTCCTCTCTGTTGTGGTCCCTCAAGGCTCTGTCCTGGGGCCCCTCCTTTTTTCAATCTACAACCTTGGTCTGGGACAACTCATGAAGTCCCACAGCTTCCATTAACATCTGTACACTGATGACACTCAGATCTATCTCTCTGGCCCAGATGTCACCTCTCTGCTGTCCAGAATTCCGGGGTCTCTATCAGCCATATCCTCCTTCTTCTCCTCTTGCTTCCTAAAACTCAATGTAGACAAAACTGAACTCATCATCTTTCCTCCATCTCACACACCTCCCTTACCAGATCTATCACAATAAATGACATCCCACTTTGCCCTGTACTTGGAGTCCGTTGCCTTGGAGTAACCCTTGACTCTGCCCTGTCCTTCAAGCCGCACATCCAAGCCCTTGCCACCTCCTGCCGCCTCTAATTCAAAAATATTTCCAGAATCCGTCCTTTCCTCAAATCTCAATCTACTAAACTACTAGTGTATGCCCTCATAATCTCTTGACTACTGCAACACTCTTCCACCACTCCAATCTGTCCTTAACTCTACTGCCCGACTAATCACCTTTCTCCTCACTATTCCTCCACTTCTCCCCTCTGCAAATCCCTCCACTAGCTCCCAATTCACCAGCTTATCCAATTCAAACTACTAACACTGATTTACAAAGCCATCCACAATTTGTCCCCCTCATATATCTCTGAACTAATCTCCCGATATCATCCAATTTGTAATCTTTGGTCCTCCCACGACCTCCTCCTTTCCTCCACATTTGTACCTTCCTCTTCTAAACGTCTGCAAGACTTCGCCTGAGCATCCCTCATTCTCTGGAATTCTGCACCCCAAAATGTCCATCTGTTCCTCACACTCGGAGCCTTCAAGTGGAACCTGAAAACCCATCTCTTCAGAACAGCCTACAGCCTGTAATGACCACAGTGCCACCTCACCACCACTGGACCTGGTGCTCCACCACCATTAGACCTGGCACTCTGCCACCATCAGAACAGACCCAACCTACTGTCCCTATCACCTCTCACCAATGCCCTGTAGAATGTAAGCCCGCAATGGCAAGGTCCTCTCTCCCCTCTGTATCAGTCTGTCACATTTAGGCTGGGGTCACACATAAGCCCCTGTTCCGTTTTTGGCTTCATTTTTGTCCTTTTTTTTTTCAAAGTCCAAAAACTGACAGAAAAACGGATTGGATGTAATAAACACCCTGTCCGTTTTTTTCTGGACCTCAAAACATTGCTCTGTCCGTTTTTGAGCCAAAAACATTGCTAGCAACGTTTTTGGCATCACTTAAAAAACGCATGCGTTTTTTAACATGGGGCCCTATGGGAAACGCATGCGTTGACGCATGGCACATATAGGCACCTGCGTTAACGCACGCGTTAACGCATATGCGTTTTTAATGAAAAAATGACTAAGTCCAAAAACGTTCAGGGGTGCAGGAGGCTCAAAAAGCACCCTATAAAAAACGGATTGGTGATGAAAATTACTTCCAAAAACGGACTTCTATGTGTGACCCCAGCCTAACGGGGTTTTTGGCTAAAAAACGTTCCTAGAAATGTTTTTGGGTGCAGTGAAAAACAGATAGGGTGTTTATTACATAAAATCAGTTTTTCCATCAGTTTTTGGACTTAGAAAAAAAAATGCAATAACTGATGCCAAAAACGGACCAAGGGCTTATGTGTAACCCTAGCCTTAGCTTGTTTGTTGTATTTTTAATCTTTTCTCATGTACAGCACCATGGAATCAATAGTGCTCTATAAATAAATAATAATCCTCTACCAACTTTTAGGAGTTCTGCCTCATACAGACCAGTTAGACGCTCCTAATCAGCTTATTAACTGCATTAAAGATGACTGTCTTAAATTGTCACCTGTATACAGTAAAAGACTCCTGTCCACACACTCAATCAGTCAGACTCTAACCTCTACAACATGGACAAGACCAAAGAGCTTTCTAAGGATCTCAGTGAAAAGATCCTAGACCTGCACAAAACTGGAATGGGCTACAAAACCATAAGTAAGATGCTGTTTGAGGAGAAAAATGTTGGTGCAAAAGAAAGAAATTGGAAGAAATACAAAATGACTGTCAATCGACATCGATCTGTGGCTCCATGCAAAATATCATCTCATGAGGTATCCAAGATTATGAGGAAGATGAGAGATTAGTCTAAAACTACATGGGAAGATCTTATTAATGATTTCAAGGCAGCTGGGATCTTGGTGATTCTGAGAGTGATTGAGAGGTGCAGTGGTCAGATGAGACAAAAATTGAGCTCTTTGACATAAACTCAACTCGCCGTGTTTCGAGGAAGAGAAATGCTGCCTATGACCCAAAGAACACCATCCCCACAGTCAAGCATAGCCATGGAAACATTATATTTTGCAGATGTTTCTCTGCTAAGGGCACAACACTACTTCACCGCATAAATGAGACAATGGATGGAGCCATACACCTTAAAATCCTGAATGACAATCTCTTTCCCTATGCCAGGACATTAAAAATGGGTCATGGCTGGGTCTTCCAGCATGACAATGACCCACAACATACAGTCAAGGCAACAAAGGAGTGGCTCAAAAAGAAGCATATTAATGTCATGGAGTGACCTAGCCAGTCTCCAGACCTTAATCCCACAGAAAAGTTATGAAAGTAACTGAAGCTCAGAGTTGCCAAGTGACAGCCTCAAAATCTTAATGATTTAGAGATGATATGCAAAGAGGAGTGGACCAAAATTCGTCCTGACATGTGCTCAAACCTCATCATCAATTACAAAAAAGTCTGTTTTTTGTGCTTGCTAACTAGGGTTTTGTCACCAAGTATTAACTCTTCAGTGCCAGAGGTTCAAATACTTATTTCTCTCTTCAAAATGCAAATACATTTATAACATTTATACAATGCAATTTTCTGGCTTTTTTTATGGCTAGGGTCACACATGTGCCCTGGATCCACTAAAAGCATCCGTTTTTCAACTTAGATTTTTGTGAAAGACGGATCCATTAACAGATCTATAGGCGCCAATGCAAAAAATGCATTGTCTGAAGTGCACTAAAAAAACGCTATGCGTTTTTGTAACGGGTACCAAAAATGCTGTGACCAGCGTTTTTGGGTTCAATAAAAAAATGCATAATGCTTTTTTAACATGGGGCCCTATGAGAAACGCATCTGTTAACGCATGGTACATATAGGTAGCATGCGTTAATGCATAGGGTTTTTGGGATGCAAACATAGCATTTTCCAAAAACGGAATCAGTTTTTGGAAAGGCAGTAAAACAGACTGCCATATGTGACCCTAGCCTATCTTCTACCTCTCACTGTTATAATTAACCTACCCTCAAAATTATAGACTTCATGTCTTCGTCAGTGGGCAAACTTACAAAATCAGCAAGGGGTCAAATAATTATTTCCTTCACTATATATATACAGGTGCATCTCAATGAATTAGAATTTGATATACTGGATTTTGCTGCTTTTTAATAAATTACTTTGCACACAATTTTGGAGTGCCTAGTTACATTGCTATTATTACTATGGATTTGGGTCCTATCAGAGCACCCTAAAAAGTAGGTAAGGCTATGCTTTCCTTGTAATACTATAACATAGTAACATAGTTTTTTAAGGTTGAAGGAAGACTTTAAGTCCATCTAGTTCAACCCATAGCCTAACATGTTGATCCCAGAGGAAGGCAAAAAAAAACCATGTGGCAACACTAAGCTCCACATTGGGGGAAAAAATTCCTTCCTAACTCCAGATACGGCAATCAGACTAGTTCCCTGGATCAACGCCCTATCAAAGAATCTAGTATGTATAACTGGTAATATTATGGTTTTCAAGAAAGGCATCCAGGCCCTTCTTAAATGTTAGTAGTGAGTCACTCATTACAACATCATGTAGCATAGTCTCCCTGGTCTTACAGTAAAGAATCCACGTCTGTGATTATGAGTAAACCTTCTTTCCTCCAGACGTAGAGGATGCCCCCTTGTCCCAGTCTCAGGCCTAAGAGTAAAGAGATCATTAGAAAGGTCTCTGTACTGTCCCCTCATATATTTATACATTATTATAAGATCACCCCTAAGCCTTCGTTTTTCCAAGCTAAATAACCCCAAGTTTAATAACCTGTCTTGGTATTGCAGACCCCTCAGTCCTCTAATGACTTTTGTCGCTCTTCTCTGGACCCGCTCTAGTTCAGCTATGTCTTTCTTATACACCGGAGACCAGAATTGTACACAGTATTCTAAGTGTGGTCGCACTAGTGACTTGTATAGAGGTAAAATTATGTTCTCCTCATGAGCATCTATGCCTCTTTTAATGCATCCCATTATTTTATTTGCCTTTGCAGCAGCTGCCTGACACTGGGCATTAAATGTGAGTTTGTCATCTACCCATACACCCAGGTCTTTTTCAGTGACAGTTTTGCCCAGTGTTTTACAATTAAGCACATAATTATACCTTTTGTTTCCTCTGCCCAAGTGCATGACTTTACATTTATCCCCATTAAAGCGCATTTGCCATTTAGCAGCCCAAGCTTCTAGTTTACATAAATCCTCCTGTAATATAAAATTGTCCTCTTCTGTATTGATTACCCTGCAGAGTTTAGTGTCATCTTCAAATATTGCGATTCTACTCTGTATGCCCCCTACAAGGTCATTAATAAATATATTAAATAGAAGCGGGCCCAACACTGACCCCTGTGGTACCCCACTGTTAACTGTGACCCATTCTGAGTGTGTTCCATTAATAACCACCCTTTGTTTCCTATCACTAAGCCAGTTCTTAACCCACTTACACATATTTTCCTGTATCCCCATTGCCCTCATTTTATGTATCAACCTTTTGTGTGGCACCGTATCAAAAGCTTTTGAAAAGTCCATATACACCACATCCACTGCATTTGCTTGGTCCAGTCCAGAACTTACTTCTTCATAGAAGCTTATCAGATTAGTTTGACAGGAACGGTCCTTCGTAAAACCATGTTGATAATGGGTCATGAGGTTATTTTTCTTCAGATACTCCAGTATAGCATCTCTTAGAAAACCCTCTAGGGTTTTACCCACAGTTGAGGTTAAGCTTACTGGCCTATAATTTCCAAGTTCAGTTTTTGTCCCCTTTTTGAATATTGGCACCACATTTGCTATACGCCAGTCCTGTGGTACAGACCCTGTTATTATGGAATCTTTAAATATTAAAAATAATGGTCTATCTATGACAGTACTTAATTCCTGCAGCACTCTGGGGTGTATCCCATCCGGGCCCGGGGATTTGTCAATTTTAGTGATTTTTAGACGATGCCGTACTTCCTCTTGAGTTAAGCAGGTGACATTTAATTGACAGTTTTTGTTATCACTGATCATATTGTCTGTCATGGGATTTTCTTGTGTAAATACTGTTGAAAAAAAGTCATTTAGCATATTGGCTTTTTCCTCATCCTCATCCACCATTTCACCCAGACTATTTTTAAAGGGGCCAACACCATCATTTTTTAGTTTCTTACTATTTATGTAGTTAAAAAATATTTTGGGATTCTTTTTACTTTCTCTGGCAATGAGTCTCTCTGTCTCAATCTTTGCTGCCTTGATTTGCTTTTTACAAATGTTATTTAATTTTCTGTATTTATTTAATAATGCTTCATCACTACCTACTTGCTTTAATTCCCTAAATGCTTTCTTTTTGTCACATATTGCACTTCTTACCGCTTTATTTAGCCATAGTGGTTTCCTCCTATTTCTAGCATGATCCAGGGTCATCAGAGAAGTCATGTGCACCTCCATGTGTGCCTTGCCTCTTACTGTAGCCCATGAAGGTTGCTGGTCACTGCCCCCACTTTGTCAGTCCCAGACAAAAATGGCATGCCAAAAGTCAAAAGTATTCACCCTTTCAAAGCTTTTTATGTGTTTTGCACTTGTAGTAACTCACATGGGAAACTAGGGTCTATTTAAGTACAAACACACCTTACTAAACCAGTACAGTCTAAAGTTCTTATCTGTGAAGTCCCTTGGTTCCTCTGCGCAGGCTGGAATAACCCTAACCACATAACTAGGAGATGACAATTCAGACCTGCTCCCTAATTGGCTGTCAAGTGTTCCTCGTACCTCCTTAGGAACTGGGGGAAAGAAGAAGAGCACTATAACCCGAAATCAGGAAGATGTTCAGAGATAGATAGAATCTCTTCAGTGAGCAAACATAAAATAGAAAAAACAAAGTGAAACATGAAGTATGGTACTACTGCTAAAAAGAAATGCCTCCTACCTCCTAGCTGAAAAAAAGCAGAAAGGAGTAGGACACATAATAGAAACAGCAAAGATAAATAACCTAGCTGATCTCTATCTGACTGGCATAAAATCCAAAGGCAGTATGCGAGTAACTCCAAGTTGAATCCACAAAAAATCTCACCAGCAGAAAAGATCAGCCAGGGAAAGGTTTAAATAGTCAAATCCAAAAGGTGATAGGGCAGACTAAATAAAAAAATGGAAACACCTGTGGTCCAAAGAGGAATAAAATAGGGACAACAGATAATAACCTAGAAAGAAACAGAACCCACTGTGGCTCAGAAGAGAAAGAAGCAAATTACATAACACCGGCTTGCCGGTTTGATTCTCTGAGGCATGACAGAATGCAAAAATACTGGTGTAAAAGCTTTGCTGAATCTGTCCCATAGTGCATAATGCCAGAACATAAAAGCTCCATACACTGTGTAGTGGTCATTCTTAGGTAATGAAACTCATCTATTACCAAAATATACAACAGTTTCCTGATTAGTTGATAACAATTAACAAAAGCAAGATGCTAACCATGCACCAAAAGTCAAAATAATATATTAATTATAAGACAGGAATATTAGAAACCTGCTAACAGCTGAGAAAGCTAATGAATATCTTAGTTTATAGAACTTCAGAGTTACCTCCAGAAATAGTGCAATGGATAATATATTTGAATAAAAAATATGAGAACCCAAATATTAATATAGCATCTTCCATTTAGTCAGTTACCGCTTTGTACCTTCCATTCACTTACTGATTAATTTATTATTACTGGCAAATGCAAAACATCACGGGAAATTTGTGGGTAACCAGGATGCCTGTTATAAACTGGAATGTATATGCATCTTTGTAAATCACTCTTATAGCAGTGCGTTCAGGGACAATATCTTCTCAGTAAATGATGGCAAATTAGTTTCAAAGGCATTCGACAAACAGGAAGGATGTACGCACATTACTCAGAAATTAAACCATGTATCTCCAGAGATATTCCTGGAAGTCCTTCATTTTCTAGGATCCTCTGGTACAGCATGCCCAACCAAAGAGTTTAACTGTTGACATTGTCATATAGAACATTTTAATGATACAAGGAGTCATGCATGTTGCCCTGACATTAGTAAAAAATCTGGAAAGACAATAAGCGCAATAGGGTCTTATCCACAATAGGCGATGGTCAGATAGATTCTTGGAAAGGCTCACCTTTAGGAGGTCGTGAGAGTCAAAACGGCTGCAGCGGACCCACGTGGAATCAGCAAATACATAGAAAAATGAAAAGGGATCAACACCCACGCTGCCGTCAATAAATGTAATAGTCCAAATAAAGTATGAGACGATTTATTGGACTAATTTATTGATGTCAGCGCGGGTGTTTACATTTATCTACGTATTTGATGTTGCTCTAATAGAGACGTTTCTTACTTATACCTACCTCATACAATATTACACAAAATAATAAAACAATGCAAAATTGCTTTGACCAAACCAGTCAATGATGGGTGGAAGAGCAATAGTGCTACGCAGTATATATGAAAAGGAATAGGTAGTTTATTTACTGACCATTGCAGATATGGTGGCTCAATTACAAAAAGGTTTTTATGATGTACAGTACAAAATAATATTGTGGTACTGTGTTAGCCAGAAACATTGATGTAAACACTTATGTCCCAAAAAAATAAGAAAAGTATTCAAGAAGTGATACCTTTATTGGCTAACCAGAAAAATTATATTTGCATGTCTTCATAGATCAAAAGACCCCTTCATCAGGCAAAATTACAAGTGAATTACTGAGACAAGTTGGCAACATTTAAATAGATATTACACATGAGATAAAAAAATGTTTGTACCTTGTTAGGGCCCTTTCACATCAGCGGTTATTTCAAATCGCGGCAGATGCGGTGAAAAAACGCATCTGCCGCGATTACCGTATAACCGCGACACTTGCGGCAAGCCCCATGCAATGTCTATGGGGCTTGCGGTAAGGGTGCGGCAGGTGCGGCAAGTGCGGTTTCGGGACTTGCGGCAGGTGCGTACGCGAAAAAACCGCTGCTGACTGCGTTTTTTTTCGCGGCCTCACCTGCCGCAAGTGCCGAAACCGCACTTGCCGGACCTGCCGCACTCTTACCGCAAGCCCCATAGACATTGCATGGGGCTTGCCGCAAGTGTGCCGCAAGTGTCGCGGTTATGCGGTAATCGCGGCAGATGCGGTTTTTTCACCTCATCTGCCGCGATTTGAAATAACTGCTGATGTGAAAGGGCCCGTAGCCAGTAGATAGAAAAATATATTAGAATATGAGACTCCTCAGTGGTTGATACCCCTCAATCTAGTTAGCCATTAAAAGGTATCAACCACTGAGGACTCTCAGATTCTAATGTATTTCTCTACAAAGACATGAGGGGATGCTTGCTAGAGATAGGCCAAAGAAATCAAACTAATGTTGTTGTTACTAATGCAGATGAGGTGGAAGTGTTCTATTAGAGATCTGAAGACCTTCTTGTGGAGGTGTGTACTGTGTCCATGTAATGACTCATGAATCCAGGTGTTAAATTGAGTCCTATTGAAACATCCTTATCAATTTGAACTTCCAGATTTTTCTTTTCTATCATTTTTAAAATAATCTTTCAATATTAGCACTTTTAGGTCTGTCATACTGTGTCCCGGTCTAGAGAAGTATATTCCTACAGGCGTGTCCAGATCGTTTTTTATTGAATATCTATCCAGATTCATTCTTGTTTGTAGTTTTTGTTTTGTTTCCCAGATGTATGTCCCTGCATTGCACTTTGTACATTGTATCATATACATCACATTGGAGGATGCACATGAAAAAGAGTCCATGATCTTATAGTCCTGATTTGTGTTGGGTATGGGAACTTTATCTGTTGGTGATATGTGCCTGGATGTATGTGTCTTGTATGTAAGATTGTGCTCCTGGGTGTATGTGTCATATATGTAAGCTGCTGTGCCTGGATGTATATGTCATATATGTAAGATGGTGCTCTGGATGTATGTGTCATTTATGTAAGATGGTGCACCTGGGTGTTTGTGTCATGTATGTATGATGGTGCACCTGGGTGATTGTGCCATGTATGTGGTGTGCACCTGAGTGTATGTGTCATATATGTAAGATGGTGCTCCTGGGTGTATGTGTCATGTATGTAAGACAGTGCTCCTGGGTGTATATGTCATGCATGCAAGATTGTGCTCCTGGATGTATGTGTCATGTACGTAAGCTGCTGTGCCTGGATGTATGTGTCATATATGTAAGATGGTTCGCCTGGGTGTATGTGTCATGTATGTAAGACACTGCTCCTTTGTGTATATGGCATGTACGTAAGATGGTGCAAATGAGTGTATGTGTCATGTATGTAAGACGGTGCTCTTGAGTGTATGTATCATGTATGTCAGATGGTGCACCTGGATGTATGTGTCATGTAAGTATGATGGTGCACCTGGGTGTATGTATCATGTATGTAAGACTGTGCATCTGGGTTTATGTCATGTATGTAAGACAGTGCTCCTTGGTGTATGTGTCATGTATGTAAGATGGTGCACCTGGGTGTATGTATAAGGTATGTAAGATGGTGTTCATGGGTGTATGTATCATGTATGTAAGAGAGTGCTCCTGTCATGCTTGGGAGGTAAAAGCAGGGCGCTGCACAGTGCCGTGCAGCCCTGAAGACCACTCACCGGCTGGCGCCATTAAGCTTTTCCCCAGACCGGAACACGGGCAACTACTAAACGGGTCCAATTACACCCGTGCCCACCAACCACCAGATCACTGGTTCCGAGTCGAGCAAGACGTTCACCGCCGCTCAGCAAACCAGGGTGAAGGAACCGCTTCTAAGAGGCACCTCACCACAGCCGCAAACTAAGTTGTCTTGCCAGCAGGGACTCTCCATTGGGGCACAGGAACTTCAGCCTTATTAGCTAGGTACCACTCAAAAGTCTCCCAAGTACCCTGACCTTGTACGCTAAGGCAACCCCGGCAACCCGTTAGAGAAACTAGAAAAAGGAGGAACACCGCGGAGCTCTGAATCAACACTGGTCATTGCTGGGACCACCCGGCCCGTTACCCAATACTGTATACCTTGTACCATCTTACCGGTTACAGTAAAGACCCGTTACAGAGGACGCTGGTGTCTGTGTTTCCTTTAGAACTGTTTTAAATCTACGCCTTCAGCATCACTGAGCTGCCATATTACATCAAGACAGCTCCTGGCCCCTGGGACTCCCACTCATCCTGTGGGGAGCGTCCCATCTAGCTGCCGTACATCCCCCCAGAGGCCCAAGCAGCGCCGGTGAAATCACAGGATTCCCGCAGGTGGCGTCACGACAACAAGAATTACCCCCATCCGTTCATCCCCTTTGATCTGACCACCGGGCCCCACAGCCTCAGGCGCGGAACCGTGACGAGGGAAGCTACGCCTGAGACCTGAGAACCCGGCAACGGTGAGTCACATGTATGTCAGGGTGGGATATATATACCAGGACAGGGACATATATACCAGGATGGGGACCATGTGGACAATACATACCAGGATGCGGACCATCTATAGCAAAATTGGGACAAATATACCAAGATGGGGACATATATACCAGGATGAGAACCATGTATACCACAATGAGGGCCATGTATACCAGGATGGGGATATATATACCAGGATGGGGGACATATATGCCAGGATGGAGATTGAATATACCAGGTGGAGGACCATGTATACCAAGTTGAGGACATATATACAAGGATGAAGACATATATATCAGGATGGTGACATATTTACATCTCAATTAATTAGAATGTCATCAAAAAGTTAATTTACGGTAAGTCATTACAAATAGAAAGATCTATTTCAAGTGTTTATTTCTGTTGATGATTATGGCTTACAGCCATGAAAACCCATGGGTCAATATCTCAGAAAATGAAAGTAGGGAGGATGAAGTGTCTGAGAGATAAAATATTCCCTAAATAGGTATTATAGGCTTCACCTTGTGTGGTTGTGAGAGTCACAACCACTATAAAAGCATATCACAGCTACTGTAGACTCCAGCATGGTGCATACATAGTAGGCAGGATGAAGGGTTAAAAACCATGCTGCTGTATTCCACAAGACATCAAACGGTGAATATAATATTGATTCATTAGTCAATGCCTTTCAGGGCTCCCTGGCCTCTTCCTTAGGGCAAATCAATACCATATTACCATGATTAAGGGTATTTCAGGGAGCACTGAAACGTGTTTACTAATAAATCAATATTATATTCACCCTTTGATGTCTCATGGAATATGGCAGCGCGGTTTTTTAACCCTTCATCCACCCTACTTTTATTTTCTATGATAATGACCTTTGGGTTTTCATTGGCTGTAAGCCATAATCATCAACATATGCATAAATAAAAGCTGGTTTCACACTGCAGTTTTTTCCCTGAGGCCGGCTTCACCCCATGGTTTTTCAGGTCCAGGGCTGTCCAGTGTGAACAGGACAGCCCCAGATCGGATTTTGCCCCTATTGTATCCCTATGGTGCCAGATGGGGCCGGATGGCAGTTATTTGCAAAATCGGAGTTTGCTGCATTTTTTGTGTCCATGGCCAAAATTGAACGAAACTAGATCCTCCTGGATCCGGGGCAATCCGGCGCCCATAACATGGAAATCTATGGGTGCTGGATCACGCCAGATCCGGCAGAAAAACGATCCGGTTCCCGGACGACGGGTGCTAAAAGAGCGGCACCTCTGAAATTCAAGCAGCGCTCGTTCAGCACTGGGACAGCGTAGCTGAAAGAGCCACGGCTGAAATTTCAGCACCGCGGCTAGCGATGAAACTTCAGCACTGAACAGCGGCAGCCGCGCACAGGAATGATTCTGGCACAAAACAGGATTGGAGCCGTTCTGTTTTGTCCAGAGCTGTCAGGTTCTGTCTGGTGCATCCTGCAAAACACCGTACAGAATCTACCAGGGAAAAAACCTCATGTGAAGCTGGCCTGATCAGGGTTCATCAGGTTTGTGTGCCAAAACCAGGAGAGGAACTTTCAGAGAAAAACTATAATTGAAAGATTGACACTTGTTCTGAGTTTTGGTGACACTCCTGGTTTTGGCACATAAACCTGATGGAAACTGATCATGGAAAAAGCTGCAGTGTGAAACCAGCCAAATACTTGAAATAGATCACTCTGTTTGTAATGACTCTATACACCGTATGTGTTTCACTTTATGTGTTGAATTGTTGAAATACATTAACTTTTTGATAATATTCTAATTAGGGATGACCAAGTACTGAAGTAATCGGACTCGCTATACTCGCAACGAGTAGGTCCCGGTTAGGGATGAGCGAGTATACTCACTAGAGTCGCTACTATTCGGAACTCGCCGAATAGTAGCGGTATTCGAGTACTCGCTACTCTCTGAGTATCTTATGATTACTCGGGAGTAGTGAGTAGTCCGATTACATTCGCAGTGTATCTATAGATACACTGCGAAAGTACCCTAAAAGTGAATAAAAGTTGTTAAAAATAATAAAATTACATATTCACCTGTCCGACGCCTGCACCGTGACCGTCCCAGAAGACCTGCAATCACCGGACAAGGACCTGTGACTTCCAGCCAATCAGAGGCTGGTAGCGATCTGGCCAATCAGATGGCAACACGTCACAACCACGTGATGGCTAGTGGCCACCTGATTGGCCAGATTGCAAGGTCCTAGGTGTACTGCCTGGCTCACCTAGGACCTTGCAATCTGGCCAATCACGTGGCCGCTACCGGCCATCTGATTGGTTGGAAGTCACAGGTCCTTGTCCGGTGATCGCAGGTCTTCTGGGACGGTCCCGGTGCAGGCGTCGGACAGGTGAGTATGTAATTTTCTGTAAATACACTGCGAAAGTAATCGGACTCGCTATACTTGCAACTAGTGCCGTGTACTGGTACCTACTTGTGCGAGTATAGCGATTCCGAATATTGCGGTACTCGCTAATCCCTAGACCCGGTACTTGGTACTCATTGCGAGTATAGCAAGTCCGATTGAAATTTAAGTACTTTCGCAGTGTATCTATATATACACTGCGAAAGCACACTAAAAGTGAAGAAATGTTGTAAAAAATAAAATACCATCATACTCACCTTCCGACGCCTGCACCGGGACCCGAAAACCTCACCTCTGATGTGCGGCAAGGACCTGCCAGTCTGATAGCCAATCAGATGGCTGGGAGCGATCTGTCCAATCAGATGGCCGGACATCACAAACCATGTGATCGCTACCAGCCACCTGATTGGCCAGATTACCATGTCATTTATGCACGTTCAAGACCTGGCAATCTGGAAGGTGAGTATGATGTTTTTTTTATTTTTTAACAACTTTTCTTCACTTTTAGTGTACTTTCGCAGTGTATATATAGATACACTGCGAAAGTAAAAGGACTACTCGCTACTCCTGAGTAATCACAAGAGACTCGGGGAGTAGCGAGTAGCCAAATATCGTTACTATTCGACGAGTACCGAATAGTAATGATTATACTCGCTCATCCCTAATTCTAATTCATTGAGATGCATTTGAATCTTTGCACTTTGGTTTGATTCTGTTGCTGTGTATAATCACTGTGTTGTTACGTAGGACTGCAAGTTTCATATACGTATCTGTGGTCAGTGAGTTATTGTGGCATTTGTGGTGTTACATACCACTGAAGGTGACATCTACTACATTATCTGTACTCAGAGAGATTTCACTGTTTTATCTGTGGTGTTACATAGGACTGACTGCATGTGATATCTACTACATTATCTATAATCAGAGAGATAGCACTGTGTTATCTGTGGTGTTAGGCTGATTTCACATTGCGATTTTGGAGCATCCGTGGCTGTCCGTTGTAAAACGGACAGCCACGGATTTGATTTGGCCCCCATGTTATCCTATGGGGATTGGATCGGATTTGGCCTAATTGCCATCCGATTTGTGTTTGATTTTTTGCTGTATTGAACACTGCTCCAATTTGGGGCACAGAAATAAATCGGACACAAATCGGATCTAACAAAATCAGATGGCAATTAGGCCAAATCCGATCCTCGGCCTTTAACATAGGGGCCAATGGAGTACGGGTCCGAGAAAAGACAGGATTGTTTCTCGAACCTGATTTTAGTGTACTGAGCATACTCAGTACACTAAAACTGCTCCTAACCATCTAATTTCACTTCAGCATGTATATATATACATTGCGGAAGCGAAATTAAGTAAAATAACTTATTAAAAATAAAAAAATCTCTATGCTTACCTGTCCGGGATCCACCAATGGCTCCAGCAAGCTGTGGTGTGACTACAGGACCTGTTGTGAAGTCATATCCCGATCAGCTGATCAGGTCACATGACCGGTTACCACAGTAAGTGCGGTCATGTGACCGGATGACGCTGCCGGGTTGTGACGTCACGGCAGTTCCTGTTGTCACACCGAAGCTTGCTGGAGCCATCGGTGGATCCCGGACAGGTGAGCATAGAGATTTTTTATTTTTAACCCTTTCTTTTACTACATTTCAGTTCCGCAATGTATGTATATACATTGCGGAAGTGAAAGGGCCCGGCCCAGCTCTTTCTGTGTCCGGACCCGTGATAATCCCGGGCACAGAAAAGGTCACCTCCTGTGGTGTCCGTTCCTGTCTGTGGGGTCCTACAAAAAGTAGGATCCCACGGACAGGAAAAAATGCACAATGTGAACCCAGCCTTACATAGGACTGAAGGTGACACCTACTACTTTATCTGCAGTCAGAGAGTTATGTTGTGGTGTTACATTTTTTATTTGTCCGGGGTGGTTGGTGATTCACCCAAGGCCGTATGGGGATTCGGTACCTGGGCGTGGAGTTGTAGGGATGTCACTAGTGGCCCGCCTGGACCCGTGGCCCTAGTGGTCAGCCTAAAAATTGGGGAAGTTGTGGAAAAGGGAATAAAAAGAATAAAAGTTTGTCATGAAGCCACCTGCAGATTCTGATGATGTTCACCAGCGCCGCTGTCAGTCCGCCGGGGATGGTGGTATTGCAGCTTGAAGGATTAGCTCCCTGCAGGCGGAGCATGTCCCCGGGGCAGTGATGAGATGAAGGGAGAATCAATACACTGGAGGCTTATGGACTCTGTACGGGTGTTTACTTGTAAAAGTGCACAGACCAGGTTGACAGTTACACAGTTCTTTAGCAGGTAGCTGCTCGGGTAGTCACTGAGCAGAATAACGTCTCTTTGAGGCTCCCATAGAGTACCTTCTGCTTTCTTTCACTGTCCCATTCTCTTCCTTGCGCCACCTTACTTCCTTGCGCTGCCCTGCACAGCCCGCTTGTCTACCAGGCCCGTCGGGTGCTATGAGATACCCTTCTTCTTTCTAAGGGGCTCAATTCTTTCTAGTGATACTGGTGGGGCTGCACATTATGGACAGGGGTCGGGGCTGATAATTCAACCTCTCGACTGGCCGGTGTAGACGGCTCAGGGATAAACTCTTCTGTACCGTTACTCGGAGCCGGCACTCCGTTGTTGGACTAGGATTCCCCCAGACCATAGCAGGTCCGGCACTGGGTCTCCTCCTTCTGTCTGGGTTACTGCTCCTTCTTGGCACCCTCCCTGTGGTGTCCCCTGAAGGGTCCTTCCCTGTCTCTCTCCACAGACGTTCTGCCACTCTACTTCCCGCACTCACACTGCTCTAGCCTGAAACTCCTCCCACAGGGACTGGGTCTCTAAGCAAAGGATTTAACCCTGTAGTCCCCTGCTCTAGAGTGTGTGGATGCAGGATAAGAGCCTCAGGCTGATGCTACACTCCCCAATGACAGGAATACTGCACACTCAGTCATGGGTGCAGTACCCCTACTGTGGCGCACTGACCAGTTGGGCGCCACATTGGCTGCCAAACATATGCCCCAGGGCTTGGGCCCCAAATAATTTCTGACCCTAGCAATGCCCCTGCTCACAAGTATGTCCCATCAGAATAATCTCTGTAGATAATACACTACTCGGACATATGGACATCATGTGGGTGACTTCCTACTTATCTTAATCTGAAGTAAAGTGGAAAAATGTCACAAGGAGGCCTTTGTATACAACGTGATATGCATCAGTTAAGTAAAACTGCCATGTAGGTGTCATATATTATTCATATCTATAAGGTTATCCATGACAATTATCTGTTTTTTCTATGCTATTCTGCAATTTTAACTGAATGTTGTCTATTTAATCTTGCAGTTTTATAACTCCATGCTTTAAAAGGTGCACTTTTTTTAAATTTAATATAAAGAATAACATTTCTGATGGCATGTCTTGCATATGTATCAATTAATTTGTAAACTGCATAGGGAAATTAGAAGAATTGACAATTGCAGAGCTCAACATCCATCAACCAGTTCATCATTAGGGGAGCAGAAAACAGCAGCTAAAGACTAATCCTATGAAGGAGGTAGTCTTTTATGCTATACTTCCGGCTTTTAAAAAGTCCAGAGTAAAAACATTTCTATGAGCAAAGATAGTTCATAGTCGTTTATAATTTAGCTTTTTGAAATCTAATTTTAATATGTAATCTTTTATAGAGCATGCAGTCCACTTAGGATTTTTTTGTTGGCCATAAACATCTCTCTATGGTCATGGAAACTCTTAATTTAAAGCACCACTCCAGAGGAGGAGGGGGTGGGTCACTGCTGAGTGGTGCTTTTAAAGGGTAGGGACACACAGTCAGTATTTGGTCAGTATTTCACATCAGTATTTGTAAGCCAAAATCAGGAGTGGGTGAAAAATGCAGGAGTGGAGCACATGTTTCTATTATATGTTTCCTCTGACTGTTCCACTCCTGATTTTGGCTTACAAATACTGATGTGAAATGCTGACCAAATACTGATCGTGTGACCGTGGCCTGCGTTTATGTTGCTCTTGTCAGATGCAAAAAAAAAAAGCAGCACAAACTATTGCATTTGTGCTGCGCTTGTGCACATTAGAGATGCAGCACAAAAACAGCATAAATAAGGGGACACAGACAGACAGGCACACACACACATAGATAGACAGACAAACACACAAACAGACACACACAGACACTTTCTCACCATTCCAGCGACTCCATGGTGAGCTCCTGTGATTTCTTAATTTCGGGCATGGGTACAGTACTTTCAAGACTTTGCACCATGTGACTTAGGTTGAGTCACTTGGGGTGCAGGTCCTGTAGTCACTTTGTGCAGCTCCTGCTGATGCACAGAAGGAATAAATCACCGAGGTTTGCCGTGGGATCGCTGGGGAGGGTGAGTATTGGAGCGTTTTTGTTTTGGAAATCACAGTAAAAAAGCAACATAAATTAAGTAAACTGTGGGAATACCAATCCAATTGTAGTGCTTTTGTTTTGGGGGGGGGGGGGAGTTATAGTGGAGTCAAAGGGGAAATGCTGCCCAAAAATGGGCATGTTAATTAATAGGGACATTTTTTAACATAGGCAATTTCTGCAGCTCAAACGCACATGTGGGTACAACGTTTTGAAAATAACATTGGCTTTAATGATGAAGCTGTGGGTGCTGCAAATATGCAGCAAAAAAATGGAAGGACAATTGCACAGTGGGCCTTATACTCATCCTCAGCTTCTTCATCATTTCTGTTACTCCTGTCGGTCTTCTCCAGGTTGTGACCAGCTGACTGATCCAGTGTTTTATGGCGTAAGCCAAGGGGAACAACTCATTCTGGCCTCGCTCTAGCTCTCATGGAGATGTGGCGCCCTTGTGAGTCCCGTCGCCACTGAGGTACTGCATCCCTGTTAGGGTGCAGTATCCCACTCACTGGTAAGGGGAGTACAGACCGATGTCGGTACACCAAGACCACACCAGGAATGATTGTTGTGGGCTTGGGTGGTGAAGGAATTAGTTAGCGGGAGCACTTGGGGAGAAGTGAGGTCAGAAAGAACACATGTAGATAACATAGGACACATGACAGAGGGTATAAATAGTGCAAGAAACATCTAGAACGTAGGAGACAACAGTAAGAAGAAAGACAGCTAACAGAGAGAGTGACAGCTGAGGAGAGGTGGTAGAACAGCTGAGGAGAGACCGTTGAACACCAAGGTCGAGTTGGAGGGCAGCTAGAGAATATATGCCTGAGAAGTGTCCAGAGGACTGGAGCAAGTGGGAGCTCATTCTAAAGCCGAACTCTAGAGCAGAATGTTGCACCCCACCATGTAGGTGCCACAAAAGGGGTACTGCACCCAGAAAAGTGGTGTAGTCACCCCACTGTAATTGGAACTATGGTCACTAGGTGGAGCCCTAGTGCTAACACCCACACACTAGAATAGTAGGTGGGAGGGACCCCAGGAGGGTATATAGTGGCCTCTAGGGGGAACTAGTGAGTTCAGTAGAGTTAGAGAGAGTTGGTTGAAGGGAGCAAGGAGGGTCTCCTCGGCTGAGGGGCCCAGGAAAGATAGAAGAGATCCCAGAAAATATAAGGAAGGAACGGAGGCTTAGAAGTGAGCTAGTTCAAAGGAAAGAAACCGGAGCCCGCAACTGTGACTTCTTACACGGCTCACAGAGAATCCGAGGAACAGGGATATTGAAGATACAGCCCCAGTCTCCTGAATAAGTCTAGAAAGGGAGCCAAAAGCTAAGAGCAGTGGCCACTGCACAGCTTAAAATAAGGTTGTCCTGGAGACCGCTCAGGAGGGAAGGAGACAGAGAGAAAAGCAGCAGGACGTCAGATCATCTCTATGAGATCAGACTTCGCAGCCACTGGGAGGCAAAGGAAAGAAAGAAAAAGAAAGGAACATAAGGAGGGATCCAGAAATTCCATTTGTAGCATCCATCGCATTTGCCATTATACCATCTATTGCACTGCTGAACTGTATGACTTTGGAGAAGTTTTCAGTAAAGGTACCCGGTGAAGTGAAGTCCCGACTCTGCTGCATCCTTTCCTTTATAAACTGTTTTCTTACAGCATCGCTGCATCGGCGGTCAAGTCCCGCCTGCGGGGGACTAATCCATCTAAGCCGCAATACCATCGACCACCGGAGGACTGTGGCGGCGCTTATGAGCATCACCAGACGCTGCAGGTGGCGTCATGAAGACAACTTTGTAAATAATCCCCTGTAAATACACCCTTATTTTAGTTGACCACCAGGGCCACGGCCTCAGGCAAGCCACCCGTGACATCCCAAGAGACTTGAATCCAGCTGAGAGCCGAGTACCTGAGCCCTCGGGTTCGTCAATCACATCACCCAAGTGACTTCTGGAGAAAGAGAGGGTCCCAGAGGCATGGGAAGTGAGCAATCCACCCGTGGGACTCACATCCATTGTCAAGCGCAGGCAAGTGGAGAACTGGGCCGCAGGGGACACCGAGAACCCAAAGACTAGTGGAGAAGACCAGGCTCAGCTAGCAACTCGGAGGCTGGGCCACTTCCAAGGTGACACAGTGTACAACCGCACACATCTGCTGAAAAGGTGCAACCATAGAGCTTAGGGGAAACACTTCAGGGGAACCCCTAGGAAAAGCCCAAAGTCACTGGCTCAGAGCCCTGTGTGCCGAGATGCAATGCAGGAAGGTCGAAGCAAGCACTGTGTGAGACAACCTGGAAAGGACAGAGACGGGGTGCTGGATCCCTGCCTCCGACAACCCAGTGCTCAGCGGGTTGCTGTACAAAGACTGTGAGTAAAAGTACTAAAGACTGCAGTCCACTGTGTCTTGCACATCAAAAGCACCAGAAACACGACTACCAACTCACGCAGGTACCTTCAGCTACCCTAACGGTCAGCCCTACCCATAGAGGGCTTAAGAACATTGCTGCCTCCCAACCATCGGCCCCTAGGAAAACTGTCAAGCAGCAGGGCCATCTAAAGCTTCAACCTCCCGGTGGCGTCACGTTTAAATTAACAAGTATCTCCAAGTCCAGTCATCCCTGTCCAGAATGAACCCTCCACGCCAGGTCCCTATCCCTAAGAGAGTGAGCCACCCACACCGAACTTTTAATGACACCGCTAGGGTCATGGAGCCGGGTCTCGGTCCCTGTGATCCCTGTGATGATGAAGCCTCAAGAAAGCCGGTTCCGAGTATCCTAAGGCCCTGGAGGGGCGTGTCAAAAATGCATTGAGAGCTTGTGACATAATGTTTGACTTCCGGACAGTCAGAAGTTATGATCACAAGATGGCATTGTGGGATCGGAGAGACGCTGAAAAGTGGGGATAATGCTGGAGTGGGGTTTTTCATGGAAACTTACTTGGAGGCACATGCAGTGCATATAGCTGGCTGTCAAGGGATTACTTTGGTTTCATCAAGGTTCCTAAATTCAAGGCTAATGCAGTAAACCTAATTTTTCCTATTAGTAATGAAATGTTTAGCTAGGACTCCATGACCATAATAGTAGGATGTGTGTAGAGCATAAAAATAATGTAAAAAGATATGGTATGCCCGTTTCTACTCCTATTCATATTGTGCTAACCGTATACTATAATTGCTTTTGCAATTTGCTACTTTAAAGAAACCATAAAAAAAAACATTTGCAACAATACAGTGGGGGATGACATCAATATAACGCAGCAGCTCCTGTTTTGCGTCATTCACACTTGCTGTAATTTGCAGCCATTTCATGGTTTGCATCATATTGCTCCTAAAATTCTGAAGAAGGAAGAAAATAATGCAAAGAAATACTGATATCATCCTCATCCTGAGGAGGATGCTTTCTACAGGTGTCTGTCAAAATAAATAGTGACATTTATCTACTTAAACGTTAAAGATTGCTCCCTCCTACTCATGCTTAATATAGTTCTCTAGGCTTGTTATGTGCTGTTAATATAAGCAGTACTCTTCCAGATACAGCTGAACAATGAAGAGACGATCTTATCGACATACGCACTGAAATCTGTTGCGCAATTAGAAATCTTGTTATCTCCTATTACTGAGGCTTATAGCTGTGACAGTGCACAGGATATATAGAAAAATGTATTTGACAAGAGAAGCAATAAGTGAAAAAACAGTCATTTTCTACCTCCTTGCATCATAATGAGCTAAACGGAAGTGTCTTTCCTACAATCTTGTAACCTGCTATGCATAAACGACAAGGGCTTTGATTATTTGGGAAACAACAGTAATGGTACCTTTACACGCCGCTACTGAAGGTTAGAAACCACCGGGTGTCTCATGTGCACGAGCACGTTCCAACGGTTCATAACGGTACCTGATACCGCATTTACACGCCGCTACAAGGTGCTCCACAGTAGGTTTTTTCTATCCCTGGAAGCACCGACGGGTGCCGCAAGTTACCTTCTGTTGAGCACCATCCCTCATTTGCACGCCGCTACCACAAGGTAATATGGGAGGACCTGGTGCAGCAGGGACAACACATAGGCGTGCCATAGTTGTGGATTACAAGACGCCCGTACAGTGCTTGGACAAAGCAATAGCATCATGATTGGCCAGCCAGCGCAGGAAGGCTGGCTAATACATGATGCTGTTGCAATTGTGTAGTGTGACTGGTCAGCTCCTTAAATATGCCGCCCTATGCAGGGACAACCAATCGTAACGCAGGAGCTTCCACCAATGATCGCTGATGGGGCACGGTATCCCGGAGGCTGTGTCACGCCCCAGGGAGTTAACTAGGTGACGAAAATACCTTCCTGTTCCTCGATTACACGCCGCTACCAGTTTAAACCTACCTGTTTTTTAGCACGGCTGAAAGACAGGTGTCGACAGTGACCGGTGGCAACAACCTGATTTACACGCCGCTACTTCGCGGTGTTTTGACGGTATAAGATACAATTGTCTCCGACACCCGGTGGTTTCTAACCTTCCATAGCGGCGTGTAAAGGTACCTTAAAGGATAATGTTGTATATATGGTATATGATGACAAAAATGTATTTTACTTCCAATTTTACAAATTGGCATTCTTTTGAACTACACTGCTTGTTATTTTACTATCATTTGATGAGTTTAAAAGTCCAGCCATTTAATTTTAATAATCCTAAATTTAAAATGGAGAAACATTTCTAATAATGTTACTTAAAAAAAATATTTCTGTTTAGTGCCTACAACTCCTATGTAAACCTTTAGGTTCTTACATAATATGAAGCCTCTGAATTGCAATGTGATTAGAGGCTGGACAGACATCTGTCTAGAATAATTCAGTGACTCCTGTTTTGAGAAGGGGATTGGACTAGATGACCAAAGAGGCCCCTTCCAATTCTACCATACTATGATTCCATGGTGCTAATTAGATATGGTTGAGGGATTACCTCGTTTTCAACTTTTGATTTCTCTACAAAGGTATGGATTTCACTGCAGGGTTAGTGATGGAATAGCAGGAATTGAACTGTAGGGTTAGTGATGCTATAACAGGAAGTGAACTGTAGGGTTAGTGATGGTATAATAGGAAGTGAACTGTAGGGTTAGTGATGGTATAATAGGAAGTGAACTGTAGTGTTAGTGATGGTATAACAGGAAGCGAACTGTAGGGTTAGTGATGGTATAATAGGAAGTGAACTGTAGGGTTAGTGATGGTATAACAGGAAGTGAACTGTAGTGTTAGTGATGGTATAACAGGAAGTGAACTGTAGTGTTAGTGATGGTATAACAGGAAGTGAACTGTAGTGTTAGTGATGGTATAACAGGAAGTGAACTGTAGGGTTAGTGACGGTATAACAGGAAGTGAACTGTAGGGTTAGTGATGGTATAGCAGAAGGTGAAGTCATGGTCGGGAATAGGGACAGAGTCATAAAACAAGCCAGAGGTCAGAAGGACTAATAATGCAACTACAAAGATCAAGCTAGATATACAAAGAGACAGAAACATGGTCTACAATCCGAGCCAACAGTCAATAGTAGACATAGTGCAAATCAATTTGCATAAACCAGTATGGCGACTATGTATACTGTGGCTGTCAGATGGGAGATGAACAAATCTCCTCTTACCTGATAGTAGCCCAGCTGCTCTTTTAATTAGCTGGCCTGGCGTGACATCATGGTTGCAGATTGACACAGATGTGATGTCATACCATACTGACTAATCAAGAGAAGAGATACAAATATAAGGTTGTTCTCAAGGCTCTTGACTGATAACTAAAGATTGCCCGTCATTAGACCACATACTGCTGACTCCGATAAGTTCTATATCATTTAATATATGTCTTTTGTAGAATAATCAGGATTCATTTTTCAGAATTATTAAGAATAAGATGTGACAATACCAGGTAGAATAATACTAAAAAGCTACAAGACACATCAGGTGCATTCTAGGATATGGCTAGTTTTTGTAAATAAGCAATGAGTATTTCATGGACATAATATAAGACAAGTCCTCTCTTGTAAATTCTGTCTAATTGTACTGGTTAAAATGTTACTTAATAAGAGTAGGGTGCCATAAAGAAGCAAAACAGATGAGGAGTAAGATGTACTCATGCATCTTTATTGTAGCGGTTTGTGCAATTATCATTGTGAAGTTCATTGTAAGCATCAGGTAACACAAAGGAAAGTAAATACATAAAGAATTTTCCTGAGAAATACAATTAATTATTTTCAGTAATAGATCAAAGACCTTGGGATGACAAATCTTTATGAAATACAACCTCTCTCTTTTGTACTGCCACAGAACACCTCTTCAAAGGTGCTGATAAAAGAGAACTAACGTGACTGGAGCGAGCCTTCAAGCAATGTGTCTGATTTGATGTGAGTCATGTATAAAACAGGGGCATGGAATTAGGTCTGTGTAACATACACTATGATATCTGTTTGGTTTTTGCTTTTAGTCTTAGGCTATGTTCACACAGAGTTTTCTTGGAGAAAATCTGCCTCAAAAGCCAAGTCCAAACTACTTGGATTGCTCTTCCTATTGACTTCTACGTGTAATGCTCTTTACTGTTCATGTGAGGATCTGTCTAAGCCTTTTTTTTGGCATATCTGTTGGGGAAAAAAAGAGCATATCACATGTTTGAAGTGGATGCTGATAAAATCTGCACTAAGGCTAATTTCACACTAGCGTTTTTATGAATCAGGGAGATGCGGTAAAGCCTGCATCCCCCAGATTCTCCCAGACCCTCACTCCGCATTAATGCAAATCAGTGAAAATACAGGTGCAAGAGCAGACAGTTACTTCCGGCTGTGTACCTGTTTCTGTCGGATCCAGAGACAAATGAAGCACCCACTAGGGGGCGTGTCATTTGGAACTGCATTCTGGGCAAAAACCCAGATCCGGGGGTACAGATCCAGCGGGATCCAGAGTCCCCTGTATTCAAGTTACATAGAGCCAGATTTTAATTCATCATGTATTGCCCCGGATCTGAGTGGACACAGATTTTGACATGGAGACAATAAAATGCACCAAGTTGCATTTTTGGTCTCTGGGAAAAAAAAATGGGAGCACACGGATCTGAGAAAAAAAGTGCAAAACTGGATGCACCCGCAAGTTCATCCGGCCCCATTGATCTTCAATGGGTCCGAAACTGGATGCAAGTGTCGGGCCCCACGGAACAGGGGTACTCGGTACCGGACCGGACGGTGTCGGGGAAGTCACGGGTGGCTTGGCCCGGACCGTGTCCCTGGCTCGGCAAATAAAGGGGGATATTTACAGGGGAAATGTCACGTGTGACGCCACCCACTTGATGCGGCCAGTGATGGGGGCCGCCGCTGCTGCAGAACCTCCGGGGGTGATGGAGTGGCAGCGGAGATGGTGTAGTTCCAGTGGGAAGAACTGTATCCCCTGGGGCAGTAAGAGTTAGGGATTGTGGAATTGTCCAGGACACTTACTTTGCAGGCTGCAGGGATCTCTCCTCCTGGCTGGTGCTGACAGGCTGTGTCCTGTATGGAGGGAATAGCTTGTACGCAGAGACACAAGGGAAACTGTTCCAGGGTTTGCCAAAGCTTTACTCTTAGTTGTTCCAACAGTTTACAGGTAGTTTGCAGTTCTCACAAGGTTAAGTACAGTTCTCTACACACGGGTACGTTCTCCCTCTCCGGGTTCCCTTCTGCCCTGCAGCCAGGCCTCTCTCTCCCTGTGACCCCTCACACAGTCTGTAGTGTCCTTCCCGGGCTGCTTACATTCTTTTTGCTACGTGTTGTGCGACACTGGACAGTGTGGCTGTGACTCGGACCCCTGGTGGGCCCTCCTGGTTGTCACTGAGCTGCCTGTCCTTTGGGTTGGGGACCCTAACGTGGAGCTGTGGTCCCCCGTCGTGTTGTTTGGGGATTCCAGGTAAACTGCGGTCCCCTTTAGAGCCGACACTCTACTCAGCCCAGCCTCCAGCAGTCCTCAGCACGAGGCTCTACCAGGCTCCTTCTCTCTGTTCCTTTCCAGTATCATAGGAGGGACTTCTCTGCCTGCAGTCTGTGGCTTTAGCTGCTGTCTAGGGCACGGGTTCCACCGTCCCTCTCTGTCCTGTCACACTCCTGGTGGCATCACCATCGGACAGGCTTCCTCTCCCCTCTGGCTCGCACTGGCTCAGTACGGATTCTGCGCTCCTAGCCTTGCACTCGCAGGACGTGTGATTGTCTTTCTGTCTCAGCTTCTCCTCTTTGCTTCTCAGCACCATGGCCTACTAACTTCCTTCACTCCTCCTCCTCACTATATACTGTCAGTCACCTGATCTCTGGTGTGCCCAACCCACTCCTCTGAATCCACCACCCCTCGATCTCATAGAGTTCTAATCTCAGGGCTGGATGTAACCTCTTTCTGACACGTGGGTTGTGTGGGCTGTGAGGGTGTTGTTGTGCAACAATGTCCTACCTGCCTGGCTGCAGTTCCCTTTGTGGCCTCCTGGACACAGGGGCGCCACACAAGTGCATCCAGTTCAAGCTGGATACACACGGATGGCGAAAAATGCCACTGTGAAATCACCCTAAGCTCTTCGAAACGTCTTTAGGTTCGGTTCCCATGATGAGTGTTTGACACTCTGTATTTTTCCTGCATCAAAAACAAAACATCTTACAGTTCCAGTAAAGTGAATGGGAAATATAGCAATCATTTTTTTTTAGCATAAAATGATCGAAGGTGTATGTTTAAGATTCGCAACTTGTCAATTTCTCTTGTGAGTACGATGAGTTTCATGAGCAGATGGTATCAATAGGATTGTGTTACATGTGGAAATCTGCAGGTAAAAAATGCACGTGATTTACAGTTAGTGCTTTCCACTGCCAAAATGCACTTAAGATGCACTTTAAATGCATACAATACATAAAAGAATGTATCAATAAGTTTAGTTATAGCCAAATACTAGGAAGTATCAAAAACAAAGCAGCTATATTTTCAATAGGCAGAAAGGCAGAAAAGGACAAAAATACAATAAAAATTCATATGAAAAATGCACTCAAAATGCAATGAAAAAATGCAAGTAACCTAATTAACTTAAAGCGTAACTGATGTTTAAATTTTTATTTAATAATAATGTAGAGCAAGCAATTTTAATAAACTTTCACGTATACTTCATAAGAATATTCTGCTTGAAAAGGTGGGGCTTACTGAATGTCCACACTGCTAACTGATGACATGACAATGTATAAGATTACTTCAGCCTAGAGCACAGTGTTAAGCAATGTCAGATTGTCAGGATCACTGCAAACTCCTCTTTCCTTGGCACAAGATTCTCAGATCTGTCATCTGGCTCCTTCTCTGCTCAGTCATGATCTCTGTTAACCCCTTCTCTGCTGTCACATTGCACTTCTCCCTATCAGCTGCTGGCTATGCCCACACAGCCATTATATGCAGTTTTTAAAGGAGCACAGAAAAACATGAGAAAATATGTCATATGGCAAAAAAGCATCATCTTAGTTGCTATGTGACCCATCATTAACAAACAGTGCAGTATTGTTTTTTTTTTGTTAGTTTTTTTTTTTTTTTTTTTTAATAAAATGACATTACACTTTAATAAGTGTAAAAGTGCTGCAGTACATTTCCTGAGTTGGTTTCTGCTTGACAACTTATTGACTGTCTCTAAAAACTCAAGAGTAAACCTTATGAAACTACACCATGAGCAAAAATATTGTCCTTATCATAGTAGACATTGCACAGATTTGGTTTCAAATTTCATAGTAAATTCCTCTATCATCCATCTCCTTACTGATGTAATTATTATATTTCCCTATAACTTTATTAGCTATGTATATGTCCTGCGCAATAACAAAGTTCTCTATATGACACATGAGCTGGGGAATTCGAACATTTTATTCCTTGGGTCATGCACTGTCCATTACTGTAGCTCGAGGACATTATGTATGTTACTGAAAATGCTCAACACACTCATGGAAAGAGAATCAGATAACAATCATGTGGTTTAGTAAGACGAGAAGGAAGACATAACATTTATGTAAGTCGTGCAGTCAACATTGGCCCACCATACAGTAATTATAAATAACAGCTCTTATTAGCTGCAATTACATGCATTCTGTAGATAAGATGTACTATATATTATGACCAACAGGGATATCACAGAATGGAAAGTATAGAGTTAATTATATACCAGATATAGGGCTACTTATGGATAAGACATACCGCACATATTCTCTAGTGCAGTGTTCTCCAAACTATGGCTTCTAGCTGTTGTGCCTGGAATTGTAAGGGCATGCTGGGAGTTGTAGTTTAGCAACAGCTGGATAGCCATAGGTTGGGGTCAAATGCAGACCACTCTGTACCTTAGCTATGAGCATTGTACCACTGAGCGTTAATAAGGGTGAGAATAAAGCCCATGTCACACATAGCGAGATCGTTAGCGAGATTGCTGATGCATCATAGGTTTTGTGATGCAACAGCGACCTCGCCAGCGATCTCGCTATGTTTGACACATAGCAGCGAGCGGCCCCCCACTGTGAGCTCATTGACAACTCAGAACTCAGCCACGTAGGTCTGAGTCATCAGACTAGCTGCTGTGTGACAGGGTCCCAACGACCACCGAGGTCATTATATGGGTCGCTGTATCATTGCTGCAACGCTGGTGAAATCTGACTGTTTGACATCTCACCAGCCACCACGAAGCGACATTCCAGCGATCCTTACCAGGTCGTATCATTGTGACGGGTTCCTAAGAACACTGTTACAATGACCTTGTACAAATTACTCCCTTATCACTATGAGCATAACAGAAGTCGGTCCAGATTACACCTATAATCCTTGAACTTTCACTTATATTTCTTGCTTTCTTTGTTAAAATAGAGAAGACCGGAGGGCCAGGGAGACTTCAGTCTCCTGGCATAGGAACACTTGTAGCACAGCCACCAACAGAGCCAGGGACCACAGAGGAGTTAGCAGTGCCCAGCGGTAAGACTCTCATCACCTGCTATACAAGTGAGGGACACAGGAGAGGTCAGGGCCAGGTTTCAGACAGGCCAGAACTACAGCACATGCACACAGTAACAAGGAGGCCTCACAACTCATCGGGTGTGGAAATCCTGAACTGCCACCCGACCACCTGGACGCTACCTTGCAACATCAGAAGTAAGAGGTATGGAAACAAACTTGCAGCGTGTGCGTGTCTGTTATTGCGGACCCTGATCCTGCCCTCATCATAGACTATTTGCCAGTGCCTCTACCTGCAGAGCCATCTCCCTGTGTAAATCCCTATTCTCCACACCTGCCCCGGGACCCCGCTTCACCTACGGGGAGTGTTACCAACTAGCTGCCTCATCATCACCCCAGAGGTCTGCAAGCAGCGTCTGTATTATTACGGGGAACCGTAGGCGGCGTCAGGAGACATTATCCCTTGTAAATAACCCCCTTTTTAAAAGCAGCCCCAGGGCACGGAACCGGGCCCGTGACACAACAAACCCCCCAATCCGTGAACTGAAGGCCCGTGACCGGGTACCCTCGGGTGGGGAATAAAGATGCTGGAATTTGTAAAGCATATTATCACACCCATAACATGCTAAGTGGGCCAACTAGTTGGGAAACTAACGACCCCTCGATTTGTTAAAACCCTATTTTGCATATCATAAACAGTCATTAGAAGTGCTTTTTCTAAAGATCTGTTTGGGTGAGCTAGTACATGAGGGGACTGTTAGGCAGGGATTATAGGTATGTGCACAGGACTGCTGGTGGTTCTTGGGGTATAGAGGACCTGACAGGTTCTCTGTAAATCAAACTGTGTGAGTCCACTTGCCACTACACAGTGTCCTCAGCAAAACCTCCGTGACCTAAATCCTCTCTCTGTGGGCTAACTGTACTCAGGATAAGTAGAAATCAGCTTTTGCTCTGTAGACACAGCAGATTTGGGGCACATTTTTCACATTGTTAGAACATGGTATCATTTTAATATTGTGGCTGTGGGAAGGGAAGTACCAAAATGCTAGAACAGACCTCCAGACCGCATAAAGATACATTATTAAACAATTACCCACAGAGCTCTAGGATTATGTGTTAAAAACAGGTAGATAAAACAGAATTAAAAAATGAGGTCGTATTTTAGGCACGAAAGACCTGTATATTGTCCACTACTTGCTTCTCGAGCCAATCTCCACTGATTACTTATTCTTTACAATTTGTCGTTAAGCTGATTATTGGCTTCATTCACGTTACTGTCTTTTTCTCTGCGTGAATCAATACCTATTCTGGGCATACAGACAGCAATATGCAAATGAGAGCTGTAATCAGCGCTGTTCCCACAGCATGCCGTATGCTCCTCAGATATGCCCTTACTTGGAGTAATGTAGCATGCTTATATTGTAAACTCCATGCAACGCTCATATGATGATGTAACTAAAGGGAAATCTCAAAGTCTCTTATCTTTACATATCACGTGGTCATTGACCAGCACTGAAATGATGTAACACTGTCACATACTTCACTCAATTGCACTTATTTGCTGTGAATATTATTGCTCCGGGGTTATCATTGGAGAGCTATTTCTTCTTATACCCTCAAATTACAGTAAATGGCTATTATGCATTGAAAGGTATGAATGATATTTAGCTATGACCAACATTCTTCCAAGCAATTCCTTTGATTCCAAGACTGCTGATATAAATTGTAAAAATCATACTGTATTTATATATTTGTGGAGATATCATTTTAAATCATTATACATCATTTATTTAAAGGGAACCTGGCAGGTCGTTTATGGCTCCAAACCTATCACTACGTGTCCCTGCAGCTTCCCAGAACATCCCAAAGCATCCCTGTCTGACCTAAAAGTGTCCTGTAATTGCTTTACATGTTCTGCTAATAAGGGTGGTGTCTTCGTGCAGACACACTGCGCAATATTGTCCCACCTCGCTCCGTGTATGACGCTCCCCTTGGTGTCATAAGTAGTGATGGGCGAACACGAACTGTAAACTTCAGGGTCTGTACCGAACACCTAGTGTTGGTACACAGATCCCGAACATGGGTTTCCCTGGGAATCTGTGTTACATTTAAGGTACAGGGGCTGTTAAACAAAGCACATTATTAATAAACATCACCATTATACTTACCGGGTCTCGCGGAGCACGTCTTGCCTTACCACCATTTTTTGATCGCCAGTCAGGTTAAACTAGGCAGCTGGGGGCTTTGACTCTCAGTGTGGTAATGTCCAAGCGTTCTGGGTCTCCCACACTTAAAGCCACAGCCCACAACCACCCCTGAAAATGGCTCATTCATCGCAGCGCCATTTCGAGGTGCTTTACCCAGCTCTTCTAGCGGCCCTGGTGGAGGGTGGCACGCTGGGTAATAATAGGGTTAATACCAGCTTTGTATTGTCAGATGGTACTAAGCCTGAAATTCTTGGAATCAAGCCAAATTAGACCCACCCATCGTGAATTTCCAGTAAACATTTAAAAAAACAACACCGAGATAAAGTTTTTTTAATTAGAAATTGTTTTAATTAGAACTAAAACAAAAAACACATTTAGGGACTTCACCTTTAATTACAAAAAAAAAACCCTCCCTCTGACGTAATCCACAATCAGAGCAGGTTCAGCTCTGCTTCATCGCTCTGAACAGACAAATGTCTGTTCAGAGAGACATGCAAGCTCAGACTGAGCTGGGTGCCGTGACAGAGGTCAATTGAGTTCATAGCTGAGCCATGAACTCGGGTGACCCCTGATGTCACTGCGAACACTGCTGAGAACTGAAGCGGTTCTCAACAGTGCAGTGAATACCCCCAAACGTTAACGAGCAGCCCTGGAAGTAGTTGCGGCTGGGACAGCAGGATGGCAGGACGCGCGCCGTGGGACACGGTAAGTATGATGATAATGTTTATTAATAATGTGCTTTGTTTTACAGCCCCTTGCCCCATCCCATAACTGTACAGTCCAAGCTCGGAGTTCGGACGCAAGTTCGAGTTACGTCCGACCCCCAACTTGGACTTCACAAAAAGGTCTGGGTGAGTCCACCGCTCCTGAGCATCGGCATGTTCACCCATCACTAGTGATAAGCTAACTGAAATGCGTGATCCCGGCGTCTGAAATCAATCTTCTCATTCCTGGTATGAAGCACAGCTGCGCGTCATTTCTGGTCCTGCACAGTGTGGGGGTGTATTGGGTATAGTGGCCAGCTCCCAATCATGTGCAGTGCGCATTCTGAAGTAATTGGCGCGTTCCCCCAATTACTCACATACAATGCATAGGACCAGAAATGGCGCGCAGCCGCGCTTCATACCAGGAAGGAGAATATTGATTTCAGACGCCGGGATCGTGCATTTCAATTAGCTTATCACACCAACCGGGGTGTAATACACAGAGTGAGGGGGACATATTTGTGCAGTGTGTCTGTACTAACAAAGACACCACCCTTATTAGCATAGGAACATGAAAGTAATAAAATTACATTTATCAGCAATTACAGAACACTTTTAATTCAGACAGGGATGATTAGGGATGTAGTAGGAAGCTGCAGGGACAGGTAGTGATAGGTTTGGTGGCATAAACGACCTGACAGGTTCCCTTTAATACTTCTATATATACAGTGGACACAGAAAGTATTCAGACCCCTTTAAATTTTCCCTCTTTGTTTCTTTGAAGCATATGATAAATTCCAAAAAGTTTATTTTTTTGTCATTAATCTACACTCTGCACCCCATCTTGACTGAAAAAACCCAGATATGTAGAAATTTTTGCAAATTTATCAGAAAATAAAAACTGAAAAATAATATGGTCATAAAATATTCAGACCCTTTGCTCTGTATTGAGTAGAAGGACACTTTTGAGCTAGTACAGCCATGAGTCTTCTTGGGAATGATGCAACAAGTTTTTTACACCTGGATTTGGGAATCCTCTGCCATTCTTCCTTGCAGATCCTCTCCAGTTCCATTAGGTTGGATGGTGAAGGTTGGTGGACAGCCATTTTCAGGTCTCTCCAGAGATGCCTAATTGAGTTTAGGGCAGGGCCTAGCTGGCCCAGTCAAGAATGGTCACAGAGCTGTTTTGAAGCCACTCCTTTGTTATTTTTGCTGTGTGCTTAGGGTCATTGTCTTGTGAACTTCGGCCAAGCTAAAGGTCCAGAGCACTCTGGCAGAGGTTTTCATCCAGGATATAGCTGTACCCGGCCGCATTCATGTTTCTTTCAATTGCAACCAGTTGTCCTGTCCCTCTAGTTGAAAAACATGCCCATAGCATGATGCTGCTATCACCATGTTTCACTGTTGGGATTGTATTCAGGAGGTGATGACGAGTACTTGGTTTTCTCAACACATATCACTTAAAATTATCACCAAAAAGTTCTATCTTCATCTCATCAGACCAGAGAATCTTATTTCTAATAGTCTGGGATTCCTTCATGTGTTTTTTTTTTAGCAAACTCTATGCAGACTTCAATATATCTTGCACTTAGGAGAGGCTTCCATTGGGCCACTCTGCCATAAAGGCCTGACTGGTGGAGGGCTGCAGTGATAATTGACATTTGTGGAACTTTTTCTATCTCTCTACTGAATCTCTGGAACTCAGCCACAGGGATCTTGGGATTGTTCTTCACCTCTCTCACCAAGGCTCTTCTCCCATGATTACTCAGTTTGGCTGGATGGCCAGATCAAGGAAGACTTCTGGTGGTCTCAAACTTCTTCCATTTAAGGATTATAGAGGCCACTATGCTCTTAGAAACCTTGAGTACTGCAGAAATTCTTTTGTAACCTTGGCCAGATCTGTGCCACAATTCTGTCTCTGAGCTCCTTGGGCAGTTCCTTTGACCTCATGATTCTCATTTGGTCTGACATGCACTGTGAGCTGTGAGGTCTTATACAGACCGGTGTGTGCCTTTCCAAATCAAGTCCTATCAGTTTAATTAAACATAACTCCAAAGAGGGAGTAGAACCATTCCAAGGAGTATTACAAGGAAACAGACAGCTTGTGACTCAAAAATGAGTGTCTGAACAAAGGATCTGAATACTTATGACCATGTTATATTCCAGTTTTTCTTTTTTAATAAATTTGCAAACATTTCTACGTTTCAGTTTTTTTTTTCAGTCAAGATGGAGTGCAGAGTGTACAATAATGAGAAAAAAATGAACTTTTTGAATTTACCAAATGGCTGCATGAAACAAAGAGTATTAATATACTGTTTGATAAATGTAGGTGCATCAACAGTATTTAAAATTGTATATTCCAAAAATTGAATATGGGAAAAAAGTGGGGTCACTTACCTTTGCTGGCAACAGTTCTTGAATCCTTCCCCTAAGGGTATGTGCACACACATGCCGGGTTTGTGACGGCGGCGGCTGGGCGGACCCGACAGGAAGCTCTGCAGCCGTCCACCGGCTTGCTGGCGGGTATGTGCGGCGGGTGTAGGGCGGGTGCACAGCGGGTTAGCGGCGGCGGTGTTGTGGCGGCTGGAAGCTACATGATTCTGCGCTTGCAGCCACTGCATAACCGGCCAGTTTATTGAACATGCACATTCGTTGCTAACCCGCTGGGAACCCAGCGGTTTAGCAACAGATGAGCATGTGTAAACTGCCAATGTGTGCACAGCTTCCATAGGTTTTAATGTTAATCCAAACGCCGGTTTGGATTGACATAAATTTACATAAAACTTATGGAAACCGACCGGCGGTTTACACAGCTAAACCGATGCTAACCCGGCATGTGTGCACATACCCTAAGGACAGTTCCTTTTGCATAAGTATGTGCCAGGTTACTGGTGTGACCAGGCAACTACCTTTGGTTCTCCTAGAGTATTACCTGGTGGTCAACTGGACAATACTTTAGTTGTAGTTGAACTAACCTGGGATGGTTATGCGTACTGCATAACTGAGGTTTAGAGCCTTCTGTGACAATACTCACCACACGATATGCTCGCTTCTGGGTCCAGGCGGTGACATCACTAAAGGTTCTTAGGCCTCAGGTTCCTGTGAGTTTGCAGCAGCAAACTGGTAAAATGATCACACTATTCCTATCATTTATCCATCATATCTATCTATTCTAACTTATTACAGCATGGGAAAGACCATGCTAAAAATGCTGTCCGTGTGCTGTCAGTGTGCTGTACTATCACCCATTGACTTGCTTTGGCGAGTCTTGCACGATTATCGGATCCGGTCACAGCTTATTGCAACTTTTTTCTCATTCAGAATCTGGATGAGAAAAAAGCAGAACACAAACGTTCATCTGCTCAGACTCATTTAATAACATTGATCAGAGTGCAACGCCAGATTTTCTTACATTGCACTCGTCCAATTTATACGTCCATGTGTCTGAGCCCATCAAGCTTTTTGTTTGGTCATTTGCACCATAAAATGTACACCAAATTATAACTTTGTGAGTCTAGGAATAAAATTATTTGTGGAATAGAAGAAATCTTATTATAGAAGTAAAAAAAAACGATATAGTAGCCAGTGGCGTTACTTGAAGCTCATGGGCCTTGATGCGAAACCTCCAATGGGGCCCCCAATTATAACAAATCTTTAATAGCATTAGTCTTTTTCTATAAGCCAAAAGGACTTTTGGGGCCCCCTAGGATCCAGGGCCCGGGTGCGATTGTAACCCCTGCACCTATTGTAGTTACACCCCTGATAGCAGGACAGGCCCTCATTATAGTGGGTTCATTAAAAATATAGCATAACGTTCACACACAACCTGTTACACTAGATTACACCAAAAAGCCACTAGGGGGCGACATTATCCTTAGTATATGAAACATGTTACCAACTGTTGAAATATTTCTGTCCAGGCACCATACAAATATTAACCCTGTATATTCCCCTAAGTATAGATCAAATATGGCTAGATGGTTTTCTGAGCTGTTTTGTAGTAAAATAAGCCTTTTTTTTACCATAGAAAGATTTTTTATTCAGAATTAGTTCTGATGTCTTACCATGTAAGCTATGGCAATCATTTCCAATGTAATAAGGCTATGTGCCCATGTTCAGTATTTGGTTGCAGACATTTCTACACCAAATCTGCTTCTCCTGGCAGGAAAAATGCACTAAAAATGCAACGCATTATTTATGTGTTTTTTTCTAAGCATTTTTCATGCATTTGGGGTGGAAAAATGCAGCAAGAATGGACATCTGCAGATTTATTTCTGCACCCATTCTGAAGGGAAAAAACAACATGTGAACAAAACGTCAGGATTCTCATTAACTTTGCTGACATAAGGATTTGCATGCAGATTTGTGACAAAAGTGCACTAACAAAAATGCATAGTAATGTGAAAAAAACTGCACTGTGTGCACAGGGCCTTAATCTACACCAAGACTACATTCATATCAAGATATTATTGCAGAACACTGTACTGACCAATGCAAGTCAGTAGGCCAGTGCACATAAGTGATTTCCACACGGACAGATGGTCTGTGTACAAAAAATGGAAACAGACTTGTCCATTTTACGGATGAGAAACCTGCTCTGTCAATGACACAAATTTGTGATGTGGTCGGTTATATAGAGCTACACACATTTGTAGTCATATCATCATTGAATCTTAAATGTTGATTTGAATATAGACTTACAATGTATTATAATATAAAGATTGTGCCTTGAAATCAATACCTATCCTCAGGCCCGGCGACAGCACCCGGGCAAGTGCCGGCGCCCTGAAGAAGTGAGAGGGCCCACACACTGTCTTTGAGGAAAGCAGAGGAGACCCGTTCGCAGACAGCTGGCATCTTTCCCTCTCTCCTCTCCTGCTCTGCACTGATCTATGTGATTGGTACAACAGGCGAGAAAGCTGAATGGGAGCTGAAGGACCTTCCAGTTCAAGTCATGTGACTGATCACATGACTGAAATCAAGGTCCTAGAAGAAACTACTTCTGCTTAACGTCTCCTTGCATCTCCGAATACCTCTTCTCCTGCTCTGCACGGATCAAGATTATCTGAATGTGATAATATATATATGTGTGTCTGTCTGTATGTGTGAGTCTGATTATGTCTGTATGTATGTGTGTGTCTCTGTGTGTATCTATTTCTGTATGTATGTGTTTGTATGTCTGTCTATATCTGTATTTGTGTATATGTATTTCCATGTAGCAGAGCTGTGTGTTTGTATGTGCATGTAGCATGGGTAGTATGTGCATGTAGCAGAGCTGTGTGTGTGTGTATGTGCATGTATCAGAGCTGTGTGTGCTTGCACGTGTATGCATTGTACATGTAGCAGAGCTGGGTATGTAGTGTCCATGTAGCAGAGCCATATGTGTATCTGTATGTGTAGTGTGCATGTAGCAGAGCTGCGTGTGCCTGTATGTGCATGAATTAGGTATATACTAGTGCTGTGTGTGTATCTGTATGTTCATGTAGTAGAGCTGTGTGTATGTGTAGTCTGCAGTAGCAGAGCTGTGAGTTTACATGTGCGTGTAGCAGAGCTATCTATGTCTATGGGCATGTATGTCTATGTGTAGTGTGCATATAGCAGAGCTGCATGCATCTGTACGTGCATGAATTGGGCATGCACCAGTACTGTGTGTTGTATCGCTACATTCATGTAGTAGAGCTGTGTGTGTCTGTACGTTCATGTAGTAGAGCTGTGTGTGTACTATGTGTAGTGCGCATGTAGCAGACCTGTGTGTCTACGTGTGCATGTAGCAGAGCCATCTATGTTGATGGGCATGTAGCAGAGCTGTGTGTGTCATATGTAATTTGGAGGGGCGGTGGCAGAGTGTAAAAGGGCCCATTAAGACTTTTTTGCCTGGGGCCCACAAAAAACTGGAGCCAGCCCTGCCTATCCTCATACTCAACCAGGGCAATGGACACCATAAAAGAGGGTCAATCAGAAGTGGGCATACCATTGGTACACCCTGTGTAGCTGCACAAGGCCCAATAGGTAAGAGGGTCCATGTCCACCTCAAAGCAGGGGAATTGTGCGTTATGAAGAGATATTGGACTGTAAAGGGCCCATAGATTGTTTTTTATACAGCCCTTCAGTCTCATTATAAAAAGACAGGTGATTAATAATTTTGCATAAAACGTATAACAGGAATAATGAATCCCATCATCAATGTAATATTGGCTTTCCCCTTCAACAGTTTAGTTTGAGGATATGAGGATATCTAGATACATGAATCTCTTTCTTGTCATTCCAACCTTGAGAGCAGGCGAGGGCATGGAAACCCCCACTGCAAGTTTAAAGAAGAAACCTTTTCCTCTGCTTCATGAACCCAGATAATGTGAGAGTTCTCATGAGGCCATACTTCATGCACCGCTCGCCCGCCTGTGAGGGGTTCAGGCCAGTTCAGCTTCATATGTGAAAAGTGCAGCCTCATGCTTCTCCACCGCCTTTGTGATGTGGCTCCGAGATATTCTTGAATCACTATAACTTCTTTAAATTGCTTGTAAAATTAAATGCAGCTTTCACATTCTAACGTTGTTACTATTTTAGGCAGAAATTATAAGCGAAGTTGTTATTCTTGTTTTGTCCCCGCACAAGAAACATCAAAGACACCTCAAAATATTCCTAGGTTTTGGATTAAGATAAATCAGGATAATTTTAGGGAAACAACAAAGTTTAGTGCCGGGGCAGCAAAGATCCAATTACTTTTGTAGCAGTATAAATGCTGATGTCTCCTTGTTTAAAGTGTCAGGCGCAGACGTGGTTAAATGATGGAAGAAGTCATTTTGTAGATTAAAATGCTGTACCCAGAAGTAAATGTAGAAAGGAGTCTAGAAGGATATGTCACTCTTCAGCCAAAGGAGTAAGGTTTTCTCCTTGTGGAGAGTGACATACCAGATCTGTAATAAGGAAAGCCGCAACTCTCCTCTGGGAAATAAAATATGCAAATTGTCTATTAGGAGAGGAAGGAGATTTGAACTCTAGCGCCACCTATTGGAAGTAGCAATCCTAAAAGTCAAAAACAACCCTTAAAGAGGACCTGTCACCCACCTGGTGCTTTCCAAACTGAAAGCACCACTGAATACAGCGTGTCTGCTGCATTCAGGGAAGGGGTCTCCCATGTTTCTACCCCCCTGTAAGCTGTAAAAAACACTTTATGAAGTGTAGAGATAAGGAGTCCGGAGGGATTTACAGATTATGGCGTCATTTGCTGTTCATGGAGGTCTTCCCCGCCTCCTGCCTTTCTGTGCCGCATCCTTGCCTGCCTCGCAGAGTGGTAAATTGTTGCAAGTGGTTTGCTTTGCCAACGGCTGAAACGCCTCCTGCCCGTGACGTCAGAACCGGAGCCTGCCCTGCTGTATGCATACAGCATAATCTGTAGCAGGGCAGTCAGAGCCCTTTGCAATCCTGTACTGAAATGTCTGTATACTTTCTTACTTCCTCCCCTGCTCAGGAGCTGTGGTATGATTAGACTATGTCCCTGTACAGTCAGACACATCCATTACACAGTACATAGCAGGGACACATATATAAGATTATCTCAGCACAGGAGATGTGGTATGATTAGACTAAGTCCCTGTACAGTCAGACACATCCATTACACAGTACATAGCAGGGACACATATATAAGATTATCTCAGCACAGGAGATGTGGTATGATTAGACTATGTCCCTGTATGGTCAGACACATCCATTACACAGTACATAGCAGGGACACATATATAAGATTAATACAGCACAGGAGATGTGGTATGATCAGACCATGTCCCTGTATGGTCAGACACATCTATTATACAGTAGATAGCAGGGACACATATATAAGATTATCTCAGCACAGGAGATGTGGTATGATCCGACCATGTCCCTGTATTGTCAGACACGGCCATTACACAGTACATAGCAGGGACACATATATAAGATTATCTCAGCACAGGCGATGTGGTATGATCAGACCATGTCCCTGTACTGTCAGACACGGCCATTACACAGTACATAGCAGGGACACATATCTCAGCACAGGCGATGTGGTATGATCAGACCATGTCCCTATACTGTCAGACATGGCCATTACACAGTACATAGCAGGAACACATATATAAGATTATCACAGCACAGGAGATGTGGTATGTTCAGACCATGTCCCTATACTGTCAGACATGGCCATTACACAGTACATAGCAGGGACACATACAGGATATAAGATTATGGAAGCACAGAAACATTTTTTTAAACACATCCAATAGTGGAAAGTATTATTATTCTATGAGCTATTGATTACAATGTACCCCTTTTACAAATCTGTTTTCCATAGACTCTCATGTTAAAAAAACAAATTCTGCAGAAATAATTAAAAAAAAAAAAGACATAAAAAGCTGTTTGTACACAACTTTTTTTTATCAATGGACTGCTGTGGGATCTGTTCTAATGCATGATTACTGGACATGTGAACTTGGCCTAACAGGACTATTTACTGTATCCTATTCTACAGAATGGTAATGAATCTGTAAAAAATGGATGTCATTAGTCTGGTCCGTGTGGCATTGTTTTTTTTTCCTCACACCCATATACCTGACTTGGCAAAGTCTCATGCAAGTTACGTGTCCCGTCACAGCGTGGTGCAATTTTTTTTTCTTGAGGGCGATTATAGCTGAGCAAAAAATCACAGATATGCCTCATTGAATAAAATTGGTTTGAATGCAATCCCTTTTTTTCTCGCATTGCTTTAACCTGTGGATATGGGGTTAATTTGCACATTATTTGGGTTGCGCTGAGAGGTTTACTGATGGGATGAAATGAACTTTGTTCCTTGGGCTTTCAGTCAAAGGGATATGGCCTGTGTGGTTTCTGTCCCCACTCTGCATATTGTGTCAGCTGTAACCACCCCCTGGCACTGACTGACAGCTATCTCTGCACTGATGTAAGGCTGTCAGTTACAGGGGGCACGATTACAGCTGACACTTAATATGGACAGAGCAGTGACTGAAGGCGTGTCGGCTGTACCTCTATGACTGAAAGCTGAAAGTTAACTTCCTTTTGGTAGCTGGGATCTCAGTACAGCAGCCACATGTAAGAACGCTATTAATCTTCAGTTTAACCCATATCTGGAGGCTAATAGGGTACCTTTACACGCGGCTACATTTCTAGGGTGGCTACAGGTAACTTACTGGTTGCAGTGAAATCATGGAGAGATTATTCCATTTGTACACAGCAACAAGATAGAACCTTGTCTCCATGATTTCACTGCAACCAGTAAGTTACCTGTAGCCACCCTAGAAATGTAGCCGCGTGTAAAGGTACCCTTAGCATTTTCTTACATGACAAGTTCCCTTTAAAGTGAGCCTGTCACCACATTTTTGCTAACCCATCCAGTGATATATCATTTACTCGGCTGCTTGCTGCAGTTTTGATGAGCTCCACACCACTGATTGCCAGATATCTGTCTGCACTGTGCATAGGCAGAAAGCTGCCAATAAGTGGAAGGGACATCATTAGACTACCTAATCAGGTTTACTAGTTCTCTAATTAAATATACTTCTGGAAAAACAGTTATTGTATTAAAAAATACACCAAACAGGCCAGTAAATTGCACACTGCTGGGAATGAGGGTTTCTATCTGTACATCAAGCTGTTCTCAGATTAGGCAGCAAAACCTGATGATAGATTCCATTCAACAAGTTTTGCAACATTACTTGCCTCTGGGGTCTATGTCTTATTAGTTGGGGCTGCACGCAGACTTGATCATTAGCACTGCAGCATTGCAGCACTATGGTCCAAGGTTCAAATCCCACCAAGGACAGAATCTGCAAGGAGTTTGTATGTTCTCACTATGTGTGTGGGTTTCCTTCAGGGTCTCCAGTTTTCTTCCAGACTCCAAACACAAACTAATAGTGAACTTAGTTTGTGAGTCCCAATGTGGACAGTGATGATAACATCTGCAATGTGCTGTGAAATTAAGGGCACTATATAAGTTAGTAAAATAAATAGTTTAATTCACAAAATAACCTAGAATTTTATATTGCTATAATCTGTGATCACAATAATAATGGCATAGGATGTATATTCAGTGATTGACCAGCATCAGGTAAACTACTGCCGATAGGCTCTCTGAATCCAATTTGCAGTAGTTTAAGCTGTTTAAATAAGCCAACCACACTTCCATGCACACAAAGTGATTGTTCTGTGAATATCATTGTTCTTGACGGTCTATTGGCAGATTTTGTACAACAATGTTCTGTCAATAATGATGCTTTTAAACATGACGTTCATGTCTTCTGCTCATTCATGTGTTTACCAACTTGTTCATCTCTAAGGGTACCGTTACAAGTCGCAACATTGCATGCAATTTCACTGGCAATTTGCTGGTTGCAGTGAGATCATGGACACATTGTTCTATTTTGTTGCGGTGTACAAATGGAACAATGTGTCCATGATTTCACTGCAACCAGCAAATTGACAGTGAAATTGCATGCAATGTTGCAACGTGTAACGGTACCCAAAGACCAATGTGAACGAGACAGCCCTGGATCCGAATTCTCCCCCAATGTATGTATCCCTATGGTGCCGGATTGTGCATATTTGGGGTCCAGTTTGCTGGTTTTCCGGGAGGATCCAGTTTTGTCCGATTTTTGCATCAAACACTAAAACGAAATCTGCATCATTTTTTGTGTCCGATGCAAAAATCGAACAAAACCCGATCGTTCTGGATCCACCCGGATCTCGCGCCCATAATTTGGGAGTCTAAGGGCGCTGGATCGCACTGGAACCAGCAGAAAATCGTTCCTGGACGCTGGGTACTGAAAGAGCGGCAGCTGTTAAAAGCACCTGGAGAGCACCCTGGCTGAAATTTCAGCACAGCGGCCAGCTCCCCTGCAGCCGCAGTGCTGAAATTTCAGCACTGGACAGTGCTAGCAACGGAGCCGGCAAAAAGCAGGATCGGAGGGCAGATTTGATGGGAGGGCAGATTTGCCCTCAGTTTCTGCTCGTCTGGTGCTGTCAGGTTCTGTCTAGTGCATCCTGCAGAACACTGGACAGAACCTGACAGTCAAAAACCGTGGCGTGAAACCGGCCTTAGAAGGCTTGCTCCTATTAGCTGTGTACACACTCCTATACTATAGGAATCAGTTATAAAAAGGGGCATTTTTTTGGTATAGAATGATGGGGGGCTGTCAGCAGGGGCGTAACTACAACAGGTACAGGGGTTGCAATCGCACTCCGGCCCTGGAGCCTAGGGGACCCCAAAGGTCCCTTTGTCCTACAGAATAGGACTATTGCTATCAAAGAATTGCACTAATTGGGGGTCCCATTGGAGCTTTCGCATCCGGGCCCTTGAGCTTCAAGTTATGCCACTGGTCATCAAACCAACTCTGCCTGCTTTGGCTGTAGTATAAGATAGTAAATAGGATCAAAGAAAACACAAGGGATCAAAACAAATATATCTGAATGCTTGTATTGAATGTGTCATAAGCAGACACTTCATTAAAAAAACAAACATCTAGTTACTTAAAAGTAACGTCATTCTTTATTCAAGGACCTCCCGATCAAACACAGGGCCAATATGCATGATAATGTCAGTGTTTGATGTGTGCTGAGTGAGGGATTTACATACATTTGTACCTGTCCAATTCTCATGTATCAGGCCACTCGTCAGGTGACATTCCTACTTGGCTTCTGTTTCATCTTTCCTACATCAAAGTTAGAAGAAGATGGGAGGTTGTGACTATTGTAGAAAGGCAATGAAAATGGGGGATAAGCCTTCTCCTACACGCATTCTCCGGTTATACCAAACTTAAAAAGACATTTGTTCTTTTCATGCAGCTGCTTGAATGATACAAAATATCAGAAGGCTTTATATAGAAAGTGATACATTCTGCAGAATAATGGAACGGTTGGAAGGGATTCTCGGGCTTTGTGTATAGACGCTATATGATGATATTGCTTTCCCTTTATGGGTCTGTTGATTAATGTGGAATGAAAGAGCAATATTATCTTGAATTGCAGGACATTTGATCCCACTTTGTGTGGCAGCTAAATGACTAATCATGAGATCAATGGACAGAACGTCACGCCGAATATGCCATAAATCCTACTCACCATAAATGGAATAATGGACGGCTCTAATTTCAATGATGTTTTCCTTGTGGCTCTAGATATAGTGATGTGTGGATGAAGCTAGGCTGCCTTTCATCTTGGACAAATATTCACTTTGCCACCCCTTGCCCATATATAATAATACATATAAATCTCTTTATGCTGATATGCACACAAGGAATTGCAGTACAATAACCCATGCCTGGTGCCAATTGTGCCCCTCCACCATATTCACCACCCAGGGCACAGAGCCCCAACAGTTATCCCTTCATATGAAGAAAGGAGAATGACGTCCAGCTCAAAACACACCATTTTCATGGCCATGATTAAGGGTTTCTAACCCGAAATGCGTTGATAGTGCACATCCTGTGAAGCCTGTATAACTCAATCCGCCTATTGGAAGTAGCATTCCTAAAAGTCAAAAACAATTCTTTAATGAGCCTTGTCATATGACTGAGGATTTAAACCAGATCAGAAACTCATTTTGCATACACCACGTCTGAAAATTGAGATTATGATCTGGTATTAATCCTAAATCATACCACAAGGCTCATTAAAGGGTCATTTTTGACTTTAGGATTTCTAATTTCAATAGGTTGCACTAGAGTTCGTCTACTTCCTTTTTGAAGAGACAATTTGAATATTCCATGTAGCACCTATTTCTCATCAGGACTTGGACTAACCACACTCTTTCTATCTACAATGTCTATCTATATTTACGGCTCACAAGGGGTGATGTTCCAAAACTGAATAACGTGCCCAGACTTTGGCTAGGTTAGTCAAGATGGTGAAATGAGATTTTAGATATTTGCAGCTCTGAGAGATTTAAGAGGTAGAAGGGATACTGTTGGTAATACACCATTGTAGGGTTTGGGGCTCTTTATTGTGGCGCCCCACTTGTCTAGCGACCACTAGTGGTACTGCACTCCTCCATTAGCGGGAGAGTAGTGCTCCTGTTCTCTGGAATTCGAGAGGGTGAAGTCGAGACTCGCACCTGCAACACACACGTAGAGCCCCAGGAGGGACCATAGGCGTACTCAGGGAGGAAGGACCTAGCCTCAGTGAGGAGGAAGAGGAGTAGGAAAAGAGTAGAGGGAGTTGGGGTTAGAGCCGAGAGGTGGTGTGAAGTGTTAGCACCCATGGGCTGGAGCATGGTCACGCTCCCCGGGTGGGAGAGAGGACTAGAAGTCATAGCAGAAGGAAGGAGCCCTTGGGGTACAGCAGAAGACCGAGATTACCCATACGTCCATATCTGGCTGAGGAACAGAGGGGCTGCTGGAAGAAACAGGGAAACAGCCCTGAACACGACGCTGTAGGCCAGATCGCAAGGAACTGTGGCCGCAAACCCGGCACATCTCGGAAAAGGTGGCCAAACTAAGGTCTGGTACTAGGAGTGCTTGTGATAACCTGTGGCTGCTGGATCCGGGCGCTGTGTGCGGAGGCGTTGACAGGCGAGGAGAGTGAGTGGCGCTGAGAGTACCACCGGAGAAAGAAAGAGAGAGAGGATTACCAAGGGGGTCTCAACGACACTGTCCCGATTCTTGAGAAATGGCTGGACTGGAGGTTGGCAGAAGGAGGCACCCAGTGGCCCGGTTTGAACTGTGAAGTAAAGGTGCAGAACTCCATCAATTGTGTGTGAGACTTTTTTTTGCGGCGCCATCTGTTGCAAAGGCCACCTGGCACACCTAAGTGCTTTAGACCCTCAAACACCAGCCAGCAAATGAACTAACTCTCTTTCCCTGGGGATACCGCTCCACCCATGGGGAGTGAAACCATCTCAGCTGCAGACGTTCTTCAGAGGCAGTGGCTCCATAAAGCTGCACACCACAGATGGCGTGACAACAACTCCTTTTTCCCTTGTCATCTAGTCCTGCATTTGAATTAACACCGCCAGGGTCATGAAGCCAGGTTGCCAGCGTGATGTCCCCAGAAAAGAACGGAAAGATTTGACCCAGTTCCGGATAACCCCCAGCCCTGGAGTGGGCGTGTCATTATGTTGGCAGCGGATCATTCAGGATACTGCCAAGCGTGTTCACAACAGAACAGAGCTTTAATTAGTTATAAACAGGTACAAATATTATAGACCTTGTGGAATCAGGAATATACATATCTTAAGTGTCTCTGTGCAGCGTCAGCAGGCTGCTTCTCCTCTCATGCACAGACACAGGAAACTGGTTAGTCATATGGTCCTTCCTATGTGTGATCCACTGTGAGCTTTTTTTTTAATCTAACTTTATAGACAATATACAAACCTAGCAATAGAACACATACATACACAGGAATGGAGTTGTTGTACTAAACATATTCCAACATCCCCACTCAACAACTACTTATCCTGTTAGTCCCATTGTGGTTCTGAAGTCCTCAAAATTGGCTCTTGGCAATGGTTTTGTCATACCATCAGCTAGAATCTTGTCAGACTCGCAATAAACAAACTCTAGTACACCACGTTCCACTAAGTCACGTAAGTGGGGATGTTCAACGTTAATGTGCTTAGTCTTTGCACTAATTTTCACACTGCTGGCAAGTTTAATACATCCTTGTTTGTCCTCATATAAATAACTGTTGACTGAGCTAGTGACTTCTAAAAGTTGTTGCAACCAAATAACTTCTTGACTTGCATAAGCAGCTGACACATATTCTGCTTCTGCAGAAGACAATGCGACTGACACTTGTTTTCTGCTGGACCAAGAAATTGAATTTTCTCCTAACTTGAACAAGTAACCACTTGTTGATTTCTGATCACTTGTATCTCCAGCCCAATCTGCATCCACATAACCTCTGAGAGTGAGATCTCCTGATGCAGATATCTTAAGATTTAGCCTTTTAGTTTCCTTAAGATATTGTAGAATTCTCTTAATTGCATTCCAGTCTCTTTGGCGTGGCTTGCTTACATGTTGGCAGAGAATTCCAACTGCTGTAATATCTGGACGAGTTGTGGACAGAAGTGTCCCCACTGCTTGTTGGTAACTCTCACTGCTCTCATTGCCGGAGTTTTGACGAACCTTTGGCTTCTGAGAGCTCTTTTTCCTTGCCATGACTGTGGCTCTGGTTCAGGAAGTGTTCTGACCACATAAGAAAGGTGTCTAGCAGGGATACCTTTGTATGGTCTTTCTGATCTCCTGACTGGAGGTTGACTTTGTTCTTCTGTTTCTACCTTGCTGGCTTCAGAGCTTATACAGGCTTCAGTGTTTTCTCTTTCAGTGTCTGAGCTTGGTGATTGAGATTCTTGTTCTTGTTTCTTGGCTTGAATGACTGGTGTAACTTCATGGAATTTGAGTGAAACAGAGTTTCAATCACTACATCTCTGCTGATTGTTACTGTGTTGGTCTCTGGGTGCAGGATTCTGTATCCCTTTTGAGTTTCGCTATAGCCTACAAAGACTCCTTGCTTTGCATGTGATTCCCACTTGGAGCGTTTTTCTTTGGGAACATACACAAACGTTTTGCTTCTAAATATCCCGAGCTGCTTCAGGTTAGGCTTCTCGCAGTTCCATATGTGTCGCCCCAGGGTATGGGGTACTCGGGTATCAGGCGGCTGAAGGGGTTGACTGTGTCACGGGGAATGGCAGCCGCGCCTGATCCTGTATCCCGGGGACGGCTCTCTTGAAAAGGGGTATTTACAAGGGATTATGTACAAGTTTGTCGTGACGCCACCTGCAGTACCTGGTGAGATATCACCAGTGCCTCCACAGTCCTTCGGAGGTCGGTGGTATTGCGGCTGAGATGTTGTAGTCCTCCGCAGGCAGGACTGGGACCTTCGGGGCAGCGATTCCTGGGGAAGGAATGAGTTCACGGAAATAAGATGCAGCAGAGTCAAAGTCACTTCACCCGGGTACTTTACTGGAACTTTAGCAGCGTTATTACAGCCCTCAGTGCAGTTAGATGTTAAATGACAAGTGGCTACGGGTGGCTGCAAGCGGATCTCTGGTAGCTGGACGGAACCCTCAGCTTGTGCCTTTCTTGTTCCAATTCTTCCCTGCTTCCCAGTAGCTGGTGTGAAGCTTAACCTCATAGAGTAGATCTGACCTCCTGCTGTCTCTCTCTCCTTTTCTTGCTCCCGTCGGGTAACCCTCTGTTGAACACTACGGCTCTGTCTGGCTGTGTCTGGTCCCCTCTTTTGGTTGTTGGAGAAACAAGGCCGTATATAAAAATAGTCCCGTGCATTGGATTTTCTGTGGGCCTTAAAGGTTACCACAGGTGTGGGCTTCGGTACCCGGTTTCTCTCCTGGGACTAACTCTCCGGTTCCTCTATCCCCACTCGCTCTCGATATCTGGGATCTGTCCTTCGTTCCTGGGTCCCTCAGCCGGGAGACCCTCCTTGCTCCATCAGGCCATCCGCCTGGCTAACTAACTCTTCACCTACGACTCCTCTAGTTCCCCATGGAAGTGACTAAATACCCTCCCGGGTTCCTTTCCACTGGTGACCTAGTGTGGGGTGGGGGTTTAGGGTTCCGCCTATCATCCTGAAATCCACTTGCAGCTGGGGTTACTACACCTCTTTTATGGGTGCAGTACCCCTCTGTGGTACCTACATAATGGGGCGCCACACATAATTCATATAGAGTTTTATTTGTGGCTTTGCCTGGCAGTCTGTTTTGAAGATAGCAAGCTGTCCTGATGGATTCTCCCCATAACATTGTAGGTAGATTGGCATTAAACAACATACTTCTTCGACTTTCACAAAGAGTACGGTTCCTTCTCTCTGTAATGCCATTCTGTTCTGGGTTATATGAAATAATAGTCTAGAACACGATTCCATTTATTTTCAAAATGGTATTACCATGTGCTTTTTTTTTCCTTACAGATTTGATTGCAGAATTGGTGCAGAAAAAATCAGCAGCATGTCACTTAATGGTGTGAATTTCCCTGCAGTTTTCAGCCATTGACTTCATAATAAAGATCTCATGGCACATATACACACTAAAAATGCACCATATCGGCACCAAATTTGTACCGTGTATTTGGAGTATTTTTCTGACACAACATGCAAATTTGGTGCAGAAATCCGCAGAGTTGGCACATAGCTTGAATTACTCAATTTAAAGGGGTTGTCCAGGCTTTTTGGATAATTTCTTTGTGTATCTAGACTGCAAAATGTTGACAGATTGTAATGTACATCCTGTCAACATTTTGCATAGTTACCCAGTTATCACCTATTTTCGGCAGCCAAAGAACATTCAGGGGGCATGTTTGTGTTGGAGCTTTCATAAAAATGCAGAACTGGACATTATGCCCAAACTCCAAAAAACATGCCCTAATCCCCCAATCTCAGTATGGTAGGCCACCCTTAGGGCTCCTACAGGCCCACCCCCAGCCCCTAATATAACCACCAACTTCCATTGTACACAGTGGTCCCCTGTTCCACTGACAAACTGTGCCACATCGGCAGCTGTAAAGGAGATTTGATACACTGTCTGTGCTGGAGGGGACCACTGCATGTGTGAGGGTTCAACCTGTGGCCATTGTCAGTGGTGCGAGGTCCAGAGCCCGGATCTCTGCCCCCTGGAGATGCTCCTCTCTGTACCTCATGTACCATATACTGGGGCTGCGGTATAAAGAAGACCGGCTCCACCGGCTCTGTGCCCCGCTCTATAGTACAAATAGTACAAAAGGTATAAAGAGGAGCATCTCCAGGGCACAGAGACCCGGGCTGCGGACCTCGGCTCTACTGACAGTGGCCACAGGGTGAGCGTGCACACATGCAGCGGTCCCTTCCTGCACTGACAGTGTACCGAATCTCCTGCACAGCTGTGGATTAGGCATAGTGTGTCAATGGAGCAGGGGCCGCTGTGTACAATGGGAGTGGGTGGTGACATTAGGGGCTGGGGCGGGCTTGTAGGAGCCCTGGGGGTGGCTGGGCATACTGTAGACAGAGGGAGTGGGCATGTTTGTTGGAGTCTGGGCATAACATCCAGTCCTGCATTTCCATGGAAGCTCCAATACAAACACGCCTTGACGTTCTCTGGCTGCTGCAAATAAGTGATATCTGGGTAACTATGCAAAATGTTGACAAAATGTATATTACAAACTGTCAACATTTTGCAGCCTAAATACATATTTAAATTATCCAAAAACCTGGACAACCCCTTTAAGTATGTATACTATACATAGTAACCACATATTCATGGAGGCCATGAGAAGCGTGGATCTTTTAGTTATCAGCAACGTATCTCTCTGTCATGTTTTTTGTAATTATGATGATATTGTTGTGGATTGTCTTTTACTGTATTGAACAATTTGGGTTGCAGCATGCCGTATTAACTAGCAAGCAATTTGCACAAATCTGTACTTCACATTCAGTCTTTTCTTTAAAAGTTCAAACACATTATCGAGAAGTGAAACATATGTTTGGTTACTACGGAGTTCACCCTGCAAAGGAGAACAAAACCAGGTAGTAGGACGGAGAGAAGAATGCAATGTATCATGAAAAGCGATTCCTTTTTCCTGCAGGCCACCTATAAAGTAGTGGGGCACACAGCACCATCTGCCAGCTGTCAGGGCTGCACATATGCCGGGTCTCTTACTAGATTTTTTTCTCTCTTTTCATTCCTTTGAGCACTAGATCCCGCTTGCAAAAAAAAAAAAAAACATATATATGTCTTAAAAAGAGTTGACGAAATAATCTACCATGTAAGATAAATGGACCCATATGTAGACACTTAGGCACAAATACATCCATAGCTAAAACAATTATCTTAAAATGTGACGCTAAGAATATATGTCATGTGTTAGATGGATACAAATAAATAATTTTAACACTTTGGTTGTAGACAGTGCCGAATAGCGGTTAGTCACAGTGGTTTATAAATCGTGACTTGAGCCCACCATAGGTAGAAGAAATATGGAAGCGATTAAAGTGGCTATCTGTTTTGGATTAACCCTTTCTGTTTTAAGGGCTTCTCTAGAATGAACTGATAATATCCCACTGGTGAAATCCACAGCAATCTGCCAAGGAGCCTAGAAGTGTCCAACTTCAATGCAGCGCCACCACAGTAGAAATGAAGCATTGCACACTTCTTTAAATCAATAGGCTATTTGTGTGTTACAAGTGGTATGCTCCTGACACCCTGCCCTGGCTAACATAAAGTGCCTTGTGAAAGTATTTGGCCCCCTTGAACTTTTCAACCTTTTGCCTGATTTCAGGGTTCAAACATAAAGATATAAATTCTAATTTTTTTGTGAAGATTCAACAACAAGTGGGACACAATCATGAAGTGGAACGAAATTTATTGGATATTTTAAACTTTTTTAACAAATAAAAGTGGGGCGTGCAATATTATTCGGCCCCCTTGAGTTAATACCTTGTAGCGTCACCTTTTACTGCGATTACAGCGGCAAGTCACTTGGGTTATGTCTCTATCAGTTTTACACATCGAGAGACTGAAATTCTTGCTCATTCTTCCTTGCAAAACAGCTGGAGCTCAGTGAGGTTGGATGGAGAACGTTTGTGAACAGCAGTTTTCAGCTCTTTCCACAGATTCTCGATTGGATTCAGGTCTGGACTTGGCCATTCTAACACCTGGATACGTTCATTTTTGAATCATTCCATTGTAGATTTTGCTTTATGTTTGGGATCATTGTCTTGTTGGAAGATAAATCTCCATCCCAGTTTCAGGTCTTTTGCAGACTCCAACAGGTTTTCTTCCAGAATGGTCCTGTATTTGGCTACGTCCATCTTTCCATCAATTTTAACCATGATCCCTGTCCCTGCTGAAGAAACGCAGGCCCAAACCATGACGCTGCCACCACCATATTTGACAGTGGGGATGGTGTTTTTAGGGTGATGAGCTGTGTTGCTTTTATGCCAAACATATCGTTTTGCATTGTGGCCAAAAAGTTTGATTTTGGTTTCATCTGACCAGAGCACCTTATTCCACATGTTTGGGGTGTCTCCCAGGTGGCTTGTGACAAACTTCAAACTATACTTTTTATGGATATCTTTGAGAAATTACTTTCTTCTTGCCACTCTTCCATAAAGGCCAGATTTGTACAGTGTACAACTGATTGTTGTCCTATGGACAGACTCTCCCACCTCAGGTGTAGATCTCTGCAGTTCCACTTCACGATTGTGTCCCACTTGTTGTTGATTCTTCACTAAATTATTAGAATTTATATGTTTATGTTTGAAGCCTGAAATGAGGCAAAAGGTTGAAAAGTTCAAGGGGGCCAAATACTTTCACTGTATTACCATTCACATTGAGGGAATACTTCTACTAAAGGGGTGACACTGGCGGACACATGCAGAAAAGGGCCTCTGTGCATTAATATATGGGTCTTTTGCAGCCCAAGAATGCATAATGCCACCTGCTTTGGTGGTAGAATGTGCCCCCTTACCTCTTGGGCCCCTGCGTGGCCTCTCAGGTTACACCAATGATATGTTCGCCCCTCGGTGTTCACAAGTTTTAAAGATATTCCCTACCTATTAGATAAGGGATAACTTTATGCTCACTGGCGGTCCAACCATGGTAGGACTGAGCGATCCCAAAAACACTCCTGAGAATGGAGCACACTACTGTGCCATTCATTCTTAATGAGAGCACTGGATATTTCCATACACCACACTCAGCTGATCTTCTGTGGTCTGATTAGAATGTATAAAGCGCAGTGAGAATGATCAACCTCAGTTCCATTCAGCCTGAGCTCTTCAGTCCTACCCCTAGAGATCAAAAAGTTATCAATTACACCATGAATAACTTTCAAACTTGGAAATACCCTTTCATCAGGGCTTTAAATACTTTATTTTTAAACCAGACAAGTCCTTCATGATGTGATCAAATTAATTCTAAAGTGTATTCTTCATGTTATGTAAGAACTAGAAAATACGTAAATTGTTTTCTGCACAAGACTCTGGGGCTATAAGATGAGGCAGGTCATAGAGTAACAAAGGTTAAAAGTCTATGCCCAGCAATGATGACTACCTGTGATTCAAAATGAAGCACTACAATAGCGATTACAAATGAGATTGGTTTAATGGTTGTGACATTATTACTTTAATCATACAATAATACAGGGGCGGAGGAGGGCTCATATGCCAGGACAATACAGGGCCCATTGCAACCCATTAGCTCAACATAACGTACCCCTTTATGTGATTGTGTCAAAAGCTGTTTGCAATTTTGGATGTACAAATTGACTCCCCAACCCAGGGGTCTAAAACATGCATGCGGCACGCAGGCACCATAGATCCCTTGAGGACTGTGGACTGGCCCTGCGCTTTACTTCAGTGTTCAGTTGTATTGCCAGCGCTGAAAAGGACAAGCACTGCTGCTGTTATACCAAAGGCAGCTGACAGCCAATCAGAGGCAAGCAGCTGACATAAGTGTATAACATCTGCTGCTGGCCTCTGATTGGCTGGCGGCTGGCATTGGAGATGTGCAGAGAGCTTGTCTCTGCTCATGGCGGCAATTAATATGCTGAGAGAATGAAGGACAAGTGAGCAGAGTGTGTGTTTGTGTAATTGTGTGTTTGTGAACAAAGGACAGGTGAGAGTGTTTGTGTGTGCATGTGGGAACAGGTGAGAAGAGAGTGTGTGAATACAGGACAGGTGAGAGGAGTGTGAGTGTTTGGACATTATTACAAGATGAGGAACAAGGATTGGGACAGGGATCAAGATGCGAACATTACTGCAAGAATGAGATCAGGATGGGGACATTTCTGCAAGATGGGGACATTACTACAAGAAGGGGACCAGGATGGATACATCATTACAAGATGGAGACCAAGATGATGACATTACTACAAGATAAAAACTAGGATGGGGATATTACTACAAGAAGGGGATCAGGATGTGGGATATTACAGTACTACAAAAATAGACCAGGATGAGGTGCATTACTATAAGATGGGGACACTACTACAAAATGTGGACCAGGATGGGGGATATTGCTACAAGATGGGGAAAAAGATGGGAACATTAACAGAAGATGGAGACAAGGATGGGACATTACTACAAAAAGAGGACCAGGATGGGGACATTTCTAGAAGAAGGGGACCAGGATGGTGCACATTTCTGCAAGAAGAGGACCAGGATGAGAGATACAAATTCAAGATACAACAATACAAAAGTTTAGCCAAAATTACTATATGATGCTAACTGTAAGATGATATTACTTATAAAAGGGGATAAAATGTAAAAAAAAAAATTCAAAAGTCATGAATTTTGTTTACTACTAAAAATGCTGTTTTATACACTATTTTATACACTATATATTTATACACTAAAATAAACAAAGTTCACATTTCTCATCTCTACATCAGTAACTAGCAAACTGTAAAACTGTGCTATAAACCATACAATGAATGCCATTTAAAAAAAGAAAAAGATAAACGCAAAATGTAAAACAAAAATTAATCAACAGGTGTACAGAAACAAATAAGGACAAATAAGGTATCACTAAAAATTTCCCTTTGTCCTGCAAAGAATGCGGCTCCCCCAAATTATTATTTTTTTGCTATGTGCGGCCCATATATACAGATGAGTTTGAGACTCCTGCTCTAACCTATTGGGCACTTTATTTGGGAAAATTGCACAAATAATATGTCCCCCCTACAATGATATCTTTTTGCCATATTGGTGAACATGCACTAATCACTTAAAGGGAACCTGTCACCCCAAATCACCTTCCTAACCTATTAATACCTGTCCCTGCAGCCTTACAATACTTTCTAATACATCCCTGTCTGACCTTTTGGACTAATATGGAAGTACAATAAAGTAGTTAGCAAACTTACGAAATTTATGTCAGCGGGGCGTTCCTCCAGGCGTTTTTGACTGGTAGTCGGGTTCCCTGTACCGCTCTATTACGCCCTAATGGACGTCATTCCACCCTGCATAGCGCGGGCACGATTAGATTCTCGCGCCCGCAACGTCACCGCTGTGACGTGGTCATGTGACGCCGGGATCACGTCACTTCCGGTCGCACACAGGCAGACTTCAGCATGCAATCTGCGCATGTGCGAAGTCTGCCTGTGTGAGACCTGTGACCGGAAGTGACGCGATCCCGGCGTCACATGACCACGTCACAGCGGTGACGTTGCGGGCGTGAGAATCTAATCGTGCCCGCGCTATGCAGGGTGGAATGACGCCCATTAGGGCATAATAGAGCGGTACAGGGAACCTGCCTACCCGTCAAAAACGCCTGGAGGAATGCCCCGCTGACATAAATTTCGTAAGTTTGCTAACTACTTTATTGTACTTCCATATTAGTCAAAAAGGTCAGACAGGGATGTGTTAGAAAGTATTGTAAGGCTGCAGGGACAGGTATTAATAGGTTAGAAAGGTGATTTGGGGTGACAGGTTCCCTTTAAATCAAATTTCTTATGTGTTCCATTAGGATATTTAAGGGAGTCCAGGCTTCAGGCTATATATAGGAATATGGCTTTTGTCACATGGCAGGTAGAAATGTGCATAGAGGGTAGGCCGCCATTAAGGATTTATTTATAAAATTGTCAGCAGAGTGTTTAAAATTGAGCTTTTTCAGTAATTATCTTGAAACAGATGTGTATTGAATGGTTAACTTTATAGAAATGTGTCCCTTTGAAGTTTCAGGAAGATAGTGAAAACCATTAAGTCCCTATTTAGCCATGACCATCAGGACTGATTAATACTATTGTATTCATTTGATTCATGCATTTCTGATAACTGAGATCATCTGAGTACCTATGCGTAATGGTCCTCACCGCAGCACACCAGATAAGTTGCTGTTATTTTCTTCAGTCTTTTTTTTCATCAGGGGGCGTAAGAGAGTTAAATGACATGGAATCATGTCATGGGGACTTGTTTAATGCAGGTAAATACTATGGAGGTCAGCCATAAGCTGAAGTCACACTACTTCTATGGAAGTTATAATAAGCTAAGTGAGTCAATATGGATGAATGTTTGAAGCTTTTAAGAATTGCAAGCCCGAAAAAGAACCTGTTATAATAAGACATTCACAAAGAGTCTTTCATGTGCAGTTGTACACAATGAAGAGTCAAGGCTGTCTTGACAGGACAGCTGTTAGGTTGTTACCTGTGCTGCGCATCAGGTTACCTGTTCTGTCTGTCAGATCTTCTTACTTTCTTTACTCTGGTCTCTCATATTAACTGTTTCATGCTACATAAGCCACATCAATCCTCCAGGTGAGTTTCCCTGAACTGAGCTCTTTGATATCCTCTCACCTCTTTGTTCTTAAACACGGAAAGTTTGGCCTTGTTTCATGTGTGTTATCACACGAACGCCAGTTTCCCTAGTTCAAAACTGTAAAAATACTTTAATGTTTGGACTTTGTTCTTCTGAAGGACAATAAAGAATTCCAAGTAAGCTCCATCTCTAAACATTCCTTCAGTATGACCAAAGAAGAACAATTTGCTATGTCAGTCTTCTGAAATGTCCCACTGTCATTCTTAAGATGGATCTTCATGCAGAATCAGTAAATTACATTTTCTCCTGGAGAAAAGCTGATGCTAGCGTTCCAAAAGACTTACCGGTACTTGGAGACCATCTATGTGGGTTTTTTAGGTTTATTCTTTCCCACAATCATCAAATCAATGAATTCTTTGACTTGATGATATATGGGATGGGTCCAGCAATATTCACCAGACGTTTTTCTACAGATTAATCATGACATTGTACAGGTGCAAAAATTGTCATGAAATGGTAACAACAAGATGTCCCCCCTCCACCATATTTCTAAATGCTATAATCAGTAAGACGGCTTTGAAGGAGTGAGACCACCTTATTTCCTGGCAAGGACCACATGTGTAGTTTGTCTACGAACTTGCCCAAAAAAGGTGGACATTTTTGACCAGCACTGACAAAATTGGTGCAGCTCCAGATAGAGTGTGGCGACCCTCACGTGTCAAGTTCATGATGAAAGGTGAATACCACTTGACACCTTGCCTGCATGTGTCTCTTAATCAATCAGGTGCCCCTCACTCCATCAAGCCCCGTCATCAAGACCGCCGTGAAAATTGCAGGTCTTGATTAAATGGGGCCTTTGTATTTTAGTATGAAAAAAATTCAACACCAAAAAATGCACTTTGAAAAACCACAAACTTTATAGTGATTTTAAAAAGCCTCCTGCACTCCCTACCCAAAAAAGGAAGAACATGGAAAGCTTTATCTTCACATACCATATGTTCTGCCACTTTACTGAAACTTGTAAAAAGATGTCATAGGTGAGGGCTTGTGCCCTATGACCCCTATTGATTTCTTAAATAAATGGACCACAGTGCTAAAAAAAATGTGTAGATTTATTGTAGTACAAGGAGATGCTAATTACAGAGACAGGATATAGATGCCTTTTCACATATATCACACAGCGATTCTACAAAATGACATTTCATTCATTGTATACTAAGTAATTGCTTTTATGTTTATTTTATATGGCTAAAATATTTATTAATAGATAAATGGACTGACAAACAGATAGATAGATAGATAGATAGATAGATCAGAACAAAAAAACTGCAAAGCACTCGTTACACTGTGCGAAAGGTGCAAAGCTGTGCTGCTGGATCAACATGTAACAAAAACCAAAAAATCACAGCTGCACTCAGTCTAACCAACAAGTGTGTGCTGACAAGCAATAATGGTTTGAGAAAAAAATTAAAAAACATCCGTTTTTTCTAAAAAAAACTCAGTACTCACTTTTTTTTATTAAAAGCCGGGCTCTTGGTACACTCATTGGCCAATGTATGCCTGTATTTTTTGGTTGATAGATAGATAGATAGATAGATAGATAGATAGATAGATAGATAGATAGATAGATAGATAGATAGATTTACTAAATTCATGAAAAAAACTATTATATCAGTAAAGGTACTGTTACATGCAGCAATGCTGAAATGATATCACTAACGATCTCACGGGTGTGTGGTCGTTAGGACATCGTTTTGACATCCTTTGTGAGATGTCACACATATAGATATCGTGGATGACGCACCAACGATGTAGTGAGCAGGTATCGTTCGCACAACCCAGCGAACGATACTTGTTCACTGATGTGAATGGGTGATGTCATGATCGAGATTGTTATCGCGGTGTCACACACAACGATGCAGCAGGTTGGCTGATTGTGGATCGTCTGATTGGAGAACATGTTCTCAAATCTGCGAACAACGATTTATAGTAACCATATCTCAGAGTCACACTCAACGAGGTAGTAACGATATTGTTTGAACGACTCCAAACCCATGACGTTTGAGCGATATTGTTCACGATCTCATACCATGTAATGGGGCCTTTACTTATACCTTACTCTGACAATGAGAATGGTGTTGCTTATAGGGCTGTGGAGTCAGAGTTGTGAAGTCGGAGTCGGTGTCCATTTTGGTAGAGTCGAAGTCTAGATCAGAGTCGGATGTTTGATTACCGACTCCACAGCCCTGGTTGTTTAACACCATATATATGGATTTGAGATAAACTGGACATATGCACAAGTCTCTTCAACATAGCTGCAGTGTTACATTTAACCCAAACATTTAAATACTTACCGACTCAATATTAATGTAATATTAAAATTACATATAATTTAATTCCATTTGAACCATTTTCAGCTAAATACTACATTTTAGAAGGTGCTGCCGAGATTATAGCATTAAATGTTATTAAACTTCATTTTCGTTTAGCCCCATTTTCCTCGAGCAATGCATTATTAGAATTTAGAAGTGACATTAAAGACATTGTAAGCATAGCTGAAGCATGTATCATGTCTCAGTCATACAGAAGTGAAATGATGTAAGTGAGCTCACTAAGAAGTATGCGGCTAGCCTACCTCTCACGTGTACTGTATGCCTAGAACATATTTCAAGCTTAACTGAGTCATTACTTAATTGGAAGCTATCTGAGAATTTCCACCCCAAGCATAATGCTGAGAAAAGAATCCCATCTTCACTTCAAATACCTGAAGTATGTGCGCAAAACTCAGCTAGAGTGAGCGCTATGCACTATGCAAGTATTGTATGTCATATTATGTCATTACTCAAATGTTATCTAGTATTATGACTAAGAAAAGCCCAAACCTGCAAATCCATGCCATAAAGTTCTATCTGTGGTACCAGGTGCCACTTATCTCAAATAGCCAATAGTAATGTATTGACAGTGGGTCCATTGGATGAGCACCTTTACAGCAGATGAATAACTTGTTCACACAGTTTTCCATATGAACCACACTGTGAACCACATCCAATTGACAGTGTAGGGTGCTTTACAACATTATGTATATCCAGTGGCGTAACTTCAGGCCCAGGGGCAAAGGCTCCAACGGGGCCCCCAATTATTGCAAATCTTTAATAGAATTAGTCTTTTTCTATAGGCCAAAAGGACTTCTGGGGCCCCCCTAGGCTGCAGGGCCCGGGTGCGATCGCAACCCCTGCACCTATTGTAATTACGCCCCTGTGTATACATATCTGACATTATCGAAAAATAGACTACAGTCATTTTCTACCTGAGTTCTAAGTTTTTATAAAGTATTTGGACTAAACGTTTTTAATCCATTTTGGCTATGGATGAACTAGAAGGATATTATACAAGTAATATAAAGGTATCCAAGGAGAAAAGATCAAAAAGCTGAGTATTTGCTGATGGGTTCACCTGCTTGTAATGAGTTCCTGCTGACAGCTGGAGGTTGTAAAAGGGAGTAGACTGAAAAGCAATGGGTGAAGAGGTCATTCCAAAGACCACCTCTGACACATTCAGCTGGATCACTCCTAGGGAATCATATTTTATTAATGGTATTCTTCTGTCACTAAGCTTCAAGGCATGAGAATGTGATACATTATTACTATAACCAAGTATATAATAAAGCAGAAGGCAAATATTGCCATAATCTGTATTCTGTTTTATCATATAACCAAGATTATTAACTAGATCCTGCAAAGTTGACAGTTTTATGATCAGCTGTTTCCTTGAGGATTGACCTGGCTTAACCTCAGAGGTACATGTGTAGAAATAGGGGTTGACATTTCCTAGGTTATCGCAGGTCAAGACACCACATAAAATTACAGCACAAATCTTAAGAAATCTGATAAAGTAATTAATATGATGTTCAGCCCCCCCCCCCCCACCATATGCATTGGGTAGCTATTGGCTCGGCAAGTCATTCGGAAGACCGCTATCTCGCCTGACTCTTCAAGACCCAACTCCTCCAAGTGATCCTGTGTTCTCTATGAAATGTAGGATCCTTTCTCCCCTTCCATTATCTATTGGGGGAGAGAAGGGAACACAATACACATACAACTGTCAGGCAAACCCGTTAATATTGGCATGTTGAGTCAATGTTAGTCTAACGTATATGGCGGCCTTGTCTTTTTGATTTGGAATATAGGATACTGTGATTGCAGAACACTGGCCGATCCAAGATCAGTAAAAGAATAATGATTGCCTGCTTGTAAGTCGATTGGCTTTGCTTTATTACCCCGTTTACACAGGCTGACAATACTTACCGTATCCATGCTTACAGAATGATGCTTAATACAATCTCTTGCATTCTATTTCACATACAATATTATTGTTTGCTATAGTACATCATGTTGACACAGGATGTTGTGGTCCCAAGAACAATGATTTTTAAGCATCATAAGGATAAGCATACGAATTGTTTTATCCAATCAACAAGTGTTTTGCTCTTTCCTAAAGGGCCTGTTACACGCTACGATATCGTTAACGATATCGTTGGTACGTCACAGCTTTTGGGGCAGTGCAGCAATGTCATTACGACTTCGTTGCGTGTGACACGTAGATACAACCAATGATAAGTCGGCTGATCGTTGATCGTAGGTTTATGAACTGGAATGTAAATATCA